>PYAF01005013.1:100731-111152 GCA_007407185.1 Glycine tomentella
ACCAAGAATCTTATATTCAATCAAATTCCTCTGTCAAGAAAATCAATAGACAACTGAAATCTTTCTGTGCAAATAATTTGATTCACAAACCAAAGCAATAAAGAGATGAAGAGATTAGAATAAAGATCAGCCACAATTTTTATACTGGTTCACTTCAAACACTATGAAGCTACATCCAGTTCTTCCACTCAACACTAGACTGGAGTTCCACTATTGCAAATTAATGTTCTTACAAGATATTACAAGCCTCTCTTTATCAACCCTAGATAAAGTTCATAAATCTAAAACACTATTAGATTTTTAGAGACCAACCCCACTGAGAACACTACTCAGCAACCCCTAGAGAAACACTATTTCTAGTTATCATGCAAGAAACCCATTTACAACAAGCCAATCTTTACAGAAATCAAATAACAGATTTACAACCTCAAAGAATAAGGAACGAATTCACCTAATAATCCAATGAATAAAATGCATATGAATGATTCACCAGGTTGATAGACAGAATAACAGACTCAATGCATCCCTTTCCTTAAGCTTTGAGGCTCAATGATGCTTTACTCATCAAATCAAAAACCCATATGAATTTTGGTGAAGCCAAGACATTTTTGAACTCAGAAAACTCATTAATGAAAGCTTATGAATGTTTGTGATTGCTCAGAATTCGAATTTCTCAACTCTTCAAAACACAGAGCAATGGGTTCTATTTATAATAGCTTTCTAACTGAAAATAAGCGATTAAACACGCTCCTGTAATTGATTATTTAGCATATGTAATCGATTAATTCAAGAATGTAATCGATTAAAGTGTTTCTGATATGTTCTGGGTTTGAGCTATGAACATTATAATCGATTATCCGGTCACGTAATCGATTAAAATAGGAACTCATGATTTTCCAAATACACTGAGTAATCGATTAATGAGTTTGGTAATCGATTAAGACAGAGAGACCAATATTTTCACATGCACTATGTAATCGATTAAACCAATATGTAATCGATTAAATCAGCAAATCATGTTAGTCATAGGCATGATATGTAATCGATTACGAACTTCTGTAATCGATTAAGACAGGAAGTATGTTATTTCAATTTTAGCTTAGGTAATCGATTAATTCGATATGTAATCGATTACATTGTTCTTAATTTGTTTTCCAGAAGGCACGAAGAACAAAATAATCGATGCCAACATATCTGTAATCGATTAAAACAGGAAAACTTCATTTTTCCAAAAACTTGATTTTAATCTGCCTTATTTATTAAATGCTTTTGCATTAGCCTTCAATCTAAGAATCCTAAATGAATGATATGCACACTGGATTATCAGATACCACTTCTTTCCTTTTACAAGAATCAAATTGATCTTCAAGCTTCCATGGCACTTTTGAAATGAGGCATGTTGAAAGCACAAGACTCCAAAGCTTGATTCCTTGTCCATCTTCTCATGACTCCTTTGGAATCAACAACTTGGAGGTTGGACGATGGGGTCGGTCGTGTTGCAAAGCCTAGTGGGTGGGGGGAAAGCGACAGTAGGAGATTGTGTCCTGGGCAGATAATGGGGAATCGATCAATGGGGAACATGAGGCCCTATGGGCCGGGGTCGAGGGCTTTCGTGGCCCAGGCGACGGTGGATTCAGGGACGCGGAGGATGGAGGTGGTGTTCTTGGTGGCGAGGGCATGGAGGCAGGGGAGGGCATCACAGATACTGTTGGGGCTGTGCTCCATGTCGATGACGATGAAGTCATAGCAAGCCTGGTCCGCGATCTCGGTAAGGGTGGGGGAGAAGGATAGGAGGAAGAGGCCATAAAGGGTCTCGCCGTTGCGGAGGCAGGACTTGAGGTTTAGGGGGGAGGTGGGAGAGGTGGCGGTGGAGGAGGAGGAGGGGGTGGGGTAGGGGTGCATTTGTTAGCATTTTAGTGACCATAAATCAATCCAAGCAATTTGTGGAACATGGAATGTCTCAGCAGGTAGTCTTTTTTATTCTAGTGACTCATAAGTTGTGGTATGTGTTGTTAAAGGAAAAGAACATGTCGATGACTCAACGTCAAATGCTTAATGCACAAAACTTGAGTTTTCCTAACCGAGAGCGCATCCCTAAGGTATACCTGACCTCTTTTCATTGTTTTTCTTTACACACATGTTAGTCTTGTTAACCGTAGTTACATGGATATATAGTATAGAACAATCATAGTGGTATTGCTTTTTATAGAACAGATTAAAGATAAATTAAATGTTGAATGCTAAGTTGTGTATGGGGAAGTATATGTGCCGTATCAAGCATGTACTTACTGAGAGAGCAATTGAAGAACTAGATTCGAGGAGGTCTGCTGAGATGAAGAGAATGATAAATGCTCTTTGATGACTTAAAATGTACATGTTCCTTTAATGGCATTACTGGGTATGTTGTTAGAATAGGACATCTACATTATGCTGGTTCACTACAATCAAGTAATTATTGACTTGTTGTCCCAACTTTCAACTTGTTTCTTATTTGAAAAACAAAACATCTAATTCCTTTCATGCGTGTCAGACTTCAGATATATTGTATTGTATTATGAAGTACTTGACATCCCTCTGCCAGAATTACAAGGATTGAAAACTATGAAAGTTGCATTTCACCATGCTACCAAGGATGAAGTGTGTATATAGCAATTTTATTTTATTTTGGTTTTTATTTAGATTATTTTCTGTGACATTTTCTTATTGTTTATTCAAGTGGTTAATTCATACTGTGGAGGATGTCCTTGATGATCTGAAAACAAAAGGCATTGTGCATGAGTATTATTTAGTTCATCAACATGCCTAAACTGTACATTTACTCATCACTGAAATCACAATTACAACCAACATGCACTGATAGCTTCCTCTGTATTTAGAAACAAAAGATACGTGAAGCCATGTTTGTCGGTTTTGTTCAGTACTTCATTTAGTTATTGAAGTAGTAAATTTTTAACATAATGTTGTCAACTTAATTTTTGAAATATGTCTTGCACTCATTTTTAGGTTGCTTGAAGTTTTCTATCACAAGATATACAAGGTGTTGTGCTATCTCTATTTTAATTGCTCCTGGATTTATTAATGTGGTTACCGAAATCTGAAAATTCCACGTGTGGGCTTGATATGGCCTTAGTGGACTCCAAATCCCTTAACGCTGGATAGTGAGTAAGCTTTGTTTAGAGGAGGGACCTGCAAAACAAAGGAAAAACGCTCCGACGCTCAAGTAAGTACATCAATTGTTAACGAATGACTAAGTGTGAGAACTCAGCCTAAGATGTATAGAAAGAATGACTTGAGTAATGCTTTCAAGTGTATTAGATAAATGTATTCTGTGTGAAAACCAGATGAGAATGAGATCTGGATTAGAGAGAACCTGGAAGGTTGTATTTATAGTGTGGAGAATTGGCATTGGGCTGTTGCTTATAGATAATTTGTTGATAAGATAATAATAACAAATAATAGCAGGAAGTTATCTAATTTCGAATAAGAGATAATGTGTACCTTATTGATGTATTGTTACTTGTAGATAAGTAACAATTAGTAGATAACTTGTTTGAAAATGATAGGAATACTTCAATACAACCAAGAGGGGGGGGGGTGAATTGGTTGTACCTTGGTAAATTAAAATTTTCAAATCAGAGTTTCCACAAGATCTTTATCACTTTAAAAATAGTTTTGAAACCAAGAATCTTATATTCAATCAAATTCCTTTGTCAACAAATCAATAAGCAAATGAGAGTTTTCTGTGTAATGTAATTTGATTCACAACCAAAGCAATTGAGAGATGAAGAGATAAGAATAAAGATCAACCACAAATTTTATATTGGTTCACTTCAAACACTATGAAGCTACATCCAGTTCTTCCACTCAACACTAGAGTAGAGTTTCACTAATGCAAATAATATTCTTACAAGATATTACAAGCCTCTCTTTATCAACCTTAGATAAAGTTCAGAAGTCTAAAACACTATTAGACCCTTAGAGACCAAACCTAAATCTGAGAACACTACTCAGCAGCCCCTAGAGAAACACTATCTCTAGTCTTCATGTAAGAAACCAATTTACATTAAGCTAATCTTTACAGAAATCAATTAAAAGATTTACACCTTCAAAGAATAACGAAAGATTTCACCTGATAATCCAAAGAACACATGCATGTGAATGATTCAACAAGTTGAAAGAAAGATTACAGATTCAATGCATCCCTTTCCTTAAGCTTTGAAACTCAATGATGCTTCACTTCTTCAAATCAAAAACCCATACGAATTTGTGAAGCCTAAATGCTTTTTTGAAACCTAGAAATACACAATGAAAGCTTATGAGTGTTTATGATTGCTCAGATTTCAAAATTCTCAAGTTACAAAAACACAGAGCAATGGGTTCTATTTATAACAGTTTTCCAACTTAAAATAATTGATTAAACACACTCCTGTAATCGATTAAATCAAGAATGTAATCGATTAAAGTGCTTCTGATATGTTATGGGTTTGAGCTATGAGCAATGTAATCGATTATTCCGTCAAGTAATCGATTAAACCAGACACCCATGTTTTTCAAAATGCATTGAGTAATCGATTACGAAATTTGGTAATCGATTAAAACAGACAGACCAATATTTTCAGATGTACTATGTAATCGATTAACACGATATGTAATCGATTAAATCAGCAGAACATGTTAGCCATAGGCATGATATGTAATCGATTACGAACTTCTGTAATCGATTAAGACAGACAATATGATTTTTCAAATTTGGCCTATGTAATCGATTAATTCGATATGTAATCGATTACATTGTTTTTGGTTTGTTTTCCAGAAGGCACGAAGAACAAAATATTCGATGCCAACAATGTTGTAATCGATTAATGCAGGAAAACTTCATTTTTCCAAAAACTTTGATTTTAAAATGCCTTACTTTTTAATTGCTTTTATTTAGACCTTCAATCTAACAATCCTTGATGAGTGATTATGCATGATATGCTCATAGGATTATCAGAAAACACATCTTCCCTTTTACATGAATCAAATTGATCTTCATAGCTTCTTTGGCACTTTTCCAATGAGGCATGTTGAAAGCACAAAACACCAAAGCTTGATTCCTTTGTTCATCCTCTCATGACTCCTCTTGAATCAACATTGTTAAGATGATAAGGTGGTTACACCCATTTGAATATTCTGGCATATCGGATATGCTGTTAGGAAGATAATATCGTTGGTGTCTGTGCTCCTGTAGAGGGTTGACGTCCGTGTTCCTGTAGCGATATTGGCATGGAACCCGAACACGTATGTCCGGGTTAGTACTTGGAGGCTGAATAAGTGCCTATTAATGTGGCAGTACTGACGTGGATGGTGTCCACGTGTACGGTGACCTTTATGAGATGACCACGTATCATTTTACTATTTTAGATTGTACATAAGCCCCCCAGCCTCTGAGCTAATTTATGGGTGAAAGAGTGTGAATGAGCATTAATGCATAGTGTCCGATGTCGTAATAGTATAATGAGTCTTGTCAACCCCCAAGTGTAGGCAGGATGTGTCAAGGATGACAGCTTTGTAGGTCGACCAAAATTTTGATCTTTTATTTTGGATTTATGAACTTGAATATGGATAGAAATGTCCAGGGTGTGAATGTTAGACTTCCCACTGTAGACTTTTTGACTTATATTGCATAAGTCTGAACTTGGTAGGTAGACGAGACGTCGATGATGATGGATTTTCTGCCAATTTATGACCATTCGATGTAGTTTTTGGGAATGTGATTTATGTCCTCATTAATGTTAGCAGTTGTGTGCTGCCCATGCCCCTTACCTATACACACGTGTCACACAGGAAGTGGCCACGTTTAGAGATCGTGCGGTAGTGGGTGAGATATTGCGGTAGTGGGAATGGTCAATCACGACGCGGGCTTTTAGGAGACGTTTCGAACTCCCGCCCAAGTAACCGTCGAGTCTCCTTCCCTTTTAAGTAGCTGGGATTCCACCATTTCAATTTCACCTGTGTCTTTGCTTCTTCTTGAACCTTCTTCTTTACTTCTTTTCTTCAAACTTTCTCTCGAGCTTTTAAGCTTTCCTTTTGAAAAATGTCTGAGTCACCCATTTCTGATTCTGCTTTGGGTATGGGGGTAGTGACTTTGAAGGCTCTATTGAGCAGCGCATTATGCACGACGTGATCTCCATCGATGACTCTTCTGAAGAGGACACTCATGGAGATGTTTCTGAGGGGTCCTTCTTTTCTAGGTGGAGGACTCGTTCCCGCCAAGCTACCGAAGGAACTTTTCATCCTTTTCGGCAAGCGCGGGCTTCCCCTACCCCTAGGGTTAGCGAGCCTCTGCCACTTACCATTCTCCCCCTGCTTCTGCTTCTGAAAGGGTGGAGCCTTCCAATGTGAGGAGTGTTAGGACTTCTGCTCATGGGCGTCGTAGTCGTAGTGCGGTGTCGCCCACTCCTGCTGCGGCAGTGGTTGGTTTTGAATGGGTGAGGGAAGATGTTTTGAAATACAAGTCTTCCCTCACCACCCCTAATAGTATCAATGTCATGTGTTAGCAGATTCGTCTGTTGACACATGAAGATTCCCGCAAGCTAATTGTCGAAGCTTGCGGGGAGGATGGATTTGCTTTATGAGGACGGCACCAAGGGTTCTGCCCTTCTTTTTCATGTACCGTTGTCTCTTTGAGGTTTTGAGGCTTTTGCTTCCCTTTTCCCCTTTCTAGTGTGCTTTGCTGGATTTTATGAATGTCGCCCCTTCGCAACTCCACCCAAATAGCTGGGCGATGGTGTTAGCTTTTGAGGTGTTATGCTCTCACTTGAACATTCGTTCGAGTGTCCAAGTTTTCCTTTTTTATTGCCAGACTAAATTGTCTGGAAAAGTTGGCTGGGTTTCCATGCACAGTGTTTCCAAGAAGCTATTTGAGGTAGACACCAATGTTTCGATCGTTTCTTCAGGATTCGTGAAAGTGGCGAGGAGGTAGCTGATGGTATGCTTTTGATGCCTAACCAAAGTGGGGATGCTCGTTTCCACTTTTATTGGAAATCTGACCCTACCAGGTATCATTTGATGAGGATCTTTTGACCTTGGTAGAGAGGTCGGACAAGGCGATCTTGGAGCTATTGCCAGCTTCTCTAGACACTCGTGCCATTTTGTCGCTTTCTTCGGCTGATGACCCTGCCATCGCATTGGATGGTAATTTTCTTGATTCCTCCCTCTTGTTTTTTATGCATAAACCTTGACAGTTGCATATTTTGTGTTTTTTTGTAGCTATTATGGGCAACTTCTAGTGGAGGCCAATAGTGAAGAATGTGGGTGGCAATGTTGTGCCGAACCGTATTCCCCCCAGCTGAAGAAGGGGATCGACCCACTGTCCAAGTTAGCCCTACTGAAGTTACTGCTGCTTTCCTCGACCCCTATCTTTCTGAGTTATCAAAGAGGAAAAAAGATGAGGGTGCCAGGCCATTTGGGCGTAAGAAATCTCGGGCGACTTTTGCTCCTCGTAGCTTGCGCACCATGAGGGAGGCTACTAGACTTCTGCCTACTTCTCCCCCTGCTCGAGCTCATATGCATGTTTGGGGTTTGGCACCTGTCCGGGCTCCCACCCTTGTCCAGGTTCCTACACCTTTTCGGGCTCCGGTACCCATTCGGGCTCCCGCGCCTGTTGTTGTCACATCTCCTCCTATCGCTCCTCCTGTTGCTGCTGTACTTACTCCACCTGCTTCTCGACCAGCTTCTCCTGCTTTTACTACTCCTTCTCTTTTCCCTTTTTTCAAGTTTGAATTTTCACTATGATGAGTTTTGTGAGAGTTAAAAGGATTGGTGTAGTGATCTTTGGCAAAGTTGAAGCAAGAGGCACACCACTAGAACTGTTCATCAGAATGCTTTTGTTGCATATTCTACTCAATTAGTCATTTTATTTTAAACTTTCTTCCAATTTTTCTTTTGGATCAACTTGCTTCTACCTAATAGCTATGTCTAGCTATTTTTATGTTTAAATTATCTTGTGCAAGATTTTACAATTAGAGAAAAGACTACAAGGCCAAATTGAGGTTAGATGCACATTATTGGTCATTCCTTGCTTGCAACCTCCATAAGTGTCAAGAGCCCTTATTTGATTTAAGAAAGAAATCCATCTTTTATGAACTGTCATACTTTGTATAGTTACTTTTCACATATGCCTCACTAATCTGCTTATATTTTCATGGCATAAGAACTACAAATTTTGAAAGATGTTATTCATCTTCAAGAGGGGCTCAACTACAACTTTTAAGAACTGAACTAGTTCTTTGATTCTAAATTGGTTCAATCCATATGTGTAAAAACTGGTGAAAGAAAATAGATCAAGAATTGCTTGCTTGGTTCCAATTGTTATTGAACTGGTTTTGCAACTTGTTTTTAAGAAAATAGTGAGTCATAAATTGGTATTGATGTTCACTTTCTTTTTCTTGTCAAATTTCTTTCTTTGCAACATCACTGGTGCATTATTGCAGCCTATGGTAATATATTACCTACCACATTTCTAGTTTCCCGTCCTATTACCCATGGCAATAAAGGTATGATTCTTCGTCCTAGAACCTTTTTCTTTGTGTTGTACTAAGCTATTCTTATTCCGATGTTTTAATAGAAAACGTTCCATTTGATATTATAATTCACCTTGGTATCTGTAATTCAATGTCTTACATTGATTTTACATTTTTTCTTCTATCATTTTTCACTTAAGAAATGTCCATTTTGTAACCCCTTTAATGCAGGACTTATGTTGGGTTTGAATAATTTGGAGTTCTTGATACAAGTAAGGGAGAGATAGCTATTGTTTGATTTTGTGTTTCTCCTGATACTCAAAAATCTAAGAGCAAGAGGCAATAAGCAGGTACTAACATCGTAAATTTTTCTTTATGTTTCCCAAATATAATGGTAGGGACTAAAGAAACTGTTAGCAATGTATGATTAGCTGTTTTTTCCAGATTCATTGTATATAATTGGTAGGGAAATTCAGATCTACCAAGGAAACATGAGGCTTATTGGTTCACATGTAACATCTACAATACTTTACTATGTAAGGGGAAAATTGACTTTAAATAGTAAGGTAGCTTTGAGTAATTTATCTTGTCTTGTACAAATGACTTAGAAGTATTGAGGGATGAGCCTTAGTACTTGTTTTTCTTAGATTTTCAGTAGAGAAACTTGTTTATATAGGTGACTAATACATGTGTCTTTGATTCACAACAGATAGAATTGATCAGATTATATGCTTATAATGTCGTTACTAAGCTTTTTGTGGCAAATTTTCTAATTGAACCCGTGATAAGTGCCACATTTCAGTTAATTTCATGTTTAAAATATTGACACTTATCTTTTGATTTCTTTCATTTGGCTGGTAAAATTCCCTAAACCTAGTTAATAAGCACCTTATACTCATGTTTAAAATGTTTCGAAAGATTAATTCAATCGTGCTTTGTATTTGGATAGATTCCGTGGATTTTCAAAGCTTTCGGACTATCAAAGCAAGCAAGGAGAGTTACATAGCAAGCATAGGAGGTGCAACAAGCATTTCAGGCCCAGAAACCGACATGGCCCAAAGCTTTCTTCAACATTAAGACTTTAACTCGCCCAGGCGACCAACCATAGTGTATTTTGCTCGCCTGGGCGAGCTCCAAGTTCCAAGAAGATCAGATTAACTCGCCCAGGTGAGTGAACATTGGCAAAATCAGTGGCCTGGGCGAGTGAAGCATGCTGGTGCCCAAAATCTATAAATAGGCCATGGTTTGGAGAAGGATGGCATGCCATTTTTGGAGGTTTTCCTCCCTTTCTTGTTCCTTAGCTTGTTCTTAGGTTTAGGTACTTAAATAGTAGGTTTAAGTAGGTTAAGTGAGAGAAGTGAGGTTAAGCGTGGAAACTCTGTCGGAGAGAAGCAAGGATGGGAACGTTCAGCTGCTCTTTCCGAGAGGAGGTTCTCTCCATGCTGGGCTAGCTTCTTAGAGGTTGGATGTAATCTTCTTAGCCCTATACTTCTTTTAATATTCATGCATGAGTCGTTCTATTTCTTATTGGTAGTTTCCTTCTGCACTTAATGCTTGATCCTACTTGATCACTAGTATCACGAACTTAAATCCGAAGTCAGACTGGAAAGTAATCTTAGGATTTGAACTGAATGAAATTACTCATTACGTTACGTTGCTAGGAATAGGGCATATTGTTTCGATTGCATAAAAGCACGCGATTATAGTTCTTAACGCTAGGGTAATTTACTTAAATATGTGAGGGATCGATATTCGGTAAAATATCCTTAGAACTTGGATGCGAGGAATCGATTCAAGGTAACCTAGTGTGCATCAATAAGAATAGACGGTGATTTATGCATGGTAAATATTAATTGAATATAGGATGTTAAGAATGATGAAATCCAATCCCGCTTTCTCATAAATATATTTTCATTT
>PYAF01005013.1:111252-127800 GCA_007407185.1 Glycine tomentella
TATGTGAGGGATCGATATTCGGTAAAATATCCTTAGAACTTGGATGCGAGGAATCGATTCAAGGTAACCTAGTGTGCATCAATAAGAATAGACGGTGATTTATGCATGGTAAATATTAATTGAATATAGGATGTTAAGAATGATGAAATCCAATCCCGCTTTCTCATAAATATATTTTCATTTTCGTTAAGTTTAGTTAATTTACTTTACCTGTATTAACAAATGAAATATCATTCGACCTACTTGTACATATCTATTCAACTGTTTAATTTTAGTTGGATTAATTGAGTAAGCTCAAGTCCCTATGGAGACGATCTTTATAAATTTGAAACTTACAACGATAGAACGGTACACTTGTCGTGGAAAAAAATCCGTAACAACCCGCCAATCACCGTTTAGCCATATTTAATTCTTTTTAAAAAAAGGGTATCTACATTGGTTCTAAATAAAATTGATATAGAAAGTGCCTCTAGAACGTCGATTCTAAATAAAACTGATATAGAAAGTGCCTCTACAACATCGGTTTTGAGCAAAATCGATGTTGTATACAAACTTTTTACATTGGTTTTAGCCGAAACCGATGTAAACATTTGGCAAGTGTACACCTATTAATGTAGTTTCTACATCGGTTTCTTCTTCAACCGATGTTGATTTTTGATTCTAACATCGATTAAAATCGATGTTGAAAATCACTTTCAACATCAGTATTTCAGGGCATGATAGGCTGAAATGTCAAAACAATTTTGTAGAAATAACAAGTCGGAAAACTTTCTTACCACTGCAATGACACTGACAATTGTTCTCAATACATGAGTCTAAATGACCAATAATAGCATACACTACTACAAAAATAGTTTTTTACGACAGTTCTAAACCTCTTTTAATGACGGTTTTACGATTGTCTTTGTAGCGAATGTCATTGAAAGTCATAACTTTCGTTGACGATTATAAAACCGTCTTTGTAGCTTACAATTTCTAAGACTTAATTTACTCAGAGGCATCTTAGAAGATGGTTTTTTTTTTTAAAAAAATGTTTCGAAGACGATTTTGAGGAAAAACCATCTTAAAATGTGAATATTCTAAGACGGTTTTTCAGAAAACCGTCTTAGAAGATGATATTTTTAAAAAAAATTAAAATATGTGATTATAAGATGGTTTTCCATGGTTGTCTTAGAAGATGATTCTTTTTTTAAAATAAAGTGTGTTTTTAAGGCTGTTTTTTGGAAAAAATCGTTTTAGAAGATACTTATTTAAAAAAATTAAAAAAATGTGTTTCTAAGATGATTTTCCTTAGAACTGTCTCAGAATATGATTTTTAAATAAAAAAATTAAGAATGGGTTTCAAAAACAGTTTTTTGGAAAAATCGTGTTAGAATGTGAATATTCTAAGGCGGTTTTCTTTATAACCATCTTAGAAGATGATTTTTAAAAAATAAAAAATAAAAATGTGAATAGGTCAATTAATAATGGAATGACAATTAAATTATAATCTCAGTTATGTGAAATTAGTATTTAACTACAAGAATGTTTTGCTTCATAGTTCATACTCTCTGCCTTTGCCTTTCATTCTTTTTCTCCTGCCTTAAGGTGTTGTAGTCTTCAAGAATGGAAAGTACCCGACTCTATACACACATCCATGATAAAAAACAATTCATTAAAAGCTATGAAATGTATCCGGTTAAAGATATTGAATTTATATGCTAAATGTGATACTTTGGACATAGTTTTCCAAAAGAAAGTCTACCTAAGCAAAATTTCATAAAATCCAGTAGGCTAATTCATAGAAGTTGCACATATGATTTTGTTACAAATACTTACTCCATCATACATAAACTCTTGTCCTCTTTCTTCCTCCCATGCTTTAACTTTTAAAATTATTGTGTCTACAATCCCTGTTTTAATAACATACAAATTAAAAGAAAGGAGAAAATGACGACGAGCCCCACAATTCAGACACTAAAAGTTTAACTCCTCTTGGTGTATGGTACTACTTTGCATTATCACTAGTAGAAGAATAATGCAGCTAAAAATAGACAAACAACCGAATACAGTTAATACGCTGACTTTAGTACTTCACCATGTCACATGTCAATATTTAATCCAAATCTAGCTTATCATAATAATAGAAATTAAAGTTAGTTTAGCAATAGTCCTAACTAAATCATCTGTGTATTAGTCGACAATAGTTATGTTCTATTGAGTTTGTTAGGTTCCCATCAATTTAGTTAGAAAGTATATGCATAGCTCCCTTCTTCTATACAATGGGCTCTGAATTTGTATCTCCATCTTATTCAATCAATTACACAATGTTTTTCTATGACAACCCCTTCTCTACTTTGAGCTTTATGGGGTGTGGCCACATCCAGTTGGTGCTAGGTACTACACCTATCAAAATTTTGATAGGTAAAACTAGAACCAAATTCCAAAGGCCACTGCAAACTGATAGTAGCATATTTTAGGAACTAATTATGTTAAAGGGATACTCACTTGGAATTTTGCTTAACAATGCACATGCCTTCTCAGCACTTTTTAAGGTAAGATGTGCACCTCTTCCCGCATTATAACGATTATCATCCTAAAAAACTGCAGTAATTAAAAAGATAAATAAAAAATGAAATATCCAATAATGTCAATAGAAACACTAGATCACCATATTGTACTCCTCCAACCAGCTTTCTTCTTGACATGCAACCAACCATTTCTCAACCTTTTCAAGGATTTCTTTCCTGCTAAGAGCTTCTTCTTTTGTCTTTGTTATTAGGTGCTCAATTTGATCTATAGAGTGATTATCAAAATGGATGATAGAACAACTAGTGACATGCATGACACATTTTGTTAAACAACAACAAACTGGTAAAATACTCAAGAAATAAAAAAAATTAAAGCAATCCTATGAATAGCATATGACAAGCCATATCATTGTTCTTCTGGTCATGACTATCACCAGACGATCTTGTGACTGGCCAATGCCTTAGTTAGTTAACATGCATCCTTAAAGGCTTTAAATTAAGATTACACATATTGTGGGATCATTATACAATAAATGAAGAATGATTTAATTAACAACAATCTTCAAAAACTTATGGAAAATCTTACGATAGTCTAGAAGCTCAAGTGAATGTAGGCTTTGAAAAACTGTTTGTGTAGTCAGATGTGTTTTTCTTCATATTTCCTCTAACTCCAACTTCTTTTTCCGTAAAAGTTCTTTCGTTTTGGTTGATTTAAGTACTTGAAGCCTTTCAACTTCCTTCTCAACCTGCAAGGAGTAAAACTCATCTAGTTAATTACATAATAAATACTGCAAACTGCAATACAATTGAGGCAAATTCAATTTAGGTGAAAGGGAAAAACAGAACCAAGATTGTATGCAGTCAAAGTCAACAAAACTCACATAAATAACGGTGTCAATTGAAAGTATTTTAGACTTAGTAAATTCAGAAACCTAAAGTCTCCAAGTGACAAACTGAATATATGCGTAGTTGATGCTCATAGCAATTCCAAAACCCAAAATTGATGAAAGTAGTATGGCATATATGGCTATCAAATGCAACTATAACCAAGTCACAAAGCTTTAGCATATCAAAGGTACACTTAATTAAGTCAAGTAATCAACTAAGGAGGTTGGGATGCATGTTTTTCTTAATTTCCAAGGAAGACTGCATGACAAAAGAGGAAGACTGCATGAAATAAATCAGAACAATAATAATACATGCAGACAGACATCTTAACACACTCTGCAAATGCTTTAGAGATGAAGTTTGCAGAGTACCAACATTTTTAGGTAATCCAACATCATGACTTGACAGTGGATAAGATCTTATACCACAGTAGAAATAAAGTGGACTTAACTACAAAAGCCTAATTCGAGGGGAGGAGTGGAGGGGATCTGCGGAGGCTTATAAGAAGGGCTTTGACCAATGACCATTATATCTAGAGGACATCTTAACACTTCTATTCCAGAAAAACACAAAGGATATGTTGGGAGAAACACCCTTCTCCACCAACGAACAGGGAGTCACAACAGACTCAACCCTTAAATCGATGTTGATGTTCATTAATCAACATCAGTTTTCAGTAAAAATCGATGTTGTTTAGCATTAAACAACATCAATTTTCAGTAAAACTAATGTTGATTTTTGTATCTCTACTTAATATATTGTCTATTTTTTTAAATATTATCCAAACTTGCAAATTAAAAAACAGACCAATACAGGTAAACAGTTTCACAATACGATAAAAAGTTATTATGAATTGTAATGGTCAAAGAAAACAATAATGTAATACACTATAAGCGATTGTAATTAAACTATTTATAAAATTGTTTAAAAATCCCTTAATCACCTAGTGTTTAATTTCTAACTTTAAGATAAAATCTTGTCCACTGAATCTGAATTCCCTTCAATCTCTCTAATTCCAATGGTCTTGGATTAGTAAAATACTGCATAATATAATAAAACATAACTTAATAAGTATAAATAAAAATAAGTATAACAAATAAAATTATTTTTGAAGTAAACAATTACCGTGTCTCAGTTATCCTTGAAACCTCCTTGTACTATCGTTGACATCCAATGCATGACATAATAGCTACACTCAGTGCTTCCTTTTTGCTTATTACACTAAATTGAATAACATATTCAAAGTTAAACGGAAATTAGTGTAAATAGTAATAAAAGTAATTTTGAAGACATCAACCATTGTTTAAATGACTTTAACTGCAATCCATTTAGGAGTAGCTTTGGATTTAGTTCCTTGAGTATCGTTGAATCTCTTCAAAGCACTGATTAAAATAATATACATGCATATTGTAAAATTAACATATTCATGTTTTTCCAATAATAAAGTAAATGTCTTAGAAATTACAACTTATCTATTAATAATTCATTTGAAGTAGTTATCTGGCTTATTGTGCAAGGAACAAAACCACACAACAACATTGTCCTTAAGACATATAACGACCAATTGCCAATGTGCGCTACATAGGAGAACATTAAGTTATTATACTGCATTAATTATTTAATTTGATTTGTACAATTTTACTTACCCATTCAAATACACTGCTAGGTATACATGTTTCTGTGAAGTCTGCATCCATTTCTTAATATAGTCTTTAGATTCAAATTGTGATTGGCTAGATATCTCTATATGGACTGTGGCTCAAGGAATCCGTACACAGAGACATTATCCAATTGTAGACTTAAGTCATTCATATGCATATTGTTTTTAAAATAAAGTAAATTATGCATTAATTTGAAACAATCAGCAATGTAATGGACTATAATGCAAAATGACTTATAGAATCCACATTTGTAAAATAGAGATGTTGAGACATTGACCACCGTGTATTATTTCAGAAATATCTTCATACTTTATGTAAGAGCTTCCCCCGCCCCCCTTTTTTTTCCGCCCAAAGGTTCTATACATCTGCCCTTTCTCAAGGCATTTTTTTTAGACAAGGACTGCGTTTTTTCCTTTTTTCGACTTCACACGGGATGTTTCCGAGCTAGATTGCAAAACCGAAAGCCGGGGGGAGGGGTTTGTAATAAGTACCGTTTTACCCACTCCAGCTCCACTGAAAAGTCCTATTTTTCCTCCACGACGATAAGGAGCTAAAAGATCTACTACTTTTATTCCTGTTTCAAAAATGGCTATAATTATACACTCCAAACACAGTAGTATCCCACAACACCTGCATGGGTCTAAGGAAAAGCTGGGGGATGGTCAATGCGATTTGGTATAGGGGATCGTCATCAGGTTCAAGCTTATGTACAGGTTTCACTGGTCTCTCGGGTTCCTGTTTATCCTACACAGTTAATAAACATAAGTCAATGACAGTCAACACTTTATGTGTAACAAATTAATCCATTTTGAATGATAATAGACACAACAAAAAGTAAATACATTTTTTGAAATAGCATGTACAATATGTGTTGGCCAAGCAAGGAAGGTGTTAAGGGCCTGCCCAACTAACTGAACCTCTTCAGTGGGTACAGGGATGCGAGCATCAGCATCTCGAACTTCCTCAATATCCACCTTCACCTAATCATTGGCCAAAGGGACATTGTGCACGATTGTTGACCCCTCATAAACTCTTCCAAGGGCAACCAGGCGGGGATGATTGTCATCAACATACAACCCACGCCTGTCTGATGCACCCGTGTTAGGGTTCTGCACCGAGGGATCGACACAGCTTTCCTTGTGCTAACATGGGAACCAAAAGGACCAACCTCAACCTCAGGAGGCGGTATGAATCCCTGAGATTGAATCTGGGACCGCATGTGGCTGAAGGACATCATGAGTTGTGGAGTCACTTCTTTAGCGATTGACTACTCCAGGTCTTCCCGGATATTTTGTTTTAGTCGATCCAAGTCTTTTGGGTTCATGGACTTAGACGTGCGAGAGCTTGTTGAAGCCGGTACAAAGTATTGTTTGATCGTCACACCGGATCCAATAGCACGAACACGACTTGAGTGCTCTGGTCGCCCAATGGCAACAGTCAGTATATTCTGACGTCCATTGGTGACAAAGCTACCGTGTGTTGATTACTCTTCCAGGGTATCCTACAATCAACATAAATACTACATGAGTTTTCAACTTTGTTGTTTTTTTATAATTAATGATCATTGAAAAAATTATTAACTTACATCCTTTCTGCAATTTCACGTGTCGCACCAGATGTCATGTCTTATATTTTTTTTTGTGCTAGCCATCTTTCACTTCACTTGTCGTCTAACAAGAGATGGAGGATGAACAATTATTTCGGTGCTTCCGGATTAGGCTGCTTCCTCCAATCGCTTCTTTTATTTTTCCTCTATTAACTTTTGTTCTAATAAATCATAACCCCCATGAGACAACACATGAGGGGCAGTATTTAGTTTCTAGGTGGCCTGAGCCTTCTTTCTAACATCCTGTCACAATTACACAGATAGTTGTCCACAAAATGCACTTGAAAATACTGCATAATTGTCAAATTCAAAAACAATGCAAGTCAACTAACCTCCCATGAAGCGGCTCTACGACTCTCACAAAATTGATGCCACTTTTCTTTGTTGATTCCGTATTTCTCATAGACTGTGTCGTCCTCCTCTTCCTTGCCTTGTGCTAGAGCCCATTTGGAAGTCAAATCTGACTTAAACTGCCTCTATCTCTCTCCTACTGTCTGAAGAGTTTTCTTCTTCGTCCTTTGGTCGGATGCTTCAGGTATATCAAATTCAGCCTGTGATACAAAAAAAACACATTTAACATTCACAATAACATTTACCATCAGACCTTGGATGTAACTGTTCACGTATACCCATCTCAACAAGATCTTGACGAGTATTCAAACCATCCTTTGTCTTGCCTTGAATATTAAGAAGCGTGCTGATGACACTGTTGATAAGCGATGTCGTATCGCTTCAAAACAATTAAACGATGACAATTCTGTAGCACAGGATTAACCTAGATTGACTTAGAGACAATATCAATATGGTTCCAACTTCAATTCACTAATAAACAATAGGGGATTTTTTGTCAAACAATTTTCATGCGATAAGTAAAAATTGCAGAAAACATATAAACTAATGTGAATTGACAAGAGGTAATGTAAAACAGATTAAAGAGCATAAATCCAATTCACCAAAACAAGCAATGATAATTATCATAGTTCTCAGATAATGATTCTGTTATGAAAGTTCATTCAATTTCATTAGAAGCAGTTCAATCGAATTAACTCCTAAATTAATTGAAATCACAAACCTAATTGAAATATCATCCAACTAATCTGTGATTAAAATTCAAAATTAGGAAATGAATTCATAAACTAATCCGCTTTCAATCCTAAACACATTCATAATCATGAAAATTGAATAGAGGATTGAAAAAGAAAGTGAACATTCACACAGAATTTGAAATACCAAACGAGAACTCAAATTCCCCTTTGCTTGGACTAGATCCTTGGATTGATTGATTGTTTAGCCTCCCATGATCATCATCAATGAAAGCCCCACAAAACTGGTGCACAAAAATGGAAGAACAGAAAATGAAAATGAAGAACAATGAAGAATAGTTTAGAGAAAATAAGATAAAGGGTTTTAATTCGGAAAACTTAAAAAAGGAAATGTAAATTCTATTTTCGCTCAAATGTAGTGTAATATTCACTCCCTAATTTCACTAGCATATAGTGACTAAGTCAGAAGGAAAGAATGGACCATGAATAGGCCCATCTATTCTAATTAATTATGCTATTTACACCAATAAAAATCCAACTCGCAGCCCAAAATTCAAGTGCAGTGATTCTGACTTCAAAGCCTAAAATGACCCTCCAAATGACAGAATTGGCCTTGGTTTATCTTGACAAACTTGTAGATCTTTTCCTTATCTTTCCAAGGACTACTCATATGCTCCATTTGGGGTTCTGTAGAGCTCTGTAGGTCCTGCAAGGAAGATAGGTCAAGTGAGCATAAAATCCAAAAATAAGCAACAATTAACAATTAAATCCACTGGCTTGCCTAAGACAAAAACTGAATTAGAATGAGAAAATAAAAGTCCAAGATAAGTCAAATAGGCTAAGAAGAATATAAAAATCTTTAACTAAAAATGCTCAATCAAAATACCCCACAGTTAAACATTTGCACTCCTGGGCAAAACTAAAAGAAAGACTAAGAGGAAAATTCAAACTAGAGTAAACCAAAAACTAAAAGGAAGGTATGAACAAGGCACACATATTTTTCAATGGATCATAACAATGCACAAAAGTGAGAAAGATGAAAGATGGAAGAATGATATTAAGGTAACAAACAATCCATGAAAACATGATCACAAAGTGCAAATTGAAAAAGTAGTCAAGTTAAAATTAAGAATGCACCAAGGTGATAGAAATCTCTCAAAGGACAACACTCAACCTCACATAATGTGGATGGCTTTGTGTTTACACTCAAACACCACATGTAACTAGCACATCCAAATATTGACAAGACTCTAATTCATTCAACTTGAAATATACATGCATCAAAAGGAATTTATTAGTTTGTAATGCAATGGCTTAGGTAAAGGGTGGATAAGAAAAGGATATTTAGGATAAAACTAAGAGAAAAGAGGGGTAATGGAGAGCAAGTCAACAAGTTAAAAGAAAGGTAGAAACAAAGAAACAAAACTAAAAAGAATTTACAAGGATGAAAATGAACCACAACAACTTTTATTGCATTTTTTTTCTTTTTTTTTTTTGCCTGAACTTTCTTTTTCTTTGCTTACACACAATTTTTCATTTTCTTTGAACTTTTGCTATTTAAACTCTTTCTTTTCTCTTTTCCTTTTCTTCTCTTCCAAATCAAAACAAAATAAAAATACCCCACACTTGCTTGAAACTCACTCCCAAAATAATTCCAAAGCCCCTTTCTCCCTAAAGCTAGGAATACACGGTTTTCCATTATTTTTTTTGCAATGAGCTATACAAGAATGAAAAGGCTAAAGGCTCAAAAAGGGTGACAATGGATATCAATACAAGGATAGGTTTATTTGGCTAGTGGCTAAAAGAAAGAAGGCCTAAATCATCTCAATCAAAGCATGTGGAACAAGGAATGTCAAAAGAGGCAAGATGTTGTTTAATATAATATGTTGTTATAATATGTTGTTTGTAATATGATTACGCTTTACATATATCTTTATGTGTTCATGGTTTTGTTTCTTTATGATTCTTTGTGAAAGTTTTCAAACGAAACATCTTTTAAGAAAGGAATATGATTAAGCCATGATATGAATATTCAAATGCATTGTTTTCTCCATAATTTTATTTTCAGAATGCATGAAATATTCTATGCATGTCGTGGTCACATGAATAAAATTAGGGTTCTTAATTTTGTTCATTTTGATCTTGTTAATTTTTGTGTTTTGTTATAATGAATTGTTCATGAGCATAACATAATATTTTTTGTGACAAAATTTCTCATACAAGTCTATATATATAAATGGTTGATTGTATGGTTTAATTTTTGTGTTGTTTGAGAAAGAATCAACAAAAATTTGAATTATGTATTTGGATGCATATTTCGGCCATTTGAGAGATAATAATATTGTGTGCTTGTTAGTTGTCTAACTTTTAAGGTGCAGATATGGAAGGGGATGGTCATGGTGCCCGAATTTAAATTTTGAATTTAAATATTTGAATTTAAATGTTTTAAATTTGAATTCAAATTTCTTTAATTTAAATTGGAGCTGTAATTTTGAATTTTAAATTTTGTATATTATTTTGCTCCTCCAAAGATGTATTGGAGTTTCTTTAATTATTTTGCAATTAGAAAAATTAGGCTAGTGGCATTTAGGCATGGAAGATTTCATGATGGAGCCGCGGCCTAGGAGCAAGAAGAAAGAATGCATGAGCACCATGACTATCTCATATAAAACCTGTTTTATGTATGCTTGTATGTTTTAAAAACGACTAGTATGCATGAGATAGAGTATCGCGAATGTATGTTTTAAAAACGACTAGTATGCATGAAATGGACAACCGTGAATGTATGTTTTATTATGCATGTCCAAAAGTGACTAGTGTAATCCGATAGATGTTTGACATAGGATACGACTAGCATGATAATAGTACTTACACGTTTGATGAGACCCATTAAAATAAAAGAAACCCTTAAAAGGAATCAATTATTAAGCACATGATTACCTCCTGATGGTGCACCACAACTCAGTTTGGAGCCACTGTTTCGTTGAGTAAGAGCAATATTAGAAGTGTGAGACACTTAAGGTGTTGGTTAGTGCTCAACTGAATGCATGAGTTGCAGGCTCAGCCGGGCTTATGTATTTGGGGTAATAGTGCCAGGTTGGTTGCATGAGATGCACCACTAAGTTACAAGGAGTTGTCAACCTGATGCTAAGAGAAGGTATGAGATACTGTTGATAAGGATCAACCCATTATTTAGTTTAATTTTGCGGTCTCAAACAAAGATTAAAATAAATAATCGTACTCTTAATCCCACTAAGGTAATTTTAAGATAAAATAACCCTATGTCAAAATAACAAGGGTCATTGACTTAGATAAAATAGTGG
Source organism: Glycine tomentella (assembly GCA_007407185.1). Classification (NCBI taxonomy): domain Eukaryota; kingdom Viridiplantae; phylum Streptophyta; class Magnoliopsida; order Fabales; family Fabaceae; genus Glycine; species Glycine tomentella. Next base: position 122,284 of record PYAF01005013.1, read on the forward strand.
GAGGGGCACGTTATTTAAAGTCTTTAATGATTTGTTCTTATTTCATGACAATATATTGATTAGTTTATCTTTACATCTTCTCAGTTAATAGTATGACTAATCAACTGTCACTGCGTTCTATTCTCGATACGAACAAACTGATGTTGATTCAAGTGAAGCCAAGCATCAAGGAATGAAGATCAAGCTTCAAGGTTTTGGACTTTTAAACATGCTCAAAGGAAATGTTCAAAGGAAAGCTTTAAGAATCAATTGTAAAAGGAAGTATATGATTTGATAATCCAAGTGTGCACATCATGCATCAATCATTCATTTAGGATCATTGGATTTATTGATTAAGTAAAAGCAATTAATTAGAAAGTCACTTAGGAAGTAAAGTTTTTGGAAAAATAAAGTTACATAATTAATAATCGATTACAAGAATACTGACATCGATTATTTTGTTCTTAGTGCCCTTTAGAAAAACAAAGTATGATTATTGTAATCGATTACATATCGATTTAATCGATTACTAAGGCTTTTTATGTAAAATGGAACTCTCTGTCTTAATCGATTACATAGAGTTGGTAATCGATTACAAGCCTATGCATATAGACTTAGAAAAATCACATCGCTCTGTCTTAATCGATTACACATCGTGATAATCGATTACAAAGGATCACATGCATAATAGAAGAATCACAGCTCACTATCTTAATCGATTACATATCGTATTAATCGATTACTAAGCTCATTTAGAATACATGACTGACTGGTTTAATGGATTACTTCACGGAATAATCGATTATATTGTTCATAGCCTAAACCCAGAAACTATTAGGAGCATTTTAATCAATTACAGTCTTGATTTAATCGATTACAAATGGTAAATAATCGATTACAGGAGCGTGTTTAATCGATTATTTTCAGTTAGAAATCTGTTATAAATAGAACCCACTTCTCTGAAGTTTGTAACTTTTGATAATACGTATTCTGGGCTTTCACAAACATTCTAAGCTTTCATTAGTGAGTTTCTCTGAGTTCTAAACACACTTAGCTTCACAAAATTCATATGGGTTTTTGATTCAAGAAGGTGAAGCCTCATTCATTCAAAGCATAAGGAAAGGACTGCATATGTGTTTGTAATCTATCATTTAACCTGAGAATCATTCATTGTGCATTCATTCTTGGATTATCAGGTGACATCTTTTCTTATTCTTTGATGGTGTAATTTGTTCTTTGAATTTTGTAAAGATTAGTCTATTGTAATTGAGTTTCTTGCAAGTGTGAGATAGTGTTTCTCTAAATGACAGCTGAGTAGTGTTCTCAGTGTGGGTTTTGGTCTCTAAGGATCTAATAGGGTTTTGGATCTTTGAACTTCATCTAGGGTTGATGAAGAGAGGCTTGTAAATTTGCTTGTAAGGATATTTTTACAATAGTGGAACTCTACTCTAGTGTTGAGTAGAAGAACTGGATGTAGCCTCATAGGGTTTGAGGTGAACCAGTATAAAAATCTGTGACTAATCTTTCTTCTCACCTACTCATCTTTTAATTGCTTTGTTTGTGAATCAATTTCATTGCACAGAAAGTTATACTCTGTTTTCTATTCTTCTTGGAAAAGGAAATTGATTGAATATTGATTCTTGTTTTTGAAACAATTTTGAAAGTGATAAAGATCCTATGGTAATACTCTGATTTTAAATTTTAATTGGACAAGGTTCACCAATTCACCCCCCTTCTTGGTTGTGTTGAAGTATTCTTATCATTTTCAACTGAATGGTTCAAATTTTACGGACTAGTATCGGAACCTGAGAATTGTTCTTAGGGCCTAGAAAATCGCTTATGTCCTAGAAGGTAATTTACCCATAGCTCCTAAGGAAGGGGAAGCTGATTATGAGTTCTACGACATGGAAGCTCATAAGCAGCACATGAATGACAATATAATGGCAGTATGCATCATGTTGGCATCCATGACGCCTGAGCTGCAAAAGCAGCATGAGCATATGGATGCTCCCTCTATCATCTTGCATCTCAAGGAGTTGTATGATGTTAAAGGCAGGCATGAGAGGTATGAGGCCTCTCGAGAATTGTTCTCGTGTAGGATGTCTGAGAGCATGGGTGTGAGCAGTCATGTTCTTAAGATGATCGAGCTCATTGAGAAGCTAGGAAATCTAGGCTTCGTAATGGATGCCTAGCTAAGTAATGACTTAGTCCTCACATCACTTCCACCTTCCTTTAGTCAATTCATTATGAATTACAACATGCATGGGATGCTTGTGAGCTTGCCTGAGTTGTTAAGTATGTTAACAATTGTTGAGGTGTCTATCAAAAAGGATTAAACACACTTTCTTCTAATTGGTGGGCCTAATAAGGCCAAGGGTAAGGCTACGGATCCTGCAAAAGGAAACTCCCTTAAGCCCAAAGGAAAACCCAAGAAGAAGAGGGGCAACAAGAAGGGTAAGAGTGCACCTAAGGACAAAAGCGATGTTCTGTGCTTCCACTGTGGCAAGACTGGCCATTGGAAGAGAAACTGTCCAGACTACCTGAAGAGTGTGAAGGACAAGAAACATAGTGATGCTTCTGCCTCAGGTATTTACATGATTGAGATCAATTGTTTTGGTGCTAATCCGACTTCATGGGTATTAGATACCGATTGTGGTTCTCACATTTGCAATATGTTGCAGGTACTTATGAGTCCCAGGAGATTGGAGAAGAATGAGGTTGACCTCCGCTTTGGTAATGGAGCAAGAGTTGCTGCTCAAGCTGTTGGAGATATAGACCTCATTTTGCCTACGTGCCTTTTATTGCATTTGAATAATTGCATTTATGTTCTGGGCATTTCTAGAAACATTATTTCAATTTCTTGTTTAGAACGAGATGATTTTTCTTTTACTATTAGGAATGGTACATTTTCTATCATTATGAATGATATGCTTTATGCTACTGCTTCTTTGGTAAATGACTTATATGTTTTAGAAACGGGAACATAAGTTCTCAATGTAAATGTTAAATGACCTAGGACAGATAATCAATCTTATCTATGGCACTGTAGACTAGGGCACATAAACGAAACAAGATTGTCTAGGATGCATGCAAATGGATACCTAGATTCCATGGATTTGGAATCCTATGGACAATGTGAATCTTGTCTATATGGGAAAATGACTCGTCACAAGCCCAAAGGGGTTAAAAGTTATAGGACTAGTGAGTTATTAGAACTCATTCACTTTGATGTTTGTGGCCCAATGTCTATAGAGGCTAGAGGAGGATACTCCTATTTCATTACCTTTACGGATGATAAATCGAGATTTGGGAATGTTTACCTGATGAGATATAAATCCGAAGCCTTTGAAAAGTTCAAGGAGTATAGGAATGAAGTAGAGAAACAACGTGGAAAAATGATTAAGACATTACGATCAGATCGTGGTGGTGAATATCTGAGCCATGAGTTTCCGGATTATCTGAGAGAGAATGGAATTCTCTCGCAGCTTACTGCACCTTACACACCACACCAAAATGGTGTTTCTGAAAGGAGAAACAGAAACTTGTTAGACATGGTCAGGTTTATGATGAGTGAGACTCAACTTCCAAAATTGTTTTGGGGATATGCCTTAGACACGACAGCATACCTTCGAAATAGGGTACCGTCTAAATCTATTCAGACCACTCCATATGAGATATGGAATGGTAAGAGACCCAACCTGAGTTATCTCAGAGTATAGGGATCACCAGCATATGTTAAATCATTGACATCAGACAAGCTTAGTGCTAAAAGCATTAAATGTCTATTTGTTGGGTATCCCAAAGGTACTAAGGGATACTACTTTTACTTATTGGACGAACACAAGGTGTTTGTGTCCAAAAATGCTGAGTTCCTTGAGAATGATTTACTCTCTCAAGGAGCCAGTGGGAGTAAAATTGATCTTGAAGAAGTTCAAGGACCACAAGATTAGATTGAGGAACCTGAGTCTGCACCGCAGGCGACGTTCTCCAATGGAGAAGTAAACACACAACTTAGTAGGTCTACTAGGGTCATCCATCCACCTGAGAGGTATGGGTTTACGATTGAGAATCAACAAACCGTAGAGGATAATGAACCAAGTAACTATGAGGAGGCAGTCAAGGATGTTGACTCCTCTAAATGGCTAGAAGCCATGAAATCTGAAATAGATTTGATGTATCAAAACAAGGTATGGACCTTGGTTCCATAACCGCAAGAAAAAACTTCCTATCGGTAATAAGTAGGACTTTAAGAGAAAGACTGATGCAAATGGCAACGTTCAAACCTATAAAGCTAGGTTTGCTGCGAAAGGATATCGTCAAAGACAAGGTGTTGACTATGTTGAGACTTTCTCACCTGTTGCCATGATCAAATCTATTAGGATCATGCTTGCCATAGCAGTATATCACAACTATGAGATTTGACAAATGGATGTCAAGACTGCCTTCTTGAATGGATTCTTGAAGGAGGAAGTGTACATGACACAACCTGAAGGTTTTGAATCCAAAGGCCAAAAACATATGGTATGCAAACTGCAGAGGTCGATATATGGGCTAAAGCAAGCATCACGAAGTTGGAATATTCGTTTTGATGAAATCGTTAGGAGTAACGGATTCATCAAGAACGAGGATGAACCTTGTGTTTACAAGAAGGATAGTGGGAGCAATGTTGTTTTCTTAGTACTCTATGTAGACGACATACTACTAATAGGAAATGACATCCCCACATTACAAACAACTAAAGACTGGCTTTCAAAAAGCTTCACCATAAAGGATTTGGGAGAAGCAGCCTTTATACTTGGTATAAAGATCTATAGAGATAGATCTAAAAGGCTGCTGGGATTATCTCAATCCACGTATATTGACAAGATGCTAAGGAGGTTTAGCATAGAAGGGTCGAAAAGGGGTTTTCTTCCCGTCAGTCATGGGGTATATCTTTCCAAGGCTATGTGTCCTAAGTCATAGCCTGAGAAAGATCGCATGAGTGGAATTCCATACGTTTCGGCTATTGGGTCCATCATGTATGCCATGATATGTACAAGACCAGATGTCTCATATGCTTTGAGCAGTACGAGCAGATACCAGTCAGACCCTAGAGAGGGTCACTGGACAGTAGTCAAGACCATCCTTAAGTACTTGAGAAGAACTAAGGATGCGTTTCTGGTCTATGGTGGGGTAGATGAGCTTTCAGTGAAAGGATTAACTGACGCCAGCTTTCAGAGTGACAAAGATGACTGCAAGTCACAATCAGGGTTCGTATTCACCTTAAATGGTGGGGCAGTGTCTTGGAAGAGTTCCAAGCAGGAGACTACAACAGATTCTACGACAGAAGCTGAGTACATAGTGTTACGACCGCTTCTACTTCGCTTTTTATTACGCATTTATTTTTATTTGCTAAAAATTTTCGAAAAACAGAAGGATAAACCTTCAACAAACTTATTTGAGTTTAAAACGAATTTTCCCAAAAATGAAGGCTCAAATGAAAATTCTAAACGAGTTTAAAAATTTTAAACGTGTCCACGCGTTATTAAACATATAATC
>PYAF01005014.1:5317-19017 GCA_007407185.1 Glycine tomentella
TTGATGTTTAAATGAGATAATGTTGATGTAGTTGATGATGTTCAAATGAGATGATATTGATATGCATGATGATGATATTGAGATGATATGATGTTGAGGTTGATAATGACATTGATGAGAGATAATGTTGATGTGAACAATGTCATTGTGTGTGGATATACATGGATACCCATGGGGGTGTATGACGGGTTACCCTTGCGAGGAAGGATTTGTTCCTAGCCAAGTCATACATTGATGGTGCCCATGGTTGTAGGCTGTGTATGTACACGTGGGATGCAATGACCGGTTGGTTACCCTTGCAAGGATGGATTTGTTCCTAACCACGGTCAGTGCATCGGTGAACCCACATTGGTTTGTTATGTATGTACATGGGGGTGTATGGCGGGTTACCCTTGCGAGGAAAGATTGGTTCCTAGCCGGGTCATGCATTGATGATGCCCATATTTCATACTTCATTTGTATGTGTGGAAATAGAATGAAGGTACTCGCGTACCTGTGGGTTTCAGTGGGCTGAGAACGCAGGTACTAAGGGGTCATCAGGTTTGGAATTCCCTTGCGACGCTGGCTAATCACCGGGTGGGGGAATGGCCAGTGTACGACAGGGTGACCCTGATAGGCAGTGAATCATTTTTCCTGTGAGAGGCTATTTTCGGTGATGGTACCACATTGCATGTTGATAGATGAGTCAGGTGCATGCATCATTCTTTGCATAATTGTTTGAGTTGTGAAATGCATTGGATGATTGGTTTGTTGAGTGTGTATTGGAATCATGGATTTTTTCTTAATCATTGTGGTGGGTAATTTTGTTTCTTTCCCAATTGCTGCTATCTGATGTTGGTTGGTTTTTTTTTTTAATAAACTCACCCTTGTATTTGTTGTACCGTGTGGTTGGTACCTGTGATAATCTCAAACTTTCGTTCGTGGGAGCAGATAAGCAACAGTAGGTGACTTTGGAGGGAGATCTTCTTTTTAGTTGGAGCCGCCAAGCCGATGTGATGACATTGGATTCCTTTTTGGAGAAAGAGTTGTGTTTTGTTAATCAACTCTCTCTTAGTTAGTCTTTTGCTTTTTGTTGATATGTAATTTCAGGTGTATATACACGTAAAGCTAAAGGAAGTTCTGACATGTGGATGACATGTACTAATTTAATATATATGTATAATGTGTTTAAATATGTAATTGTAATATGTGTATGATAATTGTATTATCGCAAAAAATTTACCATTATTTTCATAATCAAATTAATGAAGTTTTATTAAAAATTGAAGTTGCACGATTAAGAGTTAGTGATATAGTATCGACGAGGCGGGTCGTTACTCTTCAAAAACTTTTTGCAGCATTTCATAGTTGTCAATAGTTGTAGAGGAAGAGGCACAAACACAACCACTTTATTTATAACTTGAAGTAAGTTTCTCATTTTCTTCCTTCAAGTTACAAACTTCAGTTTGTAATTCCCTAATTTTTGCGTGATGATTTTCAAGATTCTTCTTTAGCTTATTGTTGGATTTAGCAAGCTTTTTAGCCTCTTTATGCATCTCTTGAAAAGCAAAAATAGCTTGATCAAGTTCAGAGGTTACCTCATCTTCTTCATCTAGAAGATCATCATTCTCTTTATTGACAATTGAAGTAAGGCACATGTTGGCTTCTTCTAATTCAGTGGAGGATTCTGAAGTTGTAGAATCATTGTCCTCCCAAGCAATGTAAGCCCTTCTTGGCTTTGCTTCTCTCTTGCCTTTGCTGTCACTTTGTTGTTTCTTCAAGTAGATTGAGCATTCTGATTTTATGTGGCCAGGTTTGTCACATTCAAAGCATGTGAAATTGTTGCCAATCTGCTTGATGTTGCTGGTGTTGTTGTTGGTATTGCTATTGTTATTTATTGAGAATTTTCTGCCCTTATTCTTCTTTAGAAATTTATTGAACTTTTTCACAATCAAGTTCATACTTTCTTGAGTTTTCTTCTTTTTCTATCTTAGATGTTGCAGCCTTTAGTGCAATTCCCTTGCCTTTTCTATCTGCATCTTCACCAAAGGTTAGTTGAGATAATTCTAGTTTATACTCAAGTAACTTACCAAAAAGAGCAGCCATGGTCATTTGTGAGAGATCCTTAGATTCTCTGATAGCTGTCACATTTGGTTGCCATGCTCTTGTGAGGCACTTCAAGATTTTGATGTTCAATTCTTCAACATCAAAGGTCTTCCCAAGTCCTAAGAGATGATTCACTATGTGTGTGAATCTTGTTTGGAGCTGAGAGATACTTTCATTTTGGTTTATCTTGAACATCTCATATTCATGTATCAAGGAGTGCTTTCTTGATCTCCTCACCTCTTCAGTTCCTTCATGGGTGACTTCCAGCATCTCCCACATTTCCTTGGCACTTGTACACCTTACTGTTCTGAAGAATTCATCAGAAGAAAAAGCAGAAGTTATCATGTTCTTGGCTTTAAAATCATACTGAGCAATCCTTTTTTCTTCATCATTCATCTAATCCCAATCTTTGGGAATCATGTTATTATCAACAACTTTGATTGGTACCCTAAGACCTTTTTCAATAGCATTCCAAGCACCTGGATCATTGGATTGAATAAAGATCTTCATCCTATTTTTCCAAAAATTGAAATGCTCCCCCTCAAACAAAGGAGGTATGTTTAAGGAGGCACCTTCCTTAAAGGTTATTTGTGAAGTATTCATTTTTGAAAGAAGTAATCTTGAGTAACTTACAAGACCTAGCTCTTGATGCCAATTGTAAAATATAGGAACACTTCACACTTAACCAAGAGGGGGGTGAATTGGTTAGACTTGGTAAATTAAAAATTTCTTTGAAAAATCAAAGTTTCCCTTTGGATCTTTATTACTTTAGTAACCAAGAATCTTTATTCAATCTAATGTTCAGTCCAAGGTATTTAATAGCTCAAGATTGAATTAGAAAACAAGACAATATTATCCAGTTAAACAGAATATCATCAAGAAAGAGATCAATATCAAAACACACAAGATTTATACTGCTACACTTCAAACACTATGAAGCTACATCCAGTTTTCTTCCATTCAACACTAGAATGGACTTCCACTATTGCAATATTTTTGTTTTTATAAGTAATAACAAAGTCTCTCTTTATCCATCCTAGATAAAGTTCAGAAATCTAAAATACTATTAGATTCTTAGAGACAACCCCACTGAGAACACTACTCAGTAAACCCCTAGAGAAATTCTATCTCTAGTTTACAAGCAAAAAACCATATTACAATAGACAATCAACTACAAGTTATCAAAAGAATTACAACCACAAGGTTTAAGGAGAGAAAACACCTGATGATCCAATGAATGATATGCTTATGAATGAATATATCAGGTTGAATGATGAAAACAAACTCAAAACATCTCTTTCCTTAACCTTTGAAAAGACTCTTCTTGCTTCAAGAATCACTTAATAACTCATAAGAGTTTTAGTGAAGACAAGCACTCATAGAACCCAGAAAAATTACTAAGAAAGTGTTTAAAAAGCTTAGGTAGGCTCAGAATACGAATTGATCAAGTTACTAAACAAGCTGAACAAGGGTTCTATTTATAACAAACTTTTCTAACCGTCAGTAATCGATTAAACGTACTCAATAATCGATTATTTCACTCATGTAATCGATTAAATCAAGCAAGTAATAGATTAAAGAGTTCTATAAAAATCTGGGTTGAAGCAACCAACAGAATAATCGATTATTTCGATACGTAATCGATTAAAACAGGAAGCTTCATAACCATGAAATAAACTATGTAATCGATTACGTATTCTGGTAATCGATTAATGCAGGAAGCTTCATAATCATGAAATGGACAGAGTAATCGATTACAAATTCTGGTAATCAATTAAAGAAGCAAGATATGTTAAGCATAGGCATATGATGTAATCGATTACAGTATTTGGTAATCGATTAAGACAGAAAGATGATATTTCCTGTTAAGCCTATGTAATCGATTACAGTTCAAGGGTAATTGATTAAAATGATCAACAAGGCAGTTTATATGTAAACCAAGGTAAATTAATCGATTAAACCAATATGTAATCGATTACATTGTTCTTGAAAAGTTTTCCAAAAGGCACTAAGAATAATATAATCGATTATTACGAATAAGTAATCGATTAAATCAGTAGAAAATATATTTTTCCAAAAACCTTTGTTTTAAATATTAGACTTAAGCATTTTATCAAGACCTTGTGAATTCTAATCATTTAAACCAATTTAATGAATGAATGATGTGAATGCAATATACTTGGATCAGCAGAAATGCTTCTTCCTTTTACATTTAATCACACATAATTCTTCAATACTTCAAGGCATGTTGAAAGCTAAAACCAAGCTTTGATTCTTTGTCCATTCTTCAAGTAATTCCATTGAATCCAACACTTGTGGCATTGTGTTAAGACTTTTGGCAAGCGTACCAATTGTCGTTGTAAGTTACAAAATTTATAAAAGTTCGTCTCCACAGGGACTTGATTTTTACTCAGTCAATTCAAATAAAACTTAACAGTTTAATAGTTTATGTACAGTGATTATGAATGAAGTTTCATGTAATTGCGGAAATGATGTAAATTTAGTAGAAACTGAAATAATAAGCTTAATACGAATATTACGAAAGATTACTGAAAATAAAACGAGTTTGATCAATTAAAGAGTGTAGGATTGGATTTCATCGTTCATACCCTTAATATTCAATTAATATTACCTTGCATAAGTTATTTTCTATTATTATTGATGCACACGTAAAATCATCCCAATTAATATTACCTTGCATAAGTTATTTTCTATTATTATTGATGCACACGTAAAATCATCCCAAATCGATGTCTCGCATCTGAGAATCCTAAGAATATTTATCAAATATCGATGTCTCGCATATGAAATAAATATCCCAGCGTTACGATTATATTCGCGTGTTTATTTGCAATCTAAACGTTATGCTCTATGTCTAACAACGTAACGTAAAGGGTAAATTTATTCATTTCAAACCCTAAGATTACTTCTCAGTCTCACTTTGAGTTTAAGTTCGTTATATTAGTGATCAAGTAATATCAAGCGTTAAGTACGGAATAAATTTACCAATAATAAATAGAAAAACTTATGCAGAAGTAAATATCAAAATAAATACTAGAAGGGTAAGAAGATTACATCCAATCCTTTGAGAAAGCTAGCCAAGCATGGGCAGAACCTCCGTAGAAAAATCGGTGAAAGAATTCATCACCGCTTTCTGATCCGGCAGAGTTTCCACACTAATTTTCTCTCTTTCACTAACCTAAACTCTCACTAAACAAGAATTTAAAGAAGCAAAAAGCCTAGGAAAAGCTCAAAGCAAGAGGGAGAAGAGAGAAATGGCTTGTGAAGGGATGAAATTCCTTTGGGGGGTGCATGGGTATTTATAGGGGGGTGTCTGGCCGACTTTGGTCGCCCAGGCGACCAATTTAGGCATGATTTGGTTGCCTGGGCGAGCTTAAGCCCACTTGCAGCATCCATTTGGCCCACTTGTCCAACAACTTGCAGAGCCACTCGCCCAGGCGAGTATTTTGCACTGTGTGATCTCGCCTGGGCGAGTTAATTGTACCTTCTGGAATGTTTTTTTGGGCCTTGGGCCTATTTTACTGGATGTACCTCCCAGTTTTACTTTCTGGTCCCCTTTTTGCTTGCTTTTTGATTTCGAAAGCCTCGGAAATCCTCGAACGCTAGCAAAATAAAAATAAAAACTTGGATGAATCTTTGAGATATATAATTACTATGTTTTTAACAAAACTAACTAGATTAGGGCAAACTTTGACAGATATTCTTAATTAAAACTCAAGATAAATGCTTCAAATGTAATCCGATTTTCACTAAAATATGGCATTTATCACATTGCCACAGTTCACCTTATGGAGGCCATTACAATGGAGAGAGGACTGCTGCAAAAGTTCTACAGTCAGGATTCTATTGGCCTACATTTTTTAAAGATGCCCATGAGTATGTCCAGAGATGTGGTAATTGCCAAAGAACAGGTGGAATCTCTAGAAGAAATGAAATTCCATTACAAAATATTCTAGAGGTCGAAGCTTTTGATTGTTGGGGGATAGATTTCATTGGTCTATTTCCATCATCACATTCAAATGAATATATCTTATTAGCGGTGGATTATGTGACTAAATTGAAAATAAAGGAATACTCACAATAACCAAGAGGGGGGGTGAATTGGTTAAACCTTGGTAATTTAAAATTAATTCAAGTCAGAGTTTAAGGATCTTTATCACTTTCAAAACCAAGAAATCTTTTTACTCAATCAAATAGTTCAACCCCTTGGAATCAATTTGCTTAAAATAGAACTTGTTGAACAATGAATATGAATCAAAGAATCAATGAACAATAAGAGTAATAGAGATTAAGAAACAACATACAAGCAATTTATACTGGTTCACTTCACAACTGAAGCTACATCCAGTTTCTTCTAATTCACCCTGATTTAGAGTTCCACAATTATAAATTTCTGTTCTTACATGCAATTACAACATCTCCCTTTATCAACCCTAGATAAAGAATAGAAATCTAAAACCCTATTAGATTCTAAGAGACAAGGAACCAGAGAACACTACTCTATTCTTTACACTAGAGAACCCTTCTCTAGATACAAGCAAGAACCTACTTTACAATGGCAAACCTACACAGAAAATTAAAAATGACATTACAACCAGATTAAGGAGAGAGACAACCTGATGATCCAATGAATGTAATGCAGAATGAGATTACCAAATCAGGTTGATCATTAAAATACAATCAGAACATTCTTTCCTTAGTCTTGAAATGGTTTCTTACTCAAAGAATGATTCAAAGACACATGATTGATATGAAATAGAGCAAGAAGTAATTAAGCAATGAAAATCACTTTGAAAAGCTTAGAAGACTTGTGTGAGCTCAGAAAATACGAGTGGGTACAATCTCTCAAAGTTAGAAAACAAGCCAAGCTTTCAAACTTATTTATAACTGAATTTTTAACTAACTGTAATCGATTACACGCGCCTAATAATCGATTAATCCACTCATGTAATCAATTAAAGTATCCATGTAATTGATTAAACTGTTCAAGAATGTTTTTGGGTTTTAGCAACAAGCAAAATAATTGATTATCTCGAGCTGTAATCGATTAAGACAGGAGTCTTAGGATAACAAAATGCACTATGTAATCGATTACAAGATTTGCTAATCGATTAAAGCAGAAGATTTATATTTTCAAAATGAACGGTGTAATCTATTACAAGCTGTGGTAATCGATTAAGACAGGGAAATGACTTTTCTCAAATAGCCTATGTAATCGATTACGGATAATGGTAATCGATTATCCCAACAGTACTTTAAAATCCATGATTAACTATGTAATCTATTACAACACTTAAATAATCGATTAAAATCATTAACAAAGCATTTTTTGTTGTAAACAAAGGCCAAATAATCGATTATTCCAATGGGTAATCGATTACAATGTTCATAAAGATTTTCCAAATTGAACGAAGAACAAAATAATCAATTATATCAGTAAGGTAATCGATTAAACCAGTTAAAATAGTATTTTTCCAAAAACCTTTCAATCAGATTAAATCCTTAACCAAAATATAAAAGCTTTGTTTTTTTTTTATGAAAACCATTTAAGTTTATGAATAAATGAGTGAGTGCAATGCATGGATCATCAAATTAGCCTTTCTCTTACACATAATACAATTAAACAACTTCAAGGCATCCAAGCATGTTGAAAGCTCAAAACCAGTCTTGAATCAAATCTTTTTTAATCTTTATGATGCTCCCCCTATATCCAACATAAATGGGTAGAAGCAATAGCTGCATAACATGCCGATGCAAAGACAGTTATTCGCTTCTTGAAGAAAAATATTTTTTTCAAGGTTTGGGACACCCCAAGTGTTGATCAGTGATGGAGGATCTCATTTTTGCAACGTCCAACTTAAAAAAGTTCTCCAACACTATAGTGTTAGACATAAGGTGGCCTCACCTTATCATCCCTAGACCAATGGGTAAGCGAAAGTCTCCAACAGAGAAATCAAGAAAATCCTAGAGAAGACAGTTGCCCAGTCAAGGAAGGATTGGTCTCAAAAGCTAGATAAAGCTTTATGGGCATATAGGACAGCATACAAAGCTCCTACAGGCCTCTTACACCCTTCCAATTGATCTATGGAAAATCCTGCCACTTACCTATTGAGTTAGAACATAAAGCTTTTTGGGCATCAAGGTATTTAAATTTTGACCCTACTTCTGCAGGTGAACACAGAAAACTCCAACTTCATGAACTGGAGGAACTGCGGTTTTTAGCATATGAAAATTCTAAACTCTATAAGCAAAAAGTTAAATTCTATCATGATAAGAAACTGATGAAAAAGAATTTTCAGCTTAGACAATAGGTTTTGTTATTTAACTCTAGATTGAGATTGTTTCCAGGTAAGCTGAAATCGAAATGGTCTGGACCTTTCATCATCAGGGAAGTAATGTCACATGAAGCTGTAATTCTTGAAGATCCAGCTACAAAAAGAAGTTGGACTGTCAATGGTGTTGGATACAGGGGGAGCTTCACGAAGATTGGAAGTCTTTGATACAAGATGAGTTTTGTGCTTTCAACATGCTTGAAGACTTGGAATTTTATGTAAAAGGAAAACTATCTGATTGATCCATGCATTCATTGATTCAACTAAGTGCTTTTCATGAAAATCAAACAAAGCTTTTAACATTTAACTAACGTTTTAAATTTGATTCAAAGATTTTTGGAAAAATTGTTTTTATACTGATGTAATCGATTAAATTAAAGGTATAATCAATTATTTTGTTCTTTGTTCATTTTGGAAAAGCTTCCAAGAACAATGTAATCGATTACCTATTGGAATAATCGATTATTTGACCTTTGCTTTCATATAAACTGCTTTGTTGAACACTTTAATCGATTACCAATAGGTAGTAATCGATTACAAAGCTTTACATTGCTATACATGATTTTAAGACTCTCTGGAAGAATCGATTACCAATAGGTAGTAATCGATTACACAGGCTTAACTGAAAAATCTGTCTTCCTGTCTTGATCGATTACCAAATGTCGTAATCGATTACATAGCTCATTATGTTTCATAAAGCTTCCTGATTTAATCAATTACCAAATATCGTAATCGATTACATAGTGTATTTTGATAATTTGAAGCTTGCTGTCTTAATCGATTACAAGATGGAATAATCGATTATTTTGCTCGTTGCTCATGTCCAGAATCTTGTAGAACACTTTAATCGATTACAAGGTTATTTTAATCGATTACATGAGCATTTTAATCGATTATTACGCGCGTTTAATCGATTACTGACAGTTACAAAAGTTTGTTATAAATAGAACCAAAGCTTAGCTTGTTTTAAAAGTTGTTCAATTTTATTTTGAGCATACACAAGATTTCTAAACACGTTCAAAGTAATTTTCTGAGTTTTATGAGTTCTTGCATCAACTAAAACACTCATGGGTTTTTGAGTGATTCTTTAAAGCAAGAAGTTTCTTTCAAAGGTTAAGGAAGAAGAATGTTCTGAGTTTGTTTTTGTCTTTCAACCTGAACTGCTCATTCATATGCATGTCATTCACTGGATCATCAGGTTGTTTCTTTCCTTAACTCATTGATTGTAATTTTGTTTACAAATTTGTTGAGATTGGCTATTGTAATAGGATTCTCATAGCTTGGGACTAGAGAAAGATTCTCTAGCATAAAGATTAAAGTAGTGTTCTCTGAATCTTTCTCCTTAGAAGTCTAATAGGGTTTTAGATTTATGTTCTTTATCTAGGGTTGATAAAAGGGAGGTTCTTGTAAAAGCTTTAAGAATATTTTATAATAGTGGAACTCTAATTCAGTGTGAATTAGAAGAAACTGGATGTAGCTTTAGGTTTTGAAGTGAACCAGTATAAATTGCTTATGTTCTTATTTCTATATCTCTATTCTCATCTTATTGATTGATCTTTAATTCTTTGAATCATATTCATTGTTCAACAAGTTCTATTTTGATCTATTGAATTCTTGGGCTGAGCTATTTGATTGAGTAAAAGGTTTCTTGGTTTTGAAAGTGATAAAGATCCTGAAACTCTGATTTGAACTTGATTTTTAAAATACCAAGGTTCAACCAAGTCACCCCCTCTTGGTTGTTGTGAAGTATTCCTATTATTTTCAAATGGTAGCAGAATCAAACACTATTTGGATGATGATGTTGAAAGACTCACCACTATGGTACAATTGCAAGAAGTTTGAGCTATAAACGTGTCCAACTAAGAAGACGTTAAAGAAGCGCTTCTAGGAGGCAACCTAGTACGTTTTAATTTCTCTTTTATAGGCTTTATATAAATATAAATATATGTATATATGTTAAAATATAGGATATTAGAATTTAAATTAACAAGACACTACCTAAGTATTCCTTATTGCTAAAAAGAGGGGGGAGGGGGTTTAACTCGCCTAGGCGAGTGAACCATGAGCAAATTGCTCGTCTGGGTGAGCCTACATCTGAAGCACCAAGACAACAAGGTAAAAATCACAAATTCACCCAAATCTTTGAATCATGTTCATATTCCTTCATCCATGCTTGCTGTGACTTCTTCTTCTACTCTCTAACTCGCCCACGCCATTGCATTCTTCCCATTCTCCATACTTCAATCAAGTAAGTTTCCTCATCCTTTGAAAATATTTACAGTATACATGTTTCTTCTCAACTTTCAAGCATAAGTTAGGTCTAGAAGTTCTGAATTTATGTTCCATTTTGATTGATTTTTGTTGAATATTCTGAATTGGTCCTCTTCTCCCATTCTTTGAAAACTTGGTGTAATTTTATGTGCAAAACAACTTCATTTTCATACACCCAAAAATGTGCCTACTAAGTGTTTGGTGAAATGCCACAATGAAAAATAGCCATGGTTTAGTTATTATTGTTGCACGAAAATTGCTCCTTCCTTGTCCTAGTAAGCTTGAATGTATGTTACATTTCAACTTGCTCTTGACAGATTTCAAGCTTAAATTACTCCTTTGTGCATGCCTCGAAATTTTCACTAAGATGTCCAAATTACATGCTAAAAATTCTAGCACTTAGGTTTACATTTGCTAAAGTAAGAATTGGAATACTGATAACATGATGTCGTATCGCTTCAAAACAATTAAACTACACTAATTCTGTAGCACAAGATTAACCTAGGTCGACTCAGAGACATGATCAATATGGTTCCAACTTCAATTCACTAATCAACAGTTGGGGGTTTTTGTCAAACAGTTTGCATGTGTTCAATAATAATTGCAGAATTGCAGAAAAACGTATAAACTAATGCGAATTGACAAGAGGTAATGTAAAACAAATTAAAGAGCATCAATCCAATTCACCAACCAAGCAATGATAATTATCATAGTTTCAGATAATGATTCTGTTATGAAAGTTCATTCAATTTCATTAGAAGCACTTCAATCGAAGTAACTCCTAAATTAATTGAAATCACAACTTAATTGAAATATCATTCAACTAATCTGTGATTAAAATTCGAAATTAGGAAATGAATCCACAACCTAATCCATTTTCAATCCTGAACACATTCATAATCATGAAAACTGAATAGATGATTGAAGAAGAAAGTGAACATTCACACAAAATTTAAAATACTAAACTAGAAATCAAATTCCCTTTTGCTTTTTAAACTTTTTCTTTTCTTTTATTTTCTCATTTTTTTCTTTCCTTCCAAATCAAAACAAAATAAAATACCCCACACTTGCTTGAAACTCACTCCCAATACAATTCCAAAGCCCATTTTCTCCCTAAAGCTAGGATAACATGGTTTTCCATTTTTTTAGTTTTCAATGAGCTATACAAGAAAGAAAAAGGCTAAAGGCTCAAAAAAGGGTGACAATGGATATTAACACAAGGATAGGTTTATTTGGCTAGTGGCTAAAAGAAAGAAGGCCTAAATCATCTCAATCAAAGCATGTGCAACAAAGAATGTCAAAAGAGGCAAGTCAAAACATAGAGTAATCTAGCACAAGGGTGAAATCACACATGAAAGAACATATCCACAAAGACCCAAAAACTCACAAGGCATAATTCTATCACACATGATCCATCTTAAATTTTATTTCTCAAGCCTACTTATCACTTCAACAATTGCAACAATGATTCACATCAAGCATGAAACCTCTCAATCAAACCAAAATTTGTACATTTCTCACAATTTATACAAGTTAAAAATCCTATTAAAAACATGAAAAGTGCCTAAATTCTATTTTTTCTTAATAAAAACAGAAAAACAACAAATATTGCAACACAATAACAGAAACAACAACAAAAACAGACAGAAAATAGAAACAACAAACAACAAAATAGAAACAGACAGCAGAAAACAGAAACAGACTCAAAAACTAAAACAGACAAACAAAAAAAACCAGAAAATAAAAAACAGATAGAAACAAAATATAGACAGCTAAACCAAAAACAGAATGTAAAAACAAAAACAGAAAACAAATTTTGTAATCCTTCACCCCACACTTGGAATGCCCATTGTCCTTAATGTGAGCATACAAAGAAATGCAAACAAAGAGACAACAAATAAAAGAAGGGAAAAGGAAACTCCCCAAATGTCATTCACGATGCATCATCACACAAAATTGGTAAGACCAAAGAGATGTATGCCACAAGCTCCTCCTCCACTTGAGGGCTCCCATGAAATACTTTTAGTTGGTGACCATTAACCTTGAAGACTTTGCCGGTAACTTCATTTTTAATTCAACTGCACCATGGGGAAAAACATTAGTAATAACAAAAGGTCCATCCCATCTAGATCGAAGTTTACCGGAAATAAGCTTAAGGCGATAGTTAAACAATAACACTTTTTGGCCACTATAGAACTCCTTCCTAAGAATCCTAGAGTCATGAAATCTCTTCACTTTCTCCTTGTAAATCTTGGAGTTCTCATAGGCTTCTAAGCGGATCTCTTCAAGTTCTTGCAACTGAAGCTTCATTTTCATACCCGCTTCATCAAATGCCATGTTACAACTCTTCACTGTCCAATATGCACGGTGCTCAATCTCCACCAGAAGGTGGCATGACTTACCAAAAATCACCCTATAGGGAGACATTCCCAAAGGTGTTCGGTAAGCGGTCCTGTGAGCCCATAAAGCATCCTCAAGTAGCTTGCTCCAATCCTTCCGGTTGGCTTGCAGAATCGTTTTTCTTGATTCATTATGTATGTAATAACAAAACTGTAAAATACAAATCAATCTCATGCTGATCCAGTTTCTCAAATCTTACATCCTTAGCCAGACAACTCAATTATACAGGCAGATAACAGATATAAGACACTTATACTCAGGGAAAAGTTACATATCATATATATAATAAATTTCTGTACATATACATACATCAGTATCTACAGTCCACACCACACAACCCGTGGTGATACAAAAGAATATCAACCCTTCATGAGGGAGTACAGGACTATACGACACCAAAATAATCAAAACAGAGCCATCCAGCTCCTAGTACAAGTAGCCTAGTCTCAGTTGGGCCTCCTGCCCTGAGACTGCTCTTCTCTGCCAGAAAAATCACCTGAAATCATATAAGCCCCACACGGGGTGAGATAACATATCTCAGTAAGCTCAGGGTTCTTGGGAAATCATTCCCACCCCGGCCCACAGATTCAC
>PYAF01005014.1:58719-70046 GCA_007407185.1 Glycine tomentella
ATATGATTCAAAGAATTAAAGATCAATGAATAAGATGAGAATAGAGATATAGAAATAAGAACACAAGCAATTTATACTGGTTCACTTCAAAACCTGAAGCTACATCCAGTTTCTTCTAATTCACACTGAATTAGAGTTCCACTATTATAAAATATTCTTACAAGCTTTTACAAGAACCTCCCCTTTATCAACCCTAGATGAAGAATAGAAATCTAAAACCTATTAGACTTCTAAGGAGAAAGATTCAGAGAACACTACTTTAATCTTTATGCTAGAGAATCCTTCTCTAGTCCCAAGCTATAAGAATCCTATTACAATAGCCAATCTTAACTAATTTGTAAACAAAATTACAATCAATGAGTTAAGGAAAGAAACAACCTGATGATCCAGTGAATGACATGCATATGAATGAGCAGTTCAGGTTGAAAGATAAAAACAAACTCAGAACATTCTTCTTTCTTAACCTTTGAAAGAAACTTCTTGCTTTAAAGAATCACTCAAAAACCCATGAGTGTTTTAGATGATGCAAGAACTCATAAAACTCAGAAAATCACTTTGAACGTGTCTAGAAAGCTTGTGTATGCTCAAAATAAAATTGAACAACTTTCAAAACAAGCTGAGCTTTGGTTCTATTTATAACAAACATTTGTAACTGTCAGTAATCGATTAAACGCGCGTAATAATCGATTAAAATAACCTTGTAATCGATTAAAGTGTTCTACAAGATTTTGGACATGAGCAACGAGCAAAATAATTGATTATTCTGTCTTGTAATTGATTAAGACAGCAAGCTTAAAATTATCAAAATACACTATGTAATCGATTACGATATTTGGTAATCGATTAAATCAGGAAGCTTTATGAAACAGAATGAGCTATGTAATCGATTACGACATTTGGCAATCGATTAAGACAGGAAGACAGATTTTTCAGTTAAGCCTGTGTAATCGATTACTACCTATTGGTAATCGATTCTTCTAGAGAGTCTTAAAATCATGTATAGCAATGTAAAGCTTTGTAATCGATTACTACCTATTGGTAATCGATTAAAGTGTTCAACAAAGCAGTTTATATGAAAACAAAGGTCAAATAATCGATTATTCCAATAGGTAATCGATTACATTGTTCTTGAAAGTTTTTCCAGAATGACATAGAACAAAATAATTGATTATACCTTTAATTACATCAGTATAAAAACAATTTTTCCAAAAACCTTTGAATCAAATTTAAAACGTTAGTTAAATGTTAAAAACTTTGTTTGATTTTCATGAAAAACACTTAGTTGAATCAATGAATGAATAAGTGAACACATGAATGCATGGATCAATCAGATAGCTTTCCTTTTACATAAAATTTCAAGTCTTCAAGCATGTTGAAAGCACAAAACTCATCTTGTATCAAAGACTTCCAATCTTCATGAAGCTCCCCCTGTATCCAACACCATTGACAGTCCAACTTCTTTTTGTAGCTGGATCTTCAAGAATTACAGCTTCATGTGACATTACTTTCTTGATGATGAAAGGTCCAGACCATTTCAATTTCAACTTACCTGGAAACAATCTCAATCTAGAGTTAAATAACAAAACCTGTTGTCCAAGCTAAAAATTCTTTTTCATCAGTTTCTTATCATGATAGAATTTAACTTTTTGCTTATAGAGTTTAGAATTTTCATATGCTAAAAACCGCAGTTCCTCCAGTTCATGAAGTTGGAGTTTTCTGTTTTCAACTGCAGAAGTAGGGTCAAAATTTAAATACCTTAATGCCCAAAAAGCTTTATGTTCTAACTCAACGGGTAAGTGGCAGGATTTTCCATAGATCAATTGGAAGGGTGTAAGGCCTGTAGGAGCTTTGTATGCTGTCCTATATGCCCATAAAGCTTCATCTAGCTTCTGAGACCAATCCTTCCTTGACTGGGCAACTGTCTTCTCTAGGATTTTCTTGATTTCTCTGTTGGAGACTTTCGCTTACCCATTGGTCTGGGGATGATAAGGTGAGGCCACCTTATGTCTGACACTATAGTGTTGGAGAACTTTTTTAAGTTGGACGTTGCAAAAATGAGATCCTCTATCACTGATCAACACTTGGGGTGTCCCAAACCTTGAAAAAATATTTTTCTTCAAGAAGCGAATAACTGTCTTTGCATCGGCATGTTGTGAAGCTATTGCTTCTACCCATTTATGTTGGATATAGGGGAGCATCATGAAGATTAAAAAGGATTTGATTCAAGACTGGTTTTGAGCTTTCAACATGCTTGGATGCCTTGAAGTTGTTTAATTGTATTATGTGTAAGAGAAAGGCTAATTTGATGATCCATGCATTGCACTCACTCATTTATTCATAAACTTAAATGGTTTTCATAAAAAAATAACAAAGCTTTTATATTTTGGTTAAGGATTTAATCTGATTGAAAGGTTTTTGGAAAAATACTATTTTCACTGGTTTAATCGATTACCTTACTTATATAATTGATTATTTTGTTCTTCGTTCAATTTGGAAAATCTTTATGAACATTGTAATCGATTACCCATTGGAATAATCGATTATTTGGCCTTTGTTTACAACAAAAAATGCTTTGTTAATGATTTTAATCGATTATTTAAGTGTTGTAATCGATTACATAGTTAATCATGGATTTTAAAGTACTGTTGGGATAATCGATTACCATTATCTGTAATCACATAGGCTATTTGAGAAAAGTCATTTCCCTGTCTCAATCGATTACCACAGCTTGTAATCGATTACATCGTTCATTTTGAAAATATAAGTCTTCTGCTTTAATCAATTAGCAAATCTTGTAATCGATTACATAATGCATTTTGTTATCCTAAGACTCCTGTCTTAATCGATTACAGCTCGGGATAATCAATTATTTTGCTTGTTGCTGAATCCCAGAAACATTCTTGAATAGTTTAATCAATTACATGGATACTTTAATCGATTACATGAGCGGATTAATCGATTATTAGGCGCATGTAATCGATTACAGTTAGTTACAAATTCAGTTATAAATAAGTTTGAAAGCTTGGCTTGTTTTCTAACTTTGAGAGATTGTACCCACTCGTATTTTCTGAGCTCACACAAGTCTTCTAAGCTTTTCAAAGTGATTTTCAGTGCTTAATTACTTCTTGCTCTATTTCATATCAATCATGTGTCTTTGAATCATTCTTTGAGTAAGAAACCATTTCAAGACTAAGGAAAGAATGTTCTGATTGTATTTTAATGATTAACTTGATTTGGTAATCTCATTCTGCATTACATTCATTGGATCATCAGGTTGTTTCCTTAATCTGGTTGTAATGTCATTTTTAATTTTCTGTGTAAGTTTGCTATTGTAAAGTGGGTTCTTGCTTGTATCTAGAGAAGGGTTCTCTAGTGTAAAGAATAGAGTAGTGTTCTCTGGTTCTTTGTCTCTTAAAATGTAATAGGGTTTTAGATTTTTATTCTTTATCTAAGGTTGATAAAGGGAGATGTTGTAATTGCATGTAAGAATAGAAATTTATAATAGTGGAAACTCTAATTCAGGGTGAAATAGAAGAAACTGGATGTAGCTTCAGTTGTGAAGTGAACCAGTATAAATTGCTTGTGTGTTGTTTCTTAATCTCTATTACTCTTATTGTTCATTGATTCTTTGATTCATATTCATTGTTCAACAAGTTATGTTTTAAGCAAATTGATTCCAAGGGGTTGAACTATTTGATTGAGTAAAAAGATTTCTTGGTTTTGAAAGTGATAAAGATCCTTAAACTCTTATTTGAATTAATTTTAAATTACCAAGGTTTAACCAATTCACCCCCTCTTGGTTATTGTGAGTATTCCTTTATTTTCAATTTAGTCACATAATCCATCGCTAATAAGATATATTCATTTGAATATGATGATGGAAATGGACCAATGAAATTTATCCCCCAACAATCAAAAGCTTCGACCTCTAGAATATTTTGTAATGGAATTTCATTTCTTCTAGAGATTCCACCTGTTCTTTGGCAATTACCACATCTCTGGACATACTCATGGGCATCTTTAAACAATGTAGGCCAATAGAATCCTGACTGTAGAACTTTGCAGCAGTCCTCTCTCCATTGTAATGGCCTCCATAAGGTGAACTGTGGCAATGCCACAAGTGTTGGATTCAATGGAATTACTTGAAGAATGGACAAAGAATCAAAGCTTGGTTTTAGCTTTCAACATGCCTTGAAGTATTGAAGAATTATGTGTGATTAAATGTAAAAGGAAGAAGCATTTCTAGTGATCCAAGTATATTGCATTCACATCATTCATTCATTAAATTGGTTTAAATGATTAGAATTCACAAGGCCTTGATAAAATGCTTAAGTCTAATAGTTAAAACAAAGGTTTTTGGAAAAATATATTTTCTACTGATTTAATCGATTACTTATTCGTAATAATCGATTATATTGTTCTTAGTGCTTTCTGGAAAACTTTTTAAGAACAATGTAATCGATTACATATCGGTTTAACCGATTAATTTACCTTGGTTTACATATAAACTGCCTTGTTGACCATTTTAATCGATTACCCTTGAACTGTAATCGATTACATAGGCTTAACAGGAAATATCATCTCTCTGTCTTAATCGATTACCAAATACTGTAATCGATTACATCATATGTCTATGCTTAACATATCTTGCTTCTTTAATTGATTACCAGAATTTGTAATCGGTTACTCTGTCCATTTCATGATTATGAAGCTTCCTGCATTAATCGATTACCAGAATACGTAATCGATTACATAGTTTATTTCATGGTTATGAAGCTTCCTGTTTTAATCGATTACGTATCAAAATAATCGATTATTCTGTTGGTTGCTTCAACCCAGATTTTTATAGAACCCTTTAATCTATTACTTGCTTGATTTAATCGATTACATGAGTGAAATAATCGATTATTGAGCGCGTTTAATCGATTACTGGCGGTTAGAAAAGTTTGTTATAAATAGAACCCTTGTTCAGCTTGTTTAGTAACTTGATCAATTCGTATTCTGAGCCTACCTAAGCTTTCTAAACACTTTCTTAGTAATTTTTCTGGGTTTTATGAGTGCTTGTCTTCACTAAAACTCTTATGAGTTATTAAGTGATTCTTGAAGCAAGAAGAGTCTTTTCAAAGGTTGAGGAAAGAGATGTTTTGAGTTTGTTTTCATCATTCAACCTGATATATTCATTCATAAGCATATCATTCATTGGATCATCAGGTGTTTTCTCTCCTTAAACCTTGTGGTTGTAATTCTTTTGATAACTTGTAGTTGATTGTCTATTGTAATTGGGTTTCTTGCTTGTAAACTGGAGATAGAGTTTCTCTAGGGTTTTACTGAGTAGTGTTCTCAGTGGGGTTGTCTCTAAGAATCTAATAGTGTTTTAGATTTCTGAACTTTATCTAGGGTGGATAAAGAGAGACTTTGTTATTACTTATAAGAACAGAAATATTGCAATAGTGGAAGTCCATTCTAGTGTTGAATGGAAGAAAACTGGATGTAGCTTCATAGTGTTTGAAGTGTACCAGTATAAATCTTGTGTGTTTTGATATTGATCTCTTTCTTGATGATATTCTGTTTAACTGGATAATATTGTCTTGTTTTCTAATTCAATCTTGAGCTATTAAATACCTTGGACTGAACATTAGATTGAATAAAGATTCTTGGTTACTAAAGTAATAAAGATCCAAAGGGAAACTCTGATTTTGTCAAATAAATTTTTAATTTACCAAGCCTAACCAATTCACCCCCCTCTTGGTTAAGTGTGAAGTGTTCCTATATTTTACAATTGGCATTAAGAGCTAGGTCTTGTAAGTTACTCAAGATTACTTCTTTCAAAAATGAATACTTCGCAAATAACCTTTAAGGAAGGTGCCTCCTTAAACAGACCTTCTTTGTTTGAGGGGGAGCATTTCAATTTTTGGAAAAATAGGATGAAGATCTTTATTCAATCCAATGATCCAGGTGCTTGGAATACTATTGAAAAAGGTCCTAGGGTACCAATCAAAGTTGTTGATAATAACATGAGTCCTAAAGATTGGGATGAGATGAATGATGAAGAAAAAAGGATTGCTCAGTATGATTTTAAAGCCAAGATCATGATAACTTCTGCTCTTTCTTCTGATGAATTCTTCATAACATTAAGGTGTACAAGTGCCAAGGAAATGTGGGAGATGCTGGAAATCACCCATGAAGGAACTGAAGAGGTGAGGAGATCAAGAAAGCACTCCTTAATACATGAATATGAGATGTTCAAGATGAACCAAAACGAAAGTATCTCTCAGCTCCAAACAAGATTCCCACACATAGTGAATCATCTCTTAGGACTTGGGAAGACCTTTGATGTTGAAGAATTGAACATCAAAATCTTGAAGTGCTCACAAGAGCATGGCAACCAAAAGTGACAGCTATCAAAGAATCTAAGGATCTCTCACAAATGACCATGGCTGCTCTTTTTGGTAAGTTACTTGAGTATGAACTAGAATTATCTCAACTAACCTTTGGTGAAGATGCAGATAGAAAAGGCAAGGGAATTTCATTAAAGGCTGCATCATCTAAGGTAGAAAAGGAAGAAAACTCAAGTGATGAAGAAGATGAAGAAAGTATGAACTTGATTGTGAAAAAATTCAGTAAATTTCTAAAGAAGAATAAGGGCAGAAAATTCTCAAGAAATAACAATAGTAATACCAACAACAACACCAGCAACATCAAGAAGATTGACAACAATTTCACATGCTTTGAATGTGGCAAACCTGACCACATAAAATCAGAATGCTCAATCTACTTGAAGAAACAACAAAGTGACAACAAAGGCAAGAGAGAAGCAAAGCCAAGAAGAGCTTACATTGTTTGGGAGGAAAATGATTCTACAACTTCATAATCCTCCACTGAATTAGAAGAAAGCCAACATGTGCCTTACTTCAATTGTCAATGAAGAGAATGATGATCTTCTAGATGAAGAAGATGAGGTAACCTCTGAACTTGATCAAGCTATTTTTGCTTTTCAAGAGATGCATAAAGAGGCTAAAAAGCTTGCTAAATCCAACAATAAGCTTAAGAAGAATCTTGAAAATCATCACGCAAAAAATTAGGGAATTACAAACTGAAGTTTGTAACTTGAAGGAAGAAAATGAGAAACTTACTTCAAGTTATAAATAAAGTGGTTGTGTTTGTGCCTTTTCCTCTACAACTATTGACAAAAATGAAATGCTGCAAAAAGTTTTTGAAGAGTAACGACCCGCCTCGTCACTACTATATCACTAACTCTTAATCGTGCAACTTCAATTTTTAATAAAACTTCATTAATTTGATTATGAAAATGATGGTAAATTTTTTGCGATAATACAATTATCATACACATATTACAATTACATATTTAAACACATTATACATATATATTAAATTAGCACATGTCATCCGCATGTCAGAACTTCCTTTAGCTTTACGTGTATATACCACCTGAAATTACATATCAACAAAAAGCCAAAGACTAACTAAGAGAGAGTTGATTAACAAAACATAACTCTTTCTCCAAAAAGGAATCCAACATCATCACGTCGGCTTGGAGGCTCCAACTAAAAAGAAGATCTCCCTCCAAAGTCACCTACTGTTGCTTATCTGCTCACACAAATGAAAGTTCGAGATCATCACAGGTACCAACCACACGGTA
This sequence comes from Glycine tomentella, assembly GCA_007407185.1. NCBI lineage: Eukaryota > Viridiplantae > Streptophyta > Magnoliopsida > Fabales > Fabaceae > Glycine > Glycine tomentella. The sequence continues at coordinate 66,380 of PYAF01005014.1, forward strand.
CAACAAAAACAAGGGTGAGTTTATTATATAAAAACCAACCAACATCAGATAGCAGCAATTGGGAAAGAAACAACATTACCCGCCACAATCATTAACAAAAATCCATGATTCCAATACACACTCAACAAACCAATCATCCAATGCATTTCACAACTCAAACAATTATGCAAAGAATGATGCATGCACCTGACTCATCTATCAGCATCCAATGTGGTACCATCACCGAAAATATCCTCCCACAGGAAAAATGATTCACCGCCTATCAGGGCCACCCTGTCGTGCACTGGCCATTTCCGCACCCGGTGATTAGCCAGTGTCGCAAGGGAATTCCAAACCTGATGACCCCTTAGTACCTGCGTTCTCAGCCCACTGAAACCCACAGGTACGCGAGTGCCTTCATTCTATTTCCACACATACAAATGAAGTATGAAACATGGGCATCATCAATGCATGACCTGGCTAGGAACCAATCCTTCCTCACAAGGGTAACCCGCCATGCACCCCCATGTACATACATAACAAACCAATGTGGGCTCACCGATGCACTAACCGTGGCTAGGAACAAATCCATCCTCGTAAGGGTAACCATCCGGTCATTGCATCCCACGTGTACATACACAGCCTACAATCATGGGCACCATCAATGTATGACCTGACTAGGAACAAATCTTTCCTCGCAAGGGTAACCCGTCATACACCCCCATGGGTATCCATGTATATCCACACACAATGACATTGTTCACATTAACATTATCTCTCATCAATGTCATTATCAACCTCAACATCGTATCATCTCAATATCATCATCATGCATATCAATATCATCTCATTTTAACATCATCAACTACATCAACATTATCTCATTTAAACATCAACATCCATTTCATCATCATCATCTCATTTAAACATCATAAACCACATCATCATTATATCATTTATACATCATCAAACACATCATCAGTGTCTCATTCAATCATCAACAACACATCAGTAATCATTTCAACATAATCAATGACATCAATATCACTTCATTCATTCATAATCCATATTACCACGAGACTAGTATTTTAGGAAAATTCTAAATTAAAGAGGAGGACTGCAATATAGAAAATCTACTTTTCTGCCCATTTAAAATTTTAATAAAGAATTAAATAGGAAAACATATTATAAAATTTTGGGCAGAGTCTCCTCTGTAATTAAGACTTTTCCCAAAAATCCAATCATCACAATAATAATATCATTCACAGTTTTATCCATCAACAAGTCAATTCATCACATCTCATTAGTTAAAAACAGTTTTTCTTGAAAACGAGCACACACAAGAACAAACACATATCAATCATAAATACATCACATCCCATTAGTTAAAAACGTAGCTTTTCTTGAAAACCAGCACACAGCAGGGACAGACAGTTATCTTCATAGATGGACTCCTTGGCCCCCAGCTATGGTATCTAAATTATCGCCAAAATAATAAACTCCCCTTACCTAACCAGGAGTTCTCCCTATTATAGCTTAGCGGAGTTGTTTCACGATCCGTCAAAGCGCGTGTTTTGGTCCAAATGCAGAGGTCTATATACCAAATCGAAGACAATTTAATATAGATTTCCAAGGTAAGATCAATGTTAACATTTGAGGTCAAATATCCACTCAAATTTAAAAAGAGGCTAAAAGGATATTTTGGGAGTTTACATCAAAAGACATCACGCCAATGTGATCAGGGTTCAACAAGGATCATAGAAATGATATCAGTTTCATAGAAAGGAGACTTTTATAACATCTCATTTTCAAAGGGTTTTTCAAAGGAAGTGTAAAACTCTCAACAATGGTACCCAAAACACAAGAGACACTAATAGAAGCTTAAACTAACTAAGAGAAGACAAAAGAAACTAAGATTATCTCAAGGAAACCAAGAAAGGAGGATTGGGAGCTCCGTTCTCTACCGAAACTTTGAGAAGAGTTTCGAAGATTTCGCTCCGTTTAAAGGGTTCTTCTCCGTGCCGGGGTCTCGTGGCAAGCAACGACGGCTCGTAGGTGTCTCTGATGACTATGGGTGGTGGAGGAGGGTGGTGGGGAAGCTTGGATCAGTTTGGAGGAGGAAGAACCTCCATTTTCGTGACTTGGAAGCTTAAAAACGTATTATGCACCACCTCTACTCGCCCAGGCGACCAAAACTGCCTGCACAAACTCGCCTGGGCGAGCTGACCCAATTCTAGAATTTTCTGCTTCAATGAAAAATTAATTTCTCACGTTCCAGATATTAGTATGACAATCCCAACGGTCAAAAGTTAGAAATATGGGTTAGGAAGATATCTTTAAAATTTGAAAGAGATTCAACGGTTAACTAATCCAGAATTATGATTTTACTAAAATAGGTTTTTGGGTCAAACTCAGAATCACACAATTCAATGCAGCTCAAACAAACTCCACATAACTTGACATCTACACCAAGCAATAGCACAACGATAATTTACACAACAATCATTCAACTAATACAAACTTATGAAATAATCAAATAACACAACAATCACATAAAGCATATATTTTCAATTTATCGAAATTTCAAGGTGTTACAGTATAAACTTAATCAAGAAGAAAGATATATGCAGCTTGTTTCAAAGAACAATGAGTTGATTGATATCTTGGAAAAACTCAACAAAGGAAAATGTGATTTGAATGATATGTTGAGTGCTCAAAAACAGTTTGGTGACACTTCTGGATTAGGGTACAAAAAGAGCTTTAAAAATGTTCAAAAGACAACCTCCAAAACAAAAGAAGAAGAAGAAGAAGAAACCAAGATTCAATCAAAAGAGGTTCTTTAGAAATACAGATAAAACTATTGTTTGTCACTATTTTGTGGAGAAAGGACATACTTCTTATCAATGTTTTGCAAGAAGATTTTATGTCCCAAATGGTGAGTGTATTTGGGTAAAAAAGAAAAAGCAAGCAACTAACCCCTTTGGACCCAAACTCAAATGGGTACATTGTTCTATGAAGTGATTTGTTTCTTTTGTAGGTATGTCTTAGAGCAAGCTCCTCCCTATGGTATCTTGATAGTGGCTGCTCAAGACATATGACCGGTGACAAGTCCTTGCCTAAAAATTTTACACTTAAAGATGGGGGCTATGTTACCTATGGAGACAACAACAAAGGGAAGATCATAGGTGAAGGAAACATTTGTGACAGCTTGAACACAAAAAATCAGCAATATACTCTATGTTGAAGGGTTAAAGCATAATCTACTAAGCATAAGTCAGTTATGTGATAAAGGTTTTAAAATTTCTTTCAATCAAGATTGTTGCATGATATGTGATGGGAAAAGTGGAGAAGTAATCCACATTGGCAAAAGAAAAGGTAACATTTATTTGTTTTCCATAGACCATGCATTATTCCACAAGACTACATTCTTAATGAGTAAGTTAGATGAATCATGGTTGTGGCATAGGAGAGCTAGTCACATTAACATGAACCATATGAATAAACTCATTAAAAAGGACTTAGTAAATGGACTACCAAAACTCAAATTTGAAAAGGACAAACTATGTGATGCATGTCAAAAGGGGAAACAAACCAAAATCTCTTTTCAAAGTAAAAATATTGTTTCCACCTCAAGACCACTTGAATTACTGCACATTGATTTGTTTGGTCCTTCTAGAACTATGAGTTT
>PYAF01005014.1:82315-99256 GCA_007407185.1 Glycine tomentella
CGTTATTTTGATGTAGAATTCTGTACACCCTCATGGAGGGTTGATATTCTTTTGTACCACCACGGTATGTGTGGTGTGGACTCTGGACATTGAGATGTACATGTACAGAACTTTATTATATATGATATGTAACATTTCCCTGAGTTTAATTGTCTTATATCTATTATCTGCCTGTACAATTGAGTTATCTGATTTTGATATATGAATTAAGATACTGGATCAGCACAGGATTAAATTGTAATTTTGTATAATCATGATTCCGGGTTTAATATTCCATACCTAATGAATCAAGAAAAACGATTCTATGCTTCCGCTGAGTACTATTTTATGTTTCTTAATCGCTAACCTGATATTATTAATGTTAACGCACCGGAGGCCTACGGGGTGTTACAACTGTAGAGGTGAAATTTGTCAAATTTAACCCCAAAAATGAATCCAGAACCCCCCAAAACCTTAGGGACAACTATTTTTGGTGGCCAAAGGCTTACTAAAAACTCGTCGAAAAAGTTCGCTGGAAAGTCATCGGTCATCGGAAAAGTTCGTCGGAAAACAATCCAATCGCAAGAAAAGTTCATCGAAAAATGAACCAGTCACTAGAAAGTTCGTCGAAAAATGAAACAGTCGCAAGAAAAGTCACCGAAAAATTGCAGAAACTTCTAACAGCTATATCTACTTCATCCGACCTCTGTTTTATGCAAGTGACAAGCCAAAACGATCGTCTCGATGAGTAGAACAAAATCCACAAGGTTTCAACATGTGAAATCGGCTGAAATTTTTGGGATCTGGACTCAAAGGTTGCGGCTACAGAGTTTTCAAACTCAGATCCTGGTCAATCCTTCTGTCAAAACACGAAAGTCATCACACCCTTGAGTTCCTCTCAATGAGATCTTTGAAACAACACATTACTCGCTCAAATTCGATACACGAAGCTAATACTTCAAGATTGTTGGAGGTAAGAGGTTTGAGAGAGAAGGGTTTAGCGTTGGGTGCTTGAAGTATTACACCAAGAGGTATCAAATGTGGAATGCTCAATAGTGTTACCTCCAGGTTAGGGAAAACCCTAGTGAGTGGAGTGGCAAACTTGCAATAATGTTTAGAGAGAGAAAAATGATCTAGGCGCTCACATCTTTCATCTAAAGATGCATCAAAATGAAGTTGAGCTTGTCTAGATATCACAAAGCTAAGAGACACAAATGTTTCCTTAGACTATGTATCAATTTAAGGTAGGATCATGCCATTTAAAATGGGATAATGGGTTTAGCGTGATAGGTGTAACACCTCGACTTACCATCTTATTATTATTGATTTTTACTGAAAATTGTTTTCAACTTAAGAGCACCCAATTGAATATAATAAAATTTTGCCAATAACTGATATTCCAAGAAAATTTCATTACTGAGCAATATTTATAAATCTGAAGTAATATAAGTAATATATATAATAAGATTACAAACTGACACTGGTTTTATTACATAGTACAACTAATTCAAAACATTCTATAACAAAAGAATACATCTTCAAACATACCATCTTCAAACAAAATCCTCTTCTTGTAAACAGCTAGTGGTCTCTCTTTGTTGTTCATCTGCTCGCCCAAATAAAATCGAGGTCATAGCAGGTGTCAACCACAAACACAAAATACAGGGTAAGTTTATGATAAACATAATTTAAGCAACAAAATATATTCAATATGCAGATGTTCATAATAACGTCCTCAAAGATGCATGATTCTCTTAAACTCTTATCATGTGCATGATTCTCTTAAACTCTTATCATGTGGTACCAACAGTCAAGATAGCCCCATCCCAGTGGCACAGAACTGAAACGATCAGTGAGGGTACCACAGTGTTGCAACAGGATTCTCACCCACACTTCATGTGATCATCATGGGTGGCGTGATTTCCCCACTGCCGAGTCACCCCCTAGCTCAGACTCCTCTTGTCTGAATGCTCGAACTCAGTTCCTGCAACTATCTGACACACCTCCTCTCTGAGACAACTCTTATGCACATGAGACACATGAAACTGATTCACTTAATGCATAACTCTTTCCATTTTATCTACTCATATTTATTTTCAACATCAGTCTTCAATCATTGTCTCATATACTTTACTCAGAAATTCAACATAAATCAAGTACAAAACACAGCTTATTATTCAAGTACACAATATATCACCCATGTATAGAAACATGATAAGTGCCATATTTTAGTGAAATTTAGATTACATTTAAGGCACTTATCTTTTGTTTTTACTAAGAATATCTATCAAAATTTGCCCTAATCTAGTTAGTTTGTATTTAACGTAGCATTTATGTTATGTTTATAATTTTTGAAGATTCATCCAACCTTCTTTTGTATTTTGCAAGATTTCATGAATTCCGAAGCTTCCGTACACATAAAGCAAGAAAAAACGACTCATAAAAGCAAACTTGGGAGGTGCAGAAAGCAAATCAGGCCCAAAGACCCTTCTGGAAGTACATGTAACTCGCCCAAGCGAGTGAATGAGTGTATTTTGCTCGCTTGGGCAAGCAACACATGCAAATGGGCCTCCAAGTGGCCAAGTGGACGTGCAACTTGGGCTATTAACTAGCCCAAGCGAGTATTTCATGAAGGAATTGGTCGCTTGGGCGACCAAACTCGACCAGGCCAACCCCTATAAATACCCAAGCACCCCCAAGGCAAAACTTCACTTCTTGTTCCAAAAATTCTTCTTCTCCCTTGCTCTTAAGCTTGTTCCTAAGCTTCATGCTTCTTTAAGTCTTGTTAGTAGATAGCTTAGGTTAGTGAGAGAGGTGAGAATTAGTGTGGAAACTCTGCCAAAATAGAAAGTGATGATGAGTCTTTTCATCTATTCTTCTAAGGAGGTTCTGTCCATGCTTGGCTAGCTTCTCTCAAAGGATTAAATGTAATCTTCTTACCCTTAAGTATCTCTTTTAATATTTATTTATGCATAAGTCTTTTCTATTTATTATTGGTAAATTTATTCCGTACTTAACGCTTGATTCTACTTGATCAATAGTTTCATGAATTAAGGTTCTAAGTTTAACTGGAAAGTACTCTTAAAACTTGAATTGGATAAATTTACTCTTTACGTTACGTTGCTAGAAATAGAGCATAACGTTTAGATTGCAAATAGCAAGCGAATATGATCGTAATGCTGGGGTATTTATTTCATATGTGAGGGATCGATATTTGATAAATATTCTTAGGGTTCTCAAATACGAGGGATCGATTTGGGGTGATTTTATGTGTGCATCCATAATAAAAGAAAATAACTTATGCATGGTAATATTAATTGAAGAATACTAAGGGTATGAACGATGAAATCCAATCCTACGTTCTTAAATTAATCAAATTCGTTTTAATAATTTTTGTAATCTTTCGTAATTTTCTGTAATCACTCGTAATCTTCCGCACTAAGTTTATTATTTCCGTTTCTTCTAAATTTTCATAATTTATGTTAATCCACAACTACATGAAACTCCGTTCACACTCATTGTACATAACTATTAAACTGTTAAGCTTTATTTGAATTAACTGAGTAAAAATCAAGTCCCTGTGGAGACGAACTTTTATGAATTTTGTAACTTACAACGACAATTGGTACGCTTGCCAAAAGTCTAACAAGTTTCTGGCGCCGTTGCCGGGGATTTGAGTTATTTACTCAGTTCTTTTAGATTTAATTTATCAGTTTAGTAGGACTTTTTCTTATTTTCGTTATTTACTTTATTTTTAATTTTTGTATAGAAATTCTTTTTTATTTTAACCTTGATGGATATTGTAGTTTGCTCTTTTTCCTTTATGCGAGGTAAGTTTTCTACAGATAAACCTTTGTTTGATCCAGAAATCACCAAAATAGAAAGGAAAAATAGGAAGAAAAAGAAACTAGAAGCCAATAAGACATCGGAGGCAACTTCCTCTATTGATCCTCCTTCATCAGAAAAGCCACCTGTTCGTGATAATATGGCTGATCGAGGGGAAAATGAAAATAGACCACCAAGGAGGACTCTTGGTGACTATGCTTACCAACAAGGCCCAAAGCATTACAATAGTATAGTCATCCCTTCTTTCAACAACAAGGTTGTGGAGCTGAAGCCAGCATTACTCAGTCTAATTGGTTCACATCCCTTTGCAGGGATGGACCATGAGGATCCATACACTCACCTGTCCACATTCATGGAGTTATGCAGTACAATGGGAGCTTCTGACGAGGATGCGGAAGCTGTTTATCTTAGAGCTTTTCCATTTTCTTTGACAGGTAAAGCAAAGACATGGCTCCAGTCCAAACCAAACAAAAGTCTGAGCTCGTGGGAAGAAGTGGAGGAAAAATTTATTACTAGATTCTTTCCTCCATCAAGATTCATTAGCGCAAAATCAGCCATTGCTACTTTTTCCCAAGGAGCAGATGAACCTCTTTGTGAGATTTGGGAGAGATTCAAATCCTTATTGAGAAGATGCCCAAACCACAATTTTGATGATGCTGCACAATTACATATTTTTTACAGTGGTTTGAGGCCACAAACCAAGATGATCCTTGACGCTTCAGCCGGAGGAACCATGATGTCTAAAAGTCCTGAGGAAGCCATAGTGATCATTGATTCTATAGCAGCAAGTGACTATCAATCTCACCATGATAGATCACCTATTCAGAGGAAGGGAATAATGGAGCTAGATACCCAAAATGTCATTCTAGCTCAGAATAAATTGTTAACTCAACAATTAGAGGCCTTGACCAAACAAATAGACAAACTTCCTCAACAAATGCGGCATGGAGGATCACAGAAACCACACATAGCTGATCAAGTTCAACAAATTTTGAGATGTGATTTCTGTGGTGGAGAACATCAAAATGGTCATTGTCCAGCACCTGGTGATTGCCAATCAGAGGAGGAGGCTCATTATTTGCAGACTAGACCTCAGCAGAATTATCAAGGAAACTATAAAGGTTACCGAGGAGGTCCAGGTTCAAATCAACCTTATGCTTGGAGACAAAATAATAATGCATATAATGCTATTTCCAATCCTCCTTTTGCAGGTCCCACTAACAATTCATATGCAGGTCCTTCTAATAGAAATTCACAAAACCAAGCTCAGCCTGATAGATTATAAAAAATGGAAGACACTTTAACTCAATTTATGCAGATGTCCATCACCAATCAAAAGAATACTGATACTTCCATCAAAAATCTTGAAGTACGGTGGGACAACTGGCAAAGCAACTGTCTGAGCATGGAGGTGGATCTTTCTCAGCAAATACCCAAGTCAACCCTAAAGAGCAATGTAAAGCCATTACAACAAGAAGGAGGATTGTGGTTGGTAGACAGGAGGAATAGGAAAAGAAAAATGAAGGAAATGTAGAAAAAAGTGATGATGAAAAAGTTGAAAAAGAAAAAGAAAAAGAGAAAAATGATGAAATAAATGAAAAAATTGAGAGAAAAGAAATGAGTGAAGATGAAAAGAAAAAGAGGGATAAAGGCAAAGTTGTTTTGACCCCGCCACTAGTCCAAAATATGCATACCCACATGCTCCATCCAAGAAGGCAAAGGAAAGACAATATAAGCGATTTTTAGATATTTTTAAACAATTGCAAATTAACATTCCTTTTTCTGAAGCATTGGAGCAGATGCCAAAATATGCCAAGTTCATGAAGGATCTACTCACAAAGAAGAAAAGATACACAGATGATGAAACCATAGAGCTGGATGCAGGTTGCAGTGCCATCATCCAAAAGACAATTCCAAAAAAATCAACAAATCCCGGTAGTTTCACAATTTCTGTGACTATTGGAAATTTATCAGTGGGAAATCTCTTCTTGACTTAGGCGCAAGCATCAACCTCATTCCATTATCCATGGTCAAAAGGATAGGAGAAGTAGAAATCAGACCAACAAGGATGACTTTACAGCTAGTTGATAGAACCATCAAGCATCCTCATGGTATTATTGAAGATGTGTTGGTGAAAGTTGACAAATTCTTTTTTCAGTTGATTTTGTAGTAATGGACATGGATGAAGACAGTGAAGTTCCATTGATTCTTGGCAGACCTTTCATGAAAACTGCCAAAGTCTTGATTGATGTGGATGAAGGAAAACTCACTGTAAGGGTGCAAGATGATGAAGTACAGTTCAACGTCCTTGAAGCAATAAAGTATCCCACAGATAAAAGATCATGCTTTAAAGTTGATGTCCTTGATGAGGTAATTTCTGACTCTAAAAGATTTATTCACAGGAAGGAAGGTTTGGAGAAGGCATTGACAGAAACAGTCCAAGATGAAGATGAAGATCAAGAAGAAGCAGAATATCTTCATCAATTGAATGCTTGTAAAGAAGTTCCTTATTACCAATCCCTCTTTGAAGAAATAAAGGAAGAAAAGCAAAAAGAAGAACAGAAGCTGGAATTAAAGGTATTACCTTCCCATTTGAAATATGTCTTTCTTGCAGATAATTCTGAAAAGCCAATTATCATAAATGCCCATCTCTCTGAGAAGGAAGAAAAGAAATTGGTGAAAGTCTTGAAAGAGAATTACAAAGCCATTGGTTGGACACTCTTAGATCTAAAAGGTATTAGTCCTTCTTATTGTACGCATAGAATTTTGATGGAATAGGACAACCTGTAGCTCTGCCACAAAGAAGACTCAATCCAACCATGAAAGAGGTTGTCAGAAAAGAAGTGGTCAAGCTTCTGGAAGCTGGAATGAATATCTCTGATAGTCAGTGGGTAAGTCCTGTACAGGTAGTACCCAAGAAAGGTGGCATGACAGTAATTAAAAATGACAAAGATGAGCTTATTCCAACACGCACTGTTACGGGTTGGAGGATGTGTAGTGACTATAGAAAGCTCAACAAAGCCACAAGGAAGGATCATTTTCCATTACCATTCATGGATCAGATGCTGGAGAGACTAGCAGGTCAGCAATATTACTATTTTCTTGATGGTTATTCAAGATACAATCAAATTAATGTTGATCCTGAAGATCAAGAGAAAACAGCCTTTACTTGTCCCTTTGGTGTTTTTGCCTATAGGAAAATGCCTTTTGGTCTTTGTAATGCACCCGCCACTTTCCAAAGGTATGCGCTTGCTATTTTTTTCGACCTTATTGAGAAAAGCACTGAAATCTTCATGGATGATTTTTTAGTCTTTGGTACTTCTTTTGATTTATGTCTTTCTAATCTTGAGGTTGTTTTGAAGCGATGTATTGAAACTAATCTTGTACTTAATTGGGAGAAGTGTCACTTCATGGTGATTGAAGGCATTATTTTAGGTCACTAGATTTCTATGCAGGGCATTGAAGTGGACAAAGCTAAGGTTGATGTCATTGAGAAATTACCTCCACCAATCAATGTCAAAGACATTAGAAGTTTTCTGGGACATGCAGGATTCTACAGATGGTTTATTAAAGATTTTTCAAAAATTGCCAAGCCACTGAGCAATCTCTTAAATAAAGAAGTCCCATTCCATTTTGATGATTCATTCTTTAAAGCTTTTAACACTTTGAAACAAAAACTAGTTTCTGCACCCATAATCACTGCACCTGATTGGACACTTGATTTTGAATTAATGTGTGATGCAAGTGATTATGCTGTAGGAGCAGTTTTGGGACAAAGGAAAAACAAAGTTTTCCATGTTATACATTATGCAAGCAAAGTTTTAAATGATGCTCAAATTAATTATGCAACAACTGAGAAAGAATTGCTTGCCATAGTATATGCCTTGGAAAAATTTAGATCATACTTGATAGGATCCAAAGTGGTGATTTATACTGATCATGCTGCAATAAAGTACTTGTTAGTTAAATCTGATTCTAAGCCTAGACTCATCCGTTGGGTTTTACTTCTATATGAATTTAATTTAGAAATCAAGGATAAGAAGGGGTGTGAGAATCATGTAGCTGATCATTTGTCCAGACTTACCAGTGATGAAATAGCCACTCAAGATCCAGAAATTCAAGAAGAATTCCCTGATGAGAAGCTCTTCCATATTTCAGAAAGGCCATGGTTTGCAGAGATGGCCATCTTTAAAGCAGCCGGTGTAATTCCTGAAGATTATACTTGGCAACAGAAGAAGAAGTTTCTCAGAGATACCCAATACTTTGTATGGGATGATCCTTACCTCTTCAAAATAGGAGCAGACAATCTCCTAAGACAATGTGTAACTCAGGAAGAGGCAAGGAACATCCTATGGCATTGTCACAGTTCACCCTATGGAGGCCACTACAATGGTGAAAGAACTGCTGCGAAAGTTCTCCAATCCGGATTCTATTGGCCTACTTTGTTTAAAGATGGCCATGAATATGTCCAAAGGTGTGATAACTGCCAAAGAACAGGTGGAATCTCTAGAAGGAATGAAATGCCACTACAAAACATTTTGGAGGTTGAGGCATTTGATTGTTGGTGGATAGATTTCATCGGTCCATTTCCATCATCCTACTCAAATGAATACATTTTATTGATTGTGGATTATGTCACCAAATGGGTAGAAGCAATAGCTGCACAAAAAGCTGATGCAAAGACAGTCATTCGCTTCTTAAAAGGAACATCTTTACAAGATTTGGGACACCACGAGTATTGATCAGTGATGGAGGATCTCACTTTTGCAATGTCCAACTTAAAAAGGTCCTCCAACATTACAATGTCAGGCATAAGGTAGCTTCACCTTATCATCCCCAAACCAATGGGCAAGCAGAAGTTTCAAACAGGGAAATTAAAAGAATATTGGAGAAAACAATTGCTCAATCAAGGAAGGATTGGTCTTAGAAGTTAGATGAAGCTCTGTGGGCATACCGAACAGCATACAAATCACCTATGGGACTCACTCCTTTCCAATTGGTCTATGGCAAATCCTGTCATTTGCCTGTGGAATTAGAACATAAAGCTTATTGGGCATTGAAATTTCTAAATTTTGATCTTAATACAGCAGGTGAACGCAGGAAGTTCCAACTTCATGAAAATTCTAAGCTTTATAAACAACGAGTTAAATCTTATCATGATAAAAAGCTTTTGAAAAAGAATTTTCAACCTGGCAACAAGTTTTGTTATTTAATTCTAGATTGAGATTCTTTCCAGGTAAGCTAAAATCCAATGGTCTGGCCCATTCATCATCAATGAAGTCATGCCACATGGAGCAGTAGCCCTTGAAGATCCAGCCACAAAGAGGACATGGACTGTCAATGGTAGCAGAATAAAACCTTATCTGGGTGGTGATGTCAAAAGACTCACCACTATGATCCGCTTACAAGAAGTTTAAGCTACAACAAAAGCGTCCAGCTATGATGACGTTAAACAAGCGCTTCTAGGAGGCAACCTAGTAATTTCTAACCTTTCTTTTTATATGCTTTATCATTTTATTTAAAAATTTTAGTCTATATGAATATAGATTAGTTAAAGTAATAGATAATTATAAGCTAAAATAATTTTTCTAAAAAAAATAAAAAAAAAGGTTGTTTTAACTCGCCTAAGCGAGTATTTCATGCCTAATTGGCTCGCTTGGGCGAGCAAGGCCCTGCAGCACGAGTTTAAAAGGTGAAAAAACAAAATTTCACTATCATTTGTGAAATTTTGTTGCTTCCTTTGTCTTGTTCGTCTAACTCGCCCAAGCCACTCCATTTTCATTCAAATCCACACTCCATATCTAGGTAAGTATCTTTGCGCCATTTTGAATTGGTTGATGTAGCAAATAGCATAGATTAGGATAACTTAATTACAATTAGTATAGTTATGTTCTTGCTTTGAAATTTAAGAACCCTAGGATAGATAAGTTACAAATTTTGCAATTCCTTGATTGATGTGGTTTTCTGAAATTGATGATGTTCTGATTGCTTCTATCCTTCTTATTCTCTAAAAATGAGTGCAAGCACATACAAATCTTATTCATTTCCATGGGTGATAAAGCATGCACACCATATGTTTGTTGAAATTCTTCAATGAAAATAGCCATGTTTTTCCTCATTCTTTTTTGCACAAAAATTACTCCCTGCACATGCTAAATGGACTGAATGAATGTAGGTTTTGGTAATTCATGCAAAACACTTGTGTGCATCACTTTGAATGTTGCTTGAAATTTGAAAACAATTCATTTTTCAAAAGTGGACAGCACAAAATTGCATGAATTCAAGACTTACCAAAGGATAAGTAATTGTTGATTTAAAATGTACACTGCACATAGCTCATGATAGATTTCAAGAGTAAGTTAATTCTTTGTGCACAAATTTTAAATTGCATATAAAAGCTTGTAGCATAAAGGATTAATGAACATCCATGAGTTGCTGGAATAATAGTGACAATATTGGTGATTTGTTTTATGAACATTGGAAAAACTGGAAATTGTGAGCATACATGTTGTAATGGTTAAAAATGCATAAATTCAATTCTCATGGGCTGCCATCTGTTTTCTAGTTTTCGCATACATGCTGATTTTATCATATTCCTTGTTGTGCTATTTTGAGATCTTCTTCAGATGGCTCCCAAGAATTTGTATTTGATGCACAGAGGTTCCGATTTGAGGAGCACCAAAAGCGGTATGAAGTCATTAAAAATTGGTCATTCCTCAAAGAACGGAGGGTTCAGTTGATGGATGGTGAATATCCCGAATTCACCATGGAAATTGATAGAAGAAGATGGAGGCCTCTTGCAACACCAATGCAAAAATTTGATCCGGCAATAGTATTGGAATTTTATGCCAATGCTTGGCCCATTGAAGAAGGTGTTCTTGATCAAAGGTCCTTAGTGCAAGGCCAGTGGATTCCTTATGATCCCGATGCGATAAATCAATTCCTAGGGAATCCACTCATATTGGAAGAAGGCCAAAACTGTGAATATTCTAACCAAAGGAACATCATTTCTGGATTTGATGAGCAGGCTGTCACTCAACTTCTTTGTGCTCCGAGGTGTGACTTTACCCGCAATATTGGAGGGAGTCGGGTGAGATTAATGAGAACTAGCATGACAACACTCACTCAAATCTGGATGACCTTCCTCCTCAGCAACGTGCTTCCAAGTGATCATACTTCTGACTTGCCTATGCCCAAATGCCAGCTTGTGTTCAGTTGCATGGAGCAGCTCAGTATTCATGTAGCACAGTTGATTTCAGACGCCATTCATCAGTTCGTCATCACAGAGCCTCCCCGCCATCCACTGAACCCAGAAAAAGCCAACCGCGCGCTTGGATTTCCTGCTTTAATAACTGCTTTATGCCAATTTTATGGAGTGCAGGTACAACCATCCAAGACGATCCGACCTCCCATCAACCGGGCATTCATTGAGAAATATTGCCAAGCCAAACAGGTAGAGCAACAACAACCACAGGAACAACCATCTTTGGATTTCATTTCAGCTTAGCTTTAGAGGATGGAACTCTATATGCAACAAGTGGCTGCTCAACAAGCTGCCAATTTCAGAGCCCAGATGCAGATGAACGAGAATTTCTATAACTACACTCTGCATCAACACAACCAGGATTCTAACCCTTTTTTATGGCCCACTCCAGATCAGTTCCGAGCTCAAGCTGTATGGCCTGGGGACAGGCCATCATTTCAGGAGGAGGCAGAGGACCAGAGAGCTGAGCAGGATCCTGTAGCTGGCCCTGCACATGATCATGACGTTGATGAAGAAAACAGCTGAGGAGGATGATTTAGGGCATAATCTGATATCTTACATGGATTTGCATCATCTGAAACACTGTGACACTGTTTTAATTTTTATTTATCGCTTTCTAAATACTTTAGATACTATATTACTATTTTTATTACTAACTATTTCATATGTGTTTAGTTATATGCACTGATAATCTTTTGGTAGTATATATTGATAAATCTTTTTGGTATTATATACTATTAACATGTCTTTTTGAAAATTATACCAAAATTTTTGCTTTTTGTTTTAAGAAATTATATTATATATATATATATAAATCTTTTTGGGACTTAAAAGGAATAATTTTCTTGAAAAATTACATGTTTTGAAAAGAATCAACAGACATTATTTTGAAACTTGATTTTTTTGATACTGGATTAGAAAAACAAAATGATTTTTGAAAAATCTTGAGAATGAAAAACAAATGAATGATTTTCTCAAATATCAAATGAAGGCAAGGATTTTTACATTAAATTAATAAAGAATATCTTTTGAAACATTGATCTAATTTGAACATGAAAACAGCCTTTAAGCCTAGTGAGTGTGTGCCACCACATAAATTACATTGAGTGTCCTCACTGATATGATTTATAGTAATTTTGCATTAATTTCTAATTGTCATAACATATGATGCATGGATATGATTTAGGCCGTCTTTCTTTTTGAACAACTGTTAAAGCCACTGGCCAAAAAGCTATCCCAACATGAATATAACGATTTACCATTTGCAACCCTTTTTGAGCCAAACAGTTGATTTCTTGTTGAAACCCTAACCTAGGATAGGAATTCCTTACCTTACCTAAGGATAGGAGAGCAAAAAGGGAAATGATCTGTTGATGGGAAACTTCCTTCGGGTAATTCATGCTATGAAATAGACTTCTAAATGTGGTTATATGTTATTCATGTAAAAGAAAAGAAAGAAAAGAAGTGACAAAAAAAGAAAAAGAAAAGGAAACAAATTCCTTATGTTTTAAAGTGTTGTACAAAGTTGGGTGAATAAAAAGATTAATAGATATCTTGGAAGAAAAAAAAAAGGAAGACATAGGAAGTAAAGATTTCACTGTTTTATGTGTATATGCTCTCCTATTCCAAAGGTTCTTTGAATATCCAGAAAAACCAAGGTTTTTTTTCTAACCAAAATAAAATCGAGGTCATAGCAGGTGTCAACCACAGACACAAAATACAAGGTAAGTTTATGATAAACATAACTTAAGCAACAAAATATATTCAATATGCAGATGTTCATAATAACGTCCTCAAAGATGCATGATTCTCTTAAACTCTTATCATGTGCATGATTCTCTTAAACTCTTATCATGTGGTACAAACAGTCAAGATAGCCCCATCCTAGTGGCACAGAATTGAAACGATCAGTCAGGGTACCGCAATGTTGAAACAAGATTCTCACCCATACTTCATGTGATCATCATGGGTGGCATGATTTCCCCACTGCCGAGTCACCCCCCAGCTCAGACTCCTCTTGTCTGAACGCTCGAACTCAGTTCCTGCAACTATCTAACACACCTCCTCTCTGAGGCAACTCTTATACACACCTCCTCTCCGAGACAACTCTTATGCACATGAGACACATGAAATTGATTCACTTAATGCACAACTCTTTCCATTTTATCAACTCATATTTATTTTCAACATCAGTCTTCAATCATTGTCTCATATACTTTACTCAGAAATTCAACATAAATCAAGTACAAAACTCAGCTTATTATTCAAGTACACAACATATCACCCATGTATAGAAACATGATAAGTGCCATATTTTAGTGAAATTTAGATTACATTTAAGGCACTTATCTTTTGTTTTTACTAAGAATATCTATCAAAATTTGCCCTAATCTAGTTAGTTTGTATTTAACGTAGCATTTATGTTGTGTTTATAATTCTTGAAGATTCATCCAACCTTCTTTTGTATTTGCAAGATTTCGTGAATTTCGAAGCTTCCGTACACATAAAGCAAGCAAAAATGACTCATAAAAGCAAACTTGGGAGGTGCAGAAAGCAAATCAGGCACAAAGACCCTTCTGGAAGTACATGTAACTCGCCCAAGCGAGTGAATGAGTGTATTTTGCTCGCTTGGGCAAGCAACACATGCAAATGGATAGATTGAGGCATTACGTTACGTTGCTAGAAATAGAGCATAATGTTTTGATGGCAAATAGCAAGCGAATATGATCGTAATGCTGGGGTATTTATTTCATATGTGAGGGATCGATATTTGATAAATATTCTTATATGAATTAACTGAGTAAAAATCAAGTCCCTGTGGAGACGAACTTTTATAAATTTTGTAACTTACAACGACAATTGGTACGCTTGCCAAAAGTCTAACAAAACACTCAACTACACATAAAACTTCATTCAAGCACTTAATCATATAACTATAACTTGAGTCCAACAATTTCTTAGATACAATTCATACTACACAAAACTTCAAGCACTTATTCAAATACAAACAACACTTAAACTATCTTTATCATAAAGCTTCACTATACATACCTTATAACCTCTTTGCTAAGCTTGTTTATCTCTTCCTAATATGCTAGCTCTTCTACACATGATTTCTTCAAGGAAGTGGGGACTTTTTTTACTTGATTTAGGCTTTGAAAAGGAAAGGATGAAAGTAAAATGAAAGAGATGAGAGAAGTGTGATTCACGTGAATGTTGGTAGAAAGGAAGCTTGGAAAATGACTTCCACTTAAGGCCCACTTCCCTTTATATAGAGCTTGGAAAATGATATAATATTCAAGGACATAATTGCCCTTCCTAACTAGTTACATGCATTTAGTTCTATTCTAACTTAGTTTCTTCTTATTCCATTTCATTCTAACTAAGCTCATAATGGTTTTCCTAAATATCTTCTATCCTTTATAAAAATCTTCTAAGCTATGATGACTTTCTTCCAAGTGTCCCTCCACTTGCCAAGTTCATGAATCTTCTTCATTGTTCTACCTATTTCACATGGCCCACAAGGAGAAATAAGAGAAGATTTTTCTTCTCTTCATGCCATACTTGTACACATGTATTTCAAGGTTATGATGGCTTATTATTCCTTCATCAATGGTTGCTTACAAGTGGCTAGGTATTTCTTAAGCCTTCATGATTGTATCTTATCATTTTAATATATGAATCTTAAGATATTTTTCTACTTATCATGTTTTCATTTCCTTAAAAAGAAGAATATTGTGTGGTTCTCCTTGTGTCCATATGTCACCTTTCATGAAGAAGAAGACTTCGATTCCAACATGACTTCACACATGGCATTTTCTAGTAGGAAGTCAAGTTTGATTTGAACTCTTTTACCTAAAGATAATATTGAATAATAGTACTCTAGAGTTTTCTAGAAACTGACTTCAATTACAGTATAAATTGCTCACAAGCAATCTATATAGAGTGCTACACAGACATTACATACAAGACTGCTCTTATCTTAATTCTGATTGGTCCGTTCTGCTTCTAACCATCAAAATTACTAAACCATCTTATTGAATAAGTCTATTCATCCTACAATTAAGAGAAAATTTCACAAATTTTATTTATCATTTTTCCATATTTTTCTGAAGCTTGAATTGTCCTAAATAAAATTTCAAAGTTATTACCGTATGAAATTCATAGAAATCCTATTCTGAGGCTTCTTGTCACAAAGTATTTTGGTAATTTTCCATCCAAGGGCACTCTGTAATTTCATCAAGCTTTCACAAAATATTAAAGGGTGTCTTGGTAATTTTTGCCTCAAGGGTACTATGGTAATTTGTCATTCACCCTTGGGGTATGATTGTAATTTTCAACATATCCAAGGGTATTTGTGTAATTCTAGCTCAAGGGTATTTTTGTAACTTCTACTTTAAAATATCTAACCAAAAATATCCAAGGGCATTATCGTCATTTTCACCTCAAGGGCATTTCTGTAATTTCTACTTCAAAGGAAGGGTAATATGGTTATTTCTCTTTAAAAATTTTGTAATATCTCTAATTAATATTTCACCTAAATAATTTAAATATAGACCAATCAAATCTTACATAACCTAACACTCACATCAATAGTTGCACAAGAATAATTCATATAATATATATTTGCAGTTATTGAAATTTCAAGGTGTTACAATAGGGGAGTATACATCTTATGAAGGAGTTATCTCTCTCTTTGTTATAAAGTTATCTTGATTCCTCGTATATAAATGCCTTGTGCGTTCTACTCTATTTCAATTCATGTCGTGATATCAGATACTTCCTATCACTATCCTTTGAGAACCTAAGTTAATTGGACATGTCCTAGGTAGCCTATTTTGGAGTAGCCTAATACTCTTGTAAGTAAGTCCCCTTTGTTCTCATGAAAGTTGTTTGATTTCATGTAAGTGCCTTACCAATGCTGTTGTGTTCCCAAATTATGAAATGATGAGAATGTCCTGCTGAATCTACATCTTTTGAAGACCTAAGTTGAGTGAAACATGTTTTGAGCAGTTTTTGCCTTATGGATAAATTTTCTTCCACCCTGTGCGAATTATTGATCCATCCGGATAAGTCATTTCTTATATCATTCTCACTTTTGAGTAAGATGAATGTTTCGAAGGAAGAAAGAAAATCTTAATAGAGTTATAAGGGTGCCTAGTCAGGATTTAGTTAAGATGACTTTCTCTCCAAATTCCATGTTTCTAAAAATATTGTTGACATTGTTTTATCCTTCCTTGTACTCCATATTGTGAGATCAAGAGTTTATAGTCTTGAGTTGGCTGAGAAAAAAGGATTGGAAGTATGAAGTTTTAGATTGGAGTTGAGCTTAAGAGAAAGGTATGAAGGAAGTTTTGAAAGTGTCTTGGTGTTTGTAGACATAATAAAGATGTTAGGGGTATAGTATTGTTATGTGGTATATATGGGTGTTTTCAAGTGTCTTGTGAAGGTTGAAGTAAGGTTTTGTTAGTTTAATGAGTTAAATCCATTTTCAAGGGATGAATGACATATTAAGGCTTTTGAGGGTTAGGTCATGACTTAATGGGGGGAGTAAGATATGATTGCTAGAACTGTAGTAGAAGGTTTAAGATGGAAAGTAAGCGATTAGGACATTTGAGAGGGATCTTCAATATGAAGGTATGAGACTATACAGTGTTGGATTGAGGGGGAGCTCAATGAATCAAGTGAAGTTTCAAGGATCAATGGTTCTCAAGGGGGAGATTGTTTAAAGCTTGAAGTTTTGACTTTCAACATGCATTCAACAAAGCTTTCAACATGACTCAAGAATTGAAGACCTTTGAGATTTAATGTAAAGGATTGAAGCACACCATGGTGATCCAAGCATTGGTTGC
>PYAF01005015.1:23232-35683 GCA_007407185.1 Glycine tomentella
TTTAAGCTATGTTATCATTTATTCCTTTAAGACTTAAACTATGTCTACCAAGTGTTTGATAAAATGCCTCAATGAATTTAAAAGGGTACCAAGATGTTTATTTAAATAATTAACATTATATGATTTAAAGAATAATTAACTTGAATCTAATCTAGTAATAAAGTGACTTAAGGCATGTGTTCCTTAGTGTTGTTGTGTGTTAGTTTATTACTTGCTTATTGTTGAACTATAGTAGAATTAAAGTTTGTATGTTATATGGTTAAAGATGTTTTATTAGTTTGGATGATATTTGGCTAAGTTAATGGTTATAATAAATAACTTGAAACTATTTTAGCAAACAAAAAGGGGATTAAATAACTTAACTTTTGGTATATTATGACTTTGGCTCAAAGCAATCCTTGTCTTAATGTTTTACTAAAAGTTACTTGTTATTTTGCTATTTACTTAATATTTTACTAAAAGTTGGTATGTTGAGTATTAATTGAATGCTTATATTAAAGTCTATGTGATAAGTATGTATTCTATGAAGTTCACATGTTATATGGATTATTATTGAATCCATGAGTTGCTGAGTATTTCCATATACATGCATAATATGTTGAGCTGAGTCCTGTGCAAGATTTATATTGAATGGCTAGCATATATGAGAAATATAATTGGAGATTAATGGTGAAGAAGAATAATTAAACCATTCATGCATTTTCATAAGCATATGCCTGGCGGGGGTTAATCCGTGGTGTTATGCCTGGCGGGGGTTAATCCGTGGAGATGTTGTCAGATAGCTAAACTGAGTCCACGCGTTCAAGGTGTTATGAACTTGGGGGTAGTTGAGACAGGGAGGACCACACCACCATGATGATCACATAGGTGGAGGTGACTATCCTACGCGCCCCTGGGCTACCCCGACTAGTTGGATAAGTTTATTTGTGCCACCAGAGAGGGTGAGGCTATCTTGACTGTGGCCACTGATGATAATTTAATAAGCTGAGATCTCAGTCATACATCATTTAATAAAGAAAACATGCATCAGCCATTATGAACATTGATTTATGATTATTCTACTATTATTCTGTATTTTACTATTTTGTGCTGTTGAAAACCTGTTGATTTATCTAAATTGTGTTTATCATGTACTTACCCCGGTGTTGTGTCTGTGGTTGACACCTGTGATGACCCCAATTTACTTGGACGAGCAGAAAGACAGTAAAGAGCTGAGATGATGTGATGGTGAAGCTTGGATGATTTGCTTGCTGTACTTGGCTTGGTGTATTTTGGCTTGATGTATTGTTGCCCTGGTTTGATGGTATTGTCTCTGAAGTTATGTAATTGGTATGAGACTATTTTAGTGATGGTCTGTATTTTATTTTGGAAGAGTGTACACAGACTGTTATATTTAGACTATTGTATTAAACTATATAGAGACCACGTCTGTTGATGAATTTATGTACGTAATAGTTTAAATAAGCCGGTTTAGAACATTAATTTTACGTAAAAGAAATACGTAGAAATAATTTTTTTGTCAATTAAAAACAAACTAGATTAAATACATCAATTAAACGAAATCGTTATAGAATGGCTACAGTTTAGGAGATTTTTGTGCTTTGCTTTACTTATTATGTATCTTTGAAATAAATAAAATGGTTTCTATCATTTAGGAAAGCTTAATTTTTATTCTTAAGAACAATAGAATTCTAAAGTTATTTGGAAGTTAACCTCAATCTTAGTAACATATTTAGGATGTTATGTAAGCTTTACTTACCAAATAACTTTATCTTAATTCTAATTGGTCCATTTTGCCTTTAATTAGTAAAATTACTAAACTAGCTTATTAGAGAAATCTATTCCTCCTATAATTAAGAGAAAATTCTATAGATTGTGTCTATCCTTTTTCTGTGTTTTTCTGATGCTAGAGTTTGTCTGGATTGAGCTCCTTTCAAAATATCTACCAAATTCATAGAAATTCCAGTTTATGGTTTCCTGTCACCAACTATGTTGATAATTCGTTATCTAGGAGTATACTATACTTTTATCAAATTCTTACAGAATCCCTAAGGATATCTGATCATTTCTAGCCTAAAGGGCATTATGGTAAATTCATCCTTCATCCTAGGGGCATAATTGTCATTTCTATTACAAAAATATCTATTCAAAATATCTAAGGGTGTTCTTGTCATTTCCAAACTATCCAAGGACATTTATGTAAGTTTCCATTCTAAAATATCTTTCTAAAATATCTAGGGGCATTTTGTAATTTTCAAAAATATCCAGGGGCATTATCGTCATTTTAACCTCAAGGGCATTTCTGTCATTTCTAATTTACGGTAAGGGTAATATGGTCATTTTATCCCAAACATTTATAATGCCTCTAATTAACATTTTACCCAAATAATTCAAATATAGTCCATTAATTCTTCCATAACTTAAGACTTTCATAAATATCTATTGGATTATAGTTCTGGAAATTTTGGGGTGTTACAACATGAATTCTGATTTCTTGACAATTTGTTTTTTAATAAATGCAAACCAACACATCGAAAACTTAGTTTACCAATTTATGATTCTTGTGAAAGTAAAAGCTTTCCTTCTACCAAACTCCCCTTATAAAAATAATAATCAATAATTCAAATAATTTATCATGAATCTAAAATATAATTTGCATGTTAAAAATATTTGTTATAAATTTTAGGATAAAATATAATTTTGATACCCTTATAATTTCAAATATGTGATTTTGGTCCCCTTATTTCTAAATCAAGACATTTAAACAATTTTGGTTTTTAAGTCAATTAACCATCCAAAGTTGAACTTATGTAAATTGTTGACATGATGTCTATGTGGAAAATAATTAAATGAAGTAAAAAAAATAGAAAATGTCTTTCATAGGAATTTAACTCATAGCCCTTTATTTATAGAAAAAACAATAAATCACTAAGACACTTGTTTTGTTTAGTTAAATGCATTAACATTATTTTCTATGTGCAATTAGTAAAGAGTTATTTTTTTTTTTCAAATGATCAAAATTTATAAATTAAAAATTATTATATATATAATTTTATTTTATACATTTCATATTAAATAGTTTAAATACTTTTATTTTTATTTTATCAATTTATAACTAAATTTTATAAATTAATATGTAAATTGTTTACATTAAATTTTTTTAAAATTGATTTTAACATACAATTTTTTACTCTAATTATTTACGTAAAATTATTTATAGACAAATTAATAAAACATTTGTTTTGTTTAGTTAACTATATTAACATTATTTTCTATTATCATTGGTCAAGAATTGTTTTTTTTCAAATGATCAAAATTTATAAATTAAAAAATATTTAATATATAAATCTTTTAACTTTACATAAATAATTAGAATAAAAATAATCTTTATATTAAAATCAATTTGTAGAAAACATTATGTAAATAATTTAATATTAATTTATGAAATTTAATTATAAGTTGGTAAAATAAAAATAAAAATATGTAAACTATTCAAAATAAAAACATAAAATAAAATTAAAAAATTTATATATTAAATATTTTTTATTTCTGAATTTTGATAATTTGAAAATATTAACACTTGACTAATGATACATAGAAAATAATATTAATGTAGTTAACTTAACAAAACAAGTTTGTTAGTGGTTTATTATATTATTTTTCAATAAAGGATTATGAGTTCAATTCTTATAAAGACACTTTTTTTATTTTTCACATCATTTAATCTTTTTCACATAAGCGCTATATAAATAGCCTATATAAGCTTGATGTTGCCAATAACTCCATGTGTAAGCCTATTTGCTTCACTTCCACTTTTTAATGAAAGTGCTTTTAGGATTTGTTTAACTTCTTTTCCTTTTCAATCCATTATATTTTATATCTTGACTTCTAACTTGAATTTCATTTTTTAATAAATTATCAATAAACTAAAAATAACATTGTATCACACTATAAATTATTTATTATAAATATAATATAATATATAAATTAAAACATTTATTTATTAAATCTTTAATTATAATATATAATTTATTAATTATAAATTTTATTTATATAAATAAATATTTAATGTGCTATGAATAGACTAAAATACTAATTATATAAAGAAATGGATATTAAGTCATGAATTTTATTATTTTTAAGAAGACCATGGAAGTATGGATGATTCGATCCAACACACTAGCTAGTAGGGGTAAAAGTAGGTTGGATCAGGTTGTAATCTAGAAGACAGGATTGAATAGATTCTTTCAAAAACTTTTATCAATTCGTTCTTAACACAGATAAAAAACATCTCTTTAAATTAATCAAAATTTCTTCAAAAGATCATTATAAACCAAAAACTTTAGTAACTAAAACATGTGTAAAAACAAAATCTTTTATGATGGTCCTTGAGATCAATTTTAATACCAAGATGAATTCAAGACTCAATCAAAGTTTAGAGAATAAGAGAATCACACAAGAGTTTATATTGATTCAATCTAATCTGGACCTACATCCATTTGTTCTATGTCCTCTTAGAACTTTCATTATATAGAGAAAACAGGTACAAATACTATGCACACAATTCTCTAATAGAAATCAAATCTTTCTTTTGAACCTACAAGAAAAGATCTAGAATTGAAACTCTATCAATTCTCTAACTCTCTTGGTAACTCTAACCAAGAAACACCATCTAAAAGAATGAAAGATAAAAGATTAAATATATCTGAAATGTGTAGATCTTTAATCTTCAATTTTTCTTTACAAGATGATCAATTCATAATGGTATAATGAATGATTCTTTGATAAACTTCAATCTTCAGACTAAATGCAATGTAATTATTTTGGAAGAGTTTTTTGAAAAAATTTCTCC
Organism: Glycine tomentella; assembly: GCA_007407185.1. Lineage (NCBI taxonomy): Eukaryota > Viridiplantae > Streptophyta > Magnoliopsida > Fabales > Fabaceae > Glycine > Glycine tomentella. Next base: position 28,085 of record PYAF01005015.1, read on the forward strand.
AAAATTGAGCGTATAAGATTCTTTAGTATAGAAGACATATGAGGTATTTATAGACTTTGACAGTTAAAACAAATCTAGTTGATTATAAAACCAGTTAATCGATTAATTTTTCAAAATCCCATTTGATTTGCATTTCCAAAAACTGGTTAATTGATTATCAAAAGGGGTAATCGATTAATTCGTTTCAGTCTGAGTATCTCTTTTTATTCTATGTTGTCTGGGTAATCAATTATCATGTGTGGTAATTGATTATAGAATCATACAAAGAGTTTTCTTTGTTTCCAAGTGTTAGGTAATCGATTATCCGAAGCTACAAACCCTTCCTTCTTCTAAAACTAGATTGAACATTCAATTACCAGTTGTCCAATCAATTAATTCGACACTTCTAGCCAGATTTTAAGTAGAAGTAAGTTCTTAAGAAACTTAGAGAATAAAAATACTTCATATTTAATCAACCACTAAGCATGAAATAGACTTTGATTATATCACACACATGCCTAGTCTAAAATATTCAATACAAATGTCTCAGCTATTAAACATGTTAGGCATTGCAAAATTATCAAACCCAAACTAAAAACTAAGGGTTTCATGCTTTGATCTAACATTGTCAGAAGCTTATGGCCCAACCCCTTTGAGGCCTTGCTCAGCTCGACTTGTTTAGCAAAAAGATTAAGCCCAAGATTTTTAAAAATTCCTTTTAATGAGACATTTATTTCCTGTATCTCCTATTACATTTTGAAAAACTTATTCTGGAATGCAATGTGAGATGCAAGATGCAATAGTAGGAATGCATGATATAATTGCCTTTTAGTTAAATAGGTCATTCCATAAGCCTTAAAAATGCCTATTAAGCATGATAGGCTGACCTATTTAGCAACAATCTTTTTTAGTCAAAATATTATTATTATTATTATTATTATCATTATTATTATTACAATTATTTTTATAAAATTAGAAAATTATTTTAGTGGTTTGATGGTTTGAATCATTTTAATGTTTATAATAGGTTAATTCCTACACGCATAAAGAATAATGATTCTTTTCTATTGGTGGGGCTCAAAAGGCTTTGGTAACCTATCACGTGTAATGTTTGTAAGCAAGTTTTGGCCTCATCTTGTGGTTTAAAATTGTCTTATTGTTTTTAATGGAAATCTTTAGCTTTGTTAAATTTTTTATTTTAACTTCTCAACATAAAACAAACTTTTAAATAGACTAATGGGTCAAACAAACTTATATAAAGGTGAAGCCCAAGTCTAAGCCTAAAAATAAGCTCGTGACAAGTAACAAACCAAACTTTGGCCATAAAAATGTAAGACAGGTCAAGTATGGCAATTACTTACGCTTCCCATTGTTGGCTTGGTGTTCCTCTAAATCGTTTAATATTTCCTTTTTACCCTTCTTCTCTTCCACTATCTCCATCAATCATGTTGGCCACTCAATTTGCACAATCACTACCACCACCACCACCACTTGCCCCATCTTTCCTCCTTGTCACATCGCCTCTTTCGTCCCTAAGATCCACGTGCTAGCCTTATTTTACTTGGTTGTGCACCTTGTCCTCATTAACCTTAAACTATGCTTGACTTCACTCATCATCAGTTACGAATTGGTCAATCTTGTATTATGGATTGGTCAATCCATAATACAAAAAAATACATTAGGGATTGGTCAATCTGTAATACAAAATATACAATTACAAATTGGATAATCTATAATAACAAAAAAAATGTATTACAAATTGACAAATTTGTAATTGATCAACCCACAATGTATTTGTAGTTAGAAGTTTGTCGTGTGATAGTGAGCTTTAAAAAGGATGGACATGACGATGCAACACAATGGGGTGCTAGGATTTGTTGAGAGATGAAAGGGTTCAATAGAGAAATAAGGGCATTTACATCTATTTGAGTCATTTTTTATATGAAATGCACCAAGAAAAAAGTAGGATGCATTAAATAATTGCCCAAGCTTAGGTAGGGCTAAGCCCGATTCAACCCATTTCCCTCCTACAACCAACAGAAGGGTTTTTCTTCCTACACCATTCAAAAATCAAATACACCATTCATTTTATTTTTATTCCAAATTTACTTCGCAGACCTCCTTCTTCCATTGGCTAGTGATGGTTTGGTAGTTGCATTGTCTTTGGCTTCTTCGTCATCGCGATGGGTGTTGCGGTGGCAACGGAGATAAGTTTTATTGTTTTTTTAACACTCATCTGTATGAAGCATATGGATTGGTAATCCGTATGCTTCATACGGATTGCCAATTCGTATGAAGCATACAAATTGGCAATGAGCATATTACTTAGGTTAAAAAATGTTTGAATTTGTATTATATTAACACTTTAATTTTGTAAATATAATTATTATCCCTATGGTTTGTCATTGAATTATATTTTTAATGGTTTGTTAAGATGGACAAAGAAGAGTGGGTGTATGAGAGCATTATGTTTGAAGAAATTAATATGAAAGAAGGCAACAGAGAGGAACCTGCTGCGTTTGAAAATATTGATTGTTCAGTTGATTATTTTGATGACTTTAATACTTCTAAGGTATTGATATGATTTTGTATTTGGTTAAATGAATGATTTAAGAAGACTAAACATGTATTATCCTTTTTGTAGGTATTTCCTTCCCGTGAGAACATATTGCAGTGTGCTCGTACTGTTGTGTATGATATTTGTTTTGTGGCTGTGATAATGAGGTCTGACACATCAACTGGAAAGAGGGATGATCTCATTTGTTTTAATTAGTTGTGAAAGTAGTGGAAAGTATAGACATACAACAAAGATTTAGTACGGACAGTAAACCAGTCTCGAGAGGTGAAGGGTGGATGGTCAACGTAATATGTGAGACTCATAATCATGGTTTGGCTAAGTCATTGACTGGACATCCATATGTTAGTCGACTAACTGAGGATGAGAAGATTATTGTTGGTGATATGACAAAGTTGATGGTCAAAGCAAAATATACTCTTCTCACTTTGAAGGATCACAATGCCAACAATGGTACAACAATGAAGCAAGTATACAATGCAATATATGCATATCGTTCTTATATAAGAGGCATAATACTGAAATGCAACAATTAATGAACCTACTTGAACGCGATATGTATATCCATTGACATAGACTTAAAGATGAAGATGTTCTACGTGATATATTTTGGACACATCCAGATGCAGTAAAATTAAGCAATGTATGTCATCTGGTATTCATCATAGATAGTACATACAAAACAAACAAATACAGACTTTTTTTACTTGACATTGTTGGTGTGAGACCTACTGGGATGACATTTTCAGCTACATTTGATTATTTGGAGGGTGAACGTATAAACAATGTTATGTGGGCTCTTGAACTGTTTAGATGTATTTTTTGAGAAGTGATGCACTCCTTAAAGTCATTGTTACTGACAGAGATTCAATAATGATGAATGCAATGAAAACTGTGTTCGCTAACTCAACCAACTTGTTGTGTCGATTTCACATCGATAAGAATGTGAAGGCAAAACGTAAAACCCTTGTGCGATAAAAAAAAAACGCATGGGACTATGTGATGGAAGCATAGGGGAGTCTTGTGGATTATCCTACTAAGAAAGACTATGATGACTGTTTTATGAAGTTTAAAATTGCTTGCTCACCATGACCAATGTTTGTTGATTGTGTGAAACACACATGGTTGATTCCCCACAGACAAAGATTTGTAACAGTATGAACGAATATAATGATGCATCTAGGAAACACTACACTAAAAAGTATTAAAATTGTTAATCTATATTTATTTTTAAGAACATATGAATTGTTAAAAATAATTATTTGCCCTTCTAAGTGTAGGGTTGAGTCTGCACATTGGACCTTAAAGAGACTATTACAAAATAGCCTTGGAGACCTATGTAGTGTTTAGGATGCCATGAACAACATGATCCCTCGCAACACAGTGAAATAAAGGCATCTTTTGAGAGAAGCACACATGTGGTCGGACATGTTTTTAAAGTTACCTTATACAAGAGACTAATTGGCATGGTATCAAGATGTATGTTAAACCAAATTGCTACTGAGTTTGAGCGAGTCAATTATCCTGGCATTGATAGTTCTCGTTGTGAATGCGTTGTGAGAACTACTCATGGTCTCCCATGTGCTGTGAGCTAGCTAGATATGTTGTTGGTAGCATACCACTTAACATAGTCTATATGTTTTGGAGGAGGCTAAGTTTTTAAGACCAAAGTATAGATAAGTGTGAAGTTGTTAGGTATTTTCGGCAAGCGCACCGATTTGTCGTTGTAAGTTTCAAAATTTATAAGATCGTCTCCACAGGGACTTGAGCTTACTTAGTTAATCCAAATAGAATTAAACAGCTCAATAGTTATGTACAAGTAGGTTGAGCGGAATTTCATTTAGTGGTGCAAGTAACGTAAAATTACTAATTTTTAGTAAATGAAATATATCTATGAGAAAGTGGGATTGGATTTCATCATTCTTATCCTTTTATATCCAATTAATATTATCATGCATAAATCATCATCTATCCTTATTGATGTACACTATTTTTACCTTGAATGATCCCTCGCATTCAAGTTCTAAGAATATCTACCAAATATCAATTCCTCGCATATGAAGTAAATACCCCAGCATTAAGAATTATAATCGTGTGCTTTATGCAATCAGAACGTTATGTCCTATTCCTAGCAACGTAACATAATGAGTAAAATCATTCGGTTCAAACCCTAAGATTACTTTCCAGTCTCACTTAGGATTAAATTCATGAAACTAGTGATCAAGTAGAATCAAGCATTAAGCACAGAATGAAATTACCAACAAGGAATAGAAACGATTAATGTGTAAATAAATATTAAAAGAGATGCATAGGGTTAAGAAGATTACATCCAATCCACAGAGAAGCTAGCCAAGCATGGAGAGAACCTCCTCAAGAGAAGAATTGATGAAGGGCCCCATCACCGCTTTTCTCCGGCAGAGTCTCCACACAAATCCTCACTTCTCTTACTTTCTTAACCTACCTAATACTACTATTTAAACTTCCTAAGCTAAGGAACAAGCCTAAGCAAGAAAAGGAATCAAAAAATCATACCAAACTCCAAATTTTCGTGGCCTATTTATAGAAATCATGACCTGCCTGCTTCCACTCACCCAGGCCACCATTTTCTTCATGTTTTGGTAGCCTGGGCGAGCTTAACATATCTTCCTGGTACTTGTAGCTCGCCTGGGCAAGCAAAATACACTATGGTTGGTCGCCTGAGCGAGTCAAAGTCTTAATTCTGAAGAAAGCTTTGGGCCTTGATGGATTATGGGCCTGGTTTGCTTGTTACACCTCCCATACTTGCTATATAAGCCTTTTTTTGCTTGCTTTGCTTATTCGGAAGCTTCGAAAATCCACGAAATCTATCAAAATACAAGACATGATTGAATTAATCTTCCAAAACAACTTTTATTTAAGTACTAAGCATATTTTAACTAGGTTTAGGCAAGTTTATAAGCAAAGTTAAATGGAATCAAAAGATAAGTGCCAGCATTTAAAACATGATTTTAACTGAAATATGGCACTTATCACTCCCTCCAACCTAGAATCTTGCTTGTCTTCAAGCAAAGTAACTAACACTTTAATTAATAGGAGTATAAAAGATGATCATGCTTTGTAAAGAATCAACTTTCTAAATGATCAGAACATATTAAAAATTAGTCAACTTTGAGATTTTGAAAATACAAACGATGGAGTTTACAAAACCAAATAAGATTAAGATCAATTCACATTTCATTTCTGAAGAACATCAGAGGAAACATGTGATTGATTCAAACAGAGGAAAATCTCTCAAAAGTGTTTAATTCTTCCACAGGTAAGTGTTTATTCTCAAATCTATCACTGATATATCATAGATAAATTTTGCAATTCATTTCCCATCAAATCAAAGTACATACTTATCATGGATCATTAGGGCTTTTTAGGTTGGGCCTGGCTAGAAAGGAGTCTTGGTTTTTCTGGATATTCAAAAAGTACCTTGAGAATAGGAGAGCAAATAAAGATAAAACAATTAGATCATCACTTCCTATTTTTCTTTCCAAGATATCCATGTTTATCAATCTTTTCATTCACCCAACTTTGTATCATTTAAAACACAAGGAATTTTGTTTCTTTTTCTTTCTCTTTTTTTCACATGAATAGCATATAGCCACATTTAAAAAATCTTTTCCATCACATGAGCTACCCAAAAGGTTTCCATTAACAAAATATTCCCTTTTTGCTCTCCTAACCTTAGGTAAGGTAAGGAAATTCTTATCCTAGGTTAGGGTTCCAACAAAATATCAAGTGTTTGGCTCAAAGGGTTTTTACAAAGGATAAATCATTTAAGTATGTTGGGATAGCTTTTTGGCCAGTGGCTTAAAAAGATGTTTAATAAGAAAGAAGGCCTAAATCATATCCATGATCATATGTTATGACAATTAGAAATTCATGCAAAATCCACTATAGATTTTATCAGTGAGGTCGCTCAATTTAATTTATGAGAATGCACTCTTTCACTTGGGTTTTAAGGTCTGTTTTCATGTTCAAATCAAATCAATGTTTCAAAAGATGCTATTTATCAATTTTATGTAAAAAGTCTTGCCTTCATTTGGTATTTTGAAAAACCCATTCCTTTGCTTTCATTCTCAAAGTTTCCAAAATCATTTTGCGGTGTTCTGATCCAATACAAAAACAAGTTTCAAAATATTTACCTGTTGATTCTTTTCAAAACATGACATATCAGTTAAGTCCCAAAAAGATTTATACAACCATGTTTAATAAAACAAAAAGTATTTAACATGTGTATTTTCAAAAAGAGAGAAACCTCTGTGTGCAAGCAAAAAGAAGCAAACAAAGTACTGAATTAAAACTACAAAGCAGTAAAGAAATTTAAAAACAATGTCACTGATTTTTGAAGATCGTGGCTGAGAAGCTTGATGTCCTCCATTCAGATAATCAATAGGATCTGCCACGTTCTTCTTCTTCACCTGCTTTTCTTAACAAAATGGACCTGTATCCAAGTTCTTAACAAAACAGATGATACTTTCAAAAAGATAGGATATAAACTAAAGATACAAAATAAAATAAATAAAGACAAAATTTAAAAACATCGGGTTGCCTCCTAGGAGCGTTTCTTTAACGTCGTATTAGCTGGACGCCTTTGTTATGGCTTTGGCTCCCAGCAATTGGATAATAGGGATGAACCTTTGGCTTTTGTATTTTGCTCCAATATTTTAACCAGTTTCTTTTCTTTTGGACTTATATTGCTGATAACTGTTGATTCAGATGAAGCCAAGCGTCATTGAAGATCAAAGTAAAGAGTTTTGTGCTTTCAACATGCAAAAGGAAGCTTTAAGATGAAAAGTTCAAATTGATCATGTAAAATAAAATGTATGATCTGATAATCCAATATTGCATAACATGCATCATTCATACATATAGGATTATTAGGTTAATGGGATTAATCAAAGAAAATCATTTAGAAAAGTTAAAAAGGCTTTAAGTTTTTGGAAAAATAATATTTCACAGAAATAATCGATTACCAGGTTGGTGACATCGATTATTTTGTTCTAACTGCCTTTTGA
>PYAF01005015.1:42756-58333 GCA_007407185.1 Glycine tomentella
AAATATAATTAACTTTTAATAATTGTTATAATATGTCCTCTGTATTTTATCTAACTAGTACGTATATTTAATATTTCTGTATCTAATATTTTTGTATATATTTAAAATTGGTTTATCATGACTTACCCTCTGTTGTGTCTTGTGGTTGACACCTGTGATGACCCCAAATTATTTGGGCGAGCAGAGGCACAGTGAAATGTACGGTGTTGTACTAGAAGATGTAGCTGTTGTGATTCTCTGCTTGTGATGATCTATATTTAGTTCTGTACCGTGGACTATTTATATATGGACTGTGGATTTATAGTGGACTGTATACTATGGACATGTGATATCTATATCTGTGTGAATGAACGTTATGGATTATGTTAGGTAATTACGCGTAAACCTTTATACGATTTGAAAAGCTGTTTTAAAAACTTAACCAATTCAATTTGAATTTTGTTATTATTATTATTTTCGAAAAAAAAATTTAGTCACAAATGAAAAATAAAAGCGAAATAAAAGCGGTTGTTTCAATTACCAATAAAATAAATACGAAATAGAAGCGGTGGTTACACTGGGGGTGCTTCGGCAGTGGGGAACTCACGCCATCCATGATGATCACATGTAGTGTGGGGTGACTTTCCTGTGCACCACTGTGACACCCTGACTGATTGTGCAAGTTATGGACCAGCGATTGGGGCTATCTTGACTATGGTACCAATTGATGAGAATTTGAGTGAATCATGCATCATATAAAGAAGATGAGCATGCATCACATGATGGGGATGTTGTATGATTATCTGTATGTTGTATATATTGTGTGACTTGAACTATGTTTACTTGAACTATGTTTATCATAAACTTACCCTATATTTTGTGTCTGTGGTTGACATCTGCGATGACCTCAATTTATTTGGGCGAGCAGAGGAACAGTAAAAGCATAGCAAGCAGATGGATTTTGTGGAAGATGTTGGAAAGCTATTTTGATGCAAATATTTTGTAATAATTATGATATTTGTTTTGGTGATATGTATTATGTAATAGAACTAAGAAACGGTCTGTATTTTATTAGTTTGGACTGTATTATGGATTGAATTTAATTATTATGGACTTCGAACGAACATGGTTAAAATATTGATGATTAGTAACTTTTGTATGAATTATTCTAAGCAAGAAGAAAAGAATTTTCCATGAAAATAACTAAGATAATTCTAAAGCAAGTGGAAAAGAAATTCCATTCAAAATCAATAAAATACAAGATAGTAAAACAAGGTGTTACACATGTGAATCAATTTTAGGCCATTTTCCCAAAAAAATTTCCCATAGGAGGGGCCGAGAATCCAACATTCCCAAATTGAGGGAAAGTTTTGACTATCTAAATTTACTATATTAATTATTGTCAGGACATATATTAGTACTAAGGGCATTTTCACTAGGAGTACTTACTTGAGTTATTTAAATTTTTTCTCATTGAGCATATGATATGAAGTTGCTTATATAAACAACCATTACTTATCAAGATTTTATCATAAATAACATGTATTGTAAATGTTATTCCCAAGATTACTTAACAAGATTTTATCAAGAATTGTAGAACTCACAAAATTAAGATAGACAACTCATTTAAGCAACTATGTATTGTAAATGTTCTTACTAAACATATTCTAATGATTCCTAGAAATTATCATTCCCAGGATTCTAGTTTTCCGGGAATCATGAGTCCTAATAATAAAAAAAAATACCCCTTATCAAATGCCCCTAAATATGTTGAAAATGATAGATTAAAAAAGATAAAAAAATTAGACCATATTAAAAACATAAGATAATATATTAGATGCATTTTAAAAGCATATTTGAATTTTGAAAATTATACATATATATATATATATATGGAATTGATTCAAATATTCAATTACAACTCATTCAAGTATTTAGTTGATGGTAAAATTTTAAAAACATAAAGGATTTACTAAATGCATGTCGGAGGAGAGTGACACTTATCACTTTATGAAAGAAGAGTATTTAGATGAAACATAAATTATAATTTTGGTCCCCAGTTTCATAAATTCACGATTTTGGTCCCCCTAAAATTTAATTGAAACATTTGGTCTTCCTATTTTAAAAAATTGACAATTTTTGTTTGTCCATTAATTTTCATGCTTTGACGACCTCATTTTTATATAATTAATTAAACTATTAAGAAAATAAAAATTAATTAAACCTAATCTAATATGATTAAAAATTTAATTAACAATGTGGATTTTCATAATGTATGTTAGATGTTTAATTTATTTATTTATATTACAAGTTAGAGATTTGAGTGCATATATTGATTGAGGTGTTAGTTTAGTAAAATTGATGAATTTTGGTGTATTAAGAGGGTAATTGGGCTTAAGCATTTCTAGGCCCAAATATGTAGTCTCAAAAACATGTTGAGGGGTGGGTATAGAAGAAAGGGGATGCTAGGTAGAAAAGGATGAGACCACTTCTACTAAAATCGCCTTACATGTTCAAAATCTCCCAAAAGCTTCTTCATTGTTTCTTCTTCCTTTCCACTCCTCTTGTGCTCAAAATCCTTCTTTTCAAGAACTAGCAATGACTAAAATCACTCCATGGAAGCCTTATTTGTTCTAAATCCCAAAGCTTGTTGGATTACAGTTGGTAAGCAACAATCTTTCCCTCTTTTGCTTTGGTTCTTTGAGCTCAATGTCCTTTTCTTGTATGAGCTCTCAATTGGGTTGTGTTAGGACCTATCTTGAATTGATATGATGATTTTGTTTAGGTTCCAGTGTCTATTTTTGAGCCATATGCTGAGAGAGATCCTAGAGATTCACCAACTTCCCCCTTGCTTCCTCTTTCTTCAAGAACTTGGAACCCTAGGAGATTACCTTAAGGTAAAGAAAGGGCTTTTATTTATGAAATTGTTGTTTGGATTGAGTTTGTGATGTTTGATGATTGAACGTTGAGTGCTTGAGTTGTTTTGGTCATTTTTGGTGTTGGGGTGGATTTAGGGGTTGAAATGCTTTGTTTTGAGGCAAAATTGTGAACTGTAGAATTCTGCAGTCTCGTTGGGTGAGTAAAACTCATTGGGGGAGCAAGCCCCACTGCCTTAAGAAAAATCCAAAAAGAAAAAAAAAAGTTTTACTCGTTGGGTGAGCATAAATCACTAAGTGAGGTGCAACTAGCCTGTCTATTGAACCTTTACATGGGATTGGATGTCCTATGACAAGGTCTAAGACTACGAGGATGAAGCAAGCATTACAAGGTCTGATTCTAAAGATCAAAGAGAAAGAAGACCAATATGAATTAAGGGTTGCACCTAATTGGGTCACTTTCTTACAAATTGATGAAGATGCTTTAAGGCCAACTTGAAGAATCACTTGGGAAGCCCAATTTACAAGACAAGAAGCATTCATGGGTTTAGTTAATCAATTTTGGTAGGCTATTAATATTGGGCTGATTAAATAATAACAAAGTACATTTTCTGTCACTCTTCAGATCAGGAATCGCCTTTCTTATCTATTTTCTTTCACGCCCTGAGCCTGAGCTAACTCATTTATTTGTGTTCTTACCAAAATCTAGAAATTCCACGTGTGAGCTAGACGTGATCTAGGTCAGCTCCAAATTCTGCACGTCGGATGAGGAGTCAACCTTGTTTAGGAGAGGGACCTGCAAAACAAAGAAAAGACACTCTGATGCTTCTAACAACCCGCTCATCGCTACGATATCACTAACTCTAGATCGTGCAATTTCAATTTTTAATGAAAACTCCATTAATTTGATATTAAAAATGATAGTAAATTTTTCGCACTAATACAATTATCATATACACGATACAAGTACATAATTGAATATATACGTACATACATACATACATACATACATACATACATACAAATATATATATATATATATATATATATATATATATATCGAATTAGGGCATATCATTCACATATTTGTACTTAATTCAGTTTTACATGTAATTACAACTAGAATCTTACATATCTAACAAAAGAATTCAAGGAACTAACTAAGAAAGAGTTGATTAACAAAACACAACTCTTTCCCAAGAAGAACTCCAACGTATTCACGTCGGCTTGACGACTCCAACCAAAAAGAATCTCCTCCAGAGTCACCTAATGCTGCTCATCTGTTCACACAAACGAAGGTTTGTGATCATCAAGGTACCAACCACACGGTACAACAAATGTAAGGGTGGGTTTATTATATAAAACCAACAAGCATCAGGTAACAACAATTGGAAAGGAAACAACATTACCCACCACAATCATTAACAAGAATCCATGATTCCAATACACACTCAACAAGCCAATCATTCAATGCATTTCACAACTTAAACAATCATGCATAGAATGATGCATGCACCTGACTCATCTATCAGCATGCAATGTGGTACCATATCCCGAAAATAGCCTCTCACAGGAAAAATGATTCATCGCCTATCAGGGCCACCCTATCGTGCAATGGCCATTCCCCCTCTTGATGATTAGCCAGTGTCGCTAGGGAATTCCAAACCTGATGACCCCTTAGTACCTGCATTTTTAGCCCACTGAAACCCACAGGTACGCACGTGCCTTCATTCTATTTCCATCCATACACATGAAGTAGGAAACATGGGCATCATTAATGTATGACCATGGTCAGGAACAAATCCTTTCCCACAAGGATGACCAGTCATACACCCCCTATGTACATACATAACACATCAATGTGGGCTCATTGATGCACTGACAGTGGTTAGGAACAAATCCTTCCCCGCAAGGATAACCAATTGATCACTGCACCCCACGTGTATATACACAGCATACAACCATGGCACCATCAATGTATGACCATGGCCAGAAACAAATCCTTCCCCGCAAGGATGACCGGTCATACACCCTCATTGGTATCCATGTATTTCCACATCACATAATGACAACTATGGCCACCATCAATGCATGATCATGACCAGGAACAAATCCTTTCCCGCAAGGATGACCAATCATGCACCCCCCATGGGTATTAGTGTACATACACATCACCTCATCCCGATATCATCATGATATATATCAAATTCATCTTATTTCAACATTATCCACATAAACGTCAACTTCATCCGATTTTAACATCAACGTCCATTTCATCATCATCATCTCATTTAAACATCATAAACTTTTACATCATCATTATATCATTTATACATCATCAAACACATCATCATAATCTCATTCAATCATCACTAACAGATCAATAACATCTCATTTCAACATTATCAATGACATCAATATCACCTCATTCATCCACAATCCACATTACCACGAGACTGGTATTTTAGGAAGATTCTAATTTAAAGAGGAGGACTGCAATATAGAAAACACACTCTTATGCCCATTTAAAAATTTAATAAAGAATTAAATAGGAAAACATATTATAAAATTTTGGGTAGAGTCTCCTCTGTAATTAAGACTTTTCCCAAAAATCCAATCAATTACAACAACAACATCATTCACAGTTTTATCCATTAATAACAAATTCATCGCATCCCATTAGTTAAAAACACAATTTTTCTCGAAAACGAGCACATAATAGGAACAAGCATACATTAATGATAGATATATCGCATCCCATTAGTTTAAAACATAACTTTTCTTGAAAACCAGCTCACAACAAGGATAGACATGTATCCTTATAGTTGGACTCCCTGGCCCCCAACTATGGTACCAAAACTATAACTAAATAATAAACTCCCCTTACCTATCTATATCCCTCTGTTAGCTCCTTAAAATGTCGTTTTGGGATCTCTCAAGTTCACGTGCTTTGGCCCAAACACATAGCTCTATATACCAAATTGAAGATAATTTAGTATAGATTTCAAAACCAAGGCTAACATTAGCATTCGGGGTCAAATACCCACTAAAATTTAAAAAAGGGGCTAAAATGGTGTTTTGGAAGTTCACATCAAAAGACATCATTTTGAAATTCCAATCACACCAATGTGACTGGGGCTCAATAAAGATCACAGAAATGACATCAACTTCATAAAAAGGAGATTTTTACAACATCTCATTTTCAAAGGGTTTCAAAGGAGGTATAAAAACAGCCAATAACGTTACCCGAATCACAACAGATATCAAGAGAGGCTTCAAACTAGCTAAAAGAAGACAAGGAAACCATGCTTACCTCAAAGAAACCATGAAATGAGGATTGGAGGCTTTGTTCTCTACTGAATCCTCGGGTGGAATTTTGAAGATTCCTCTCCGATTAAAGTGTTCCTCTCCGTGCAATGGTTCAACGACAAGAAACGGTGGCTCGTGGCGGTCACCGATGGCCGTGGAAGGCCATTTTTTTGTCATTTACGCTGCTGGTACTAATTATAACCGACTTGACTTGCCCAGGCGAGCCATAATGCCTACCAAAATTTGCCTGGGCAAGTTGACCCAATTTTAAAATGCTTATGTGAAAAATTAATTTCTCACACTTCAGATGTTATTTCACCAATCCCAACGGTCAAAAGTTACATGTGTGGGTTCGAAAGCTACCTTTAAACCTTTAAGGCGATCCAACGGTTAACCAATCTAGAATGATGATTTTACTAAAATAGGTTTTGGGTCAAACTTGGAATTACACAATTCAATCCAGCTCAAACAAACTCCACATAACTTGACATCCACACTAAGCAATTGCACCAGGGTAAAATGAACAACAACTCAACCAATCTAAATTAATCAAATAATCAAACAATCACAACAATTAAATCAAACATCTATTTTCAGTTATCGAAATTTCAGGGTGTTACAACTCTCCCACCCTTTTAGAAATTTCGTCCCCGAAGTTTACATGATTCAAACAATGTTGGATAGGCTTATCGCATCTGACTCTCTAGTTCCAATGTAGCATTCTCTCCTGATGTACCTCGCCAGACCACCTTGACCAACAAAATCTCTTTCCCTCTTAAGTGCTTTGTTCGTCAATCCTCGATTCTCAAAGGCGATGTTTCATATGTTAAGTTTTCCTTTACTTGAACATCATCTAACTCGATCACATGAGAAGGATCATGGACATACTTACGAAGTTAAGACACATGAAAAACATTGTGGATGTTAGAAAGAGACGAGATTAATGCAATTTGATATGCTATAGGGCCAACTCTTTTGAGATTTTGGAAAGGATAAATAAAACGAGGTGTGAGTTTTCTGGATTTCAAAGCTCTACCAACCCCAGTCCATGGAGTTACTCTCAAGAATACATGATCACCAACCTCAAATTCTAGGTCTTTCCTCCTCTTATCCTGGTAACTCTCCTACCTACTCTGAGCAGTGTTGGATATAGAGGAGCATCATGAAGAATGAAAGACTTTGATTCAAGAAATCATTTTGAGCTTTCAACATGCTTAAAGTGCCTTGAAGTTTTGTAATTGATTCAAGTGTAAGAGAAAGGCAATCTGATTGATCCTTGCATTGCATTCATTCATTCATTCATTATTAAGCTTAAATGGTTTTCATTAAATCATCAAAGGTTTTATCTTTTTGGTTAAGATTTTAATCTGATTAAAAGGTTTTTGGAAAAATGTTTTTCTTACTGTTTTAATTGATTACTTAATGATATAATCGATTATTCTGTTCTTCGTTCAATCTGGAAAAACCTTTATGAACAAATTAATCGATTACCTATCAGATTAATCGATTATTTGGCCTTTGATTGAAAATAAATTGCTTTGTCAAAGGTTTTAATTGATTACTTACTTAGTGTAATCCATTACATAGTTAAAAGATTATTTTAAGCCTTGCTGTGATAATCGCTTACCATTAACAGTAATCGATTACGTAGTTCAATTAGAAAATGCCTGCTTTCTGATTTAATCAATTACCAAAATCCGTAATCGATTACACAGTTCATTTTGGAAAACATAACTTTCTGTCTTAATCGATTACAGCTCGGTTTAATAGATTATTTTGCTCGTTGCTGAAACCCAGAAAGCTTCTTTAACATTTTAATCGATTAAGTGATAATTTAGTCGATTACATAAGTGATTTAATCAATTATTAGGCATGTTTAATCGATTACAGTTAGTTACAAATTCTATTATAAACAAGATTGAAGGCTTGACTTGTTTAACAACTTGACCAATTCGTATTTCTGAGTATACACAATCCTTCTAAGCATTTCTAAGTGATTTTCTTAGTGTTTTTACTTCTTGCTTCATTTAAAACATCAATGGATCTTTGAATGATTCTTAAGCAAGATTCTTTTCAAGGTTAAGGAAAAGCATGTTCTGATTTAGTTTGCTTCTCAACCTGATTTGGTAATTCGTGTGCATAACATTCATTGGATCATCAGGTTGTCTCTCTCCTTAATCTTTGTGTGTAAATTTGTTTTTAAATTTCTGTTGTATTTGGCTATTGTAAAGCAGGTTCTTCTTGCTTGGTTCTAGAGAAGGGTTCTCTAGCTCAAGAACAGAGTAGTGTTCTCTGGATCTTGCTCCTTAGATTTCTAATAGGGTTTTAGAGTTCTATTCTTTATCTAGTGTTGATAAAAGGGAGGTTTTTGTAAAAGCTTGTAAGAACAGAAATTTATAATAGTGGAACTCTAATATAGTGTTGATTAGAAGAAACTGGATGTAGCTTCAGTTGTGAAGTGATCCAGTATAAATTGCTTGTGTTTTTTATTCTATCTCTCTATCACTCATCTTGTTCATTGGTCATTGATTCTTTGATTCATATTCATTGTTCAACAAGTTCTATTTTGATCTATTGATTTCTTGGGCTGAGTTATTTGATTGAGTAAAAGGATTTCTTAGTTTTGAAAGTGATAAAGATCATGAACTCTGATTTGAATTAGTTTTTAAAATACCAAGGTTTTAACCAATTCACCCCCCTCTTGGTTATTGTGGGTATTCCTATTATTTTCAATTGGTATCAGAGCTGGTTCTTGAGAGTTATTCAAGACACTATCTTTTCTTCAAAAAGAAAAATGAATACCTCACAAATTACCTTTAAATAAGGGGCTTCTCTCAATCGTCCTCCAATGTTTGAAGGGGAGAACTTCAGTTTTTGGAAAAATTGAATGAAAATCTTTGTTCAATCAAATGACCCAGGTGCTTGGAATGCTATAGAAAAGGGTCCTTTTATTCCTAAGAAAACTGTTGCCAATGAAATGATTCCCAAAGAATGGGATAAGATGACAGATGTTGAACAAAAGGTTGTCCAATATGATTTTAAAGCAAAAAATATGATTACCTCTGCACTTTCTTCTAATGAATTTTTTAGAATAGTGAGATGCACAAGTTCAAAAGAAATGTGGGAGATGCTGTGATGAGAATCCCCTTGCCTTGATACAATTTCGGACCAATTCTAGGTTGGAATTTGCACACCAACAGAGCCAGAATCGTATTGTTAACTTTTATGTATTTCTCGGCCTAGAACTTGGATTGGACCGATTCCAAAACGAGGTGAAAGAGGACTTTCTGAAATGCAATTTAGACATAAAAAACACCGAAAAAGGATAGGTAAAATGAGAATTATGACAATAAGAAATTCGAGGTGAAATCACAGAAATAGGAATGCGAAAATTTAAACAAGGAACAAAAATGGTGCAAAGGAAGAAGCAGATAGGCGCCACAAACAAATGTTTGATAAGCCTTGAGGATCACCACAAGAATTGAAGAATTCTTGATAAGATCAAATGGTTCAAGGAAGAATCCTAGCAGAGAAAAACTCAAGCTAATGATAAAATTCCAACAGCCAAAGATCCTTCTCTATTCACTTCAGAATTGATTTATACAAATTAGTTCTCATGCATCTAGTGGAAAATAAAAGAAAATTAAAATATCAACATTGTAAGAATAACTAAAATGCTTTAGTGGTTAAGTGAGGCATAACTAAGCTTGAGGTCCAGGTCTCAAAACTAGCTACAAGCACTTTATTACTATTATTTTTTTATAAGGCCTATGTCAATAATTGCTTTTATTATCACTCCAAGCAAGCAATACATGTGACTAGCAGTCTAGTCATGCAGCCCTCTATATTTTGGGTTCCCTAAAGCAATTGGATTGCCCTCAGATTAGCCATTATATGTTGCAGAGCTTCTTAGGTCTTTTTAGCTCTTGCTTTTGTCCTGGGTCCTCCTATGCCTTGTATTGGGTCTTGGTCTTGGGGTTGGTCTTTGATGTTGGGTTGACCTTTGATGTCCTCATCATTCCCTCCTTCTTGAAAAACATTTGCCCTCAAATCAACTAAATCATCGCCTGCATCAAAAAGAGATAGATCAGCCACATTAAAAGTATGACTTATAACATACTCACCCGACAATTCAATTTTGTAGGCATTATCATTGATCTTGGCCAGTACTTGAAAAGGACCATCTCCTCTTGGCATAAGCTTCAACTTCCTTTGTGAAGGGAACCGCTCTTTCCTAAAATGCACCCACACCCAGTCACGCAGTTCAAATGTTACCTTTTTGCTTCCTTTGTTTGCATACTTTGTATATCCTTCTACTTTCTTCTCAATTTGGGCCTTGACTTTCTCATGCAACTTCTTGACATATTCTGCTTTAACCTACCCAGACTTATCTTTAAATTGAGAAATGTTAGGTAAAGGTAACAAATCCAAAGGAGTCAAAGGATTAAATCCATAAACAATTTCAAATGGTGACATCTGAGTTGTACTATGTATAGCCCTATTATAAGACAATTCAACATGTGGTAAAACACTCTTCCCAAACACTTGAACACTTAATCTCACTACTCCTTGCTTTCTTAAGTGCCTCATCGGACTTATTTTGAGTTCTTTGAGCTGTAACATTGGGATTGCTTGATGATGAGAATCCCCTTGTAAAGACCCTCATTGTGGCGCGGGTAGCGCCAGATCCCACGCTGATAGCGCTAGGATCCATCAGCAGAAAACCCTGTTAAGGGTGTGGCGCGGTTAGCGCCAGAGCTGGCGCGGATGGCGCTAGACTCTCTGGAATGTGGCGCCAGGGGCGCCAGGCTCCCGCTGGCAGCGCGAGATTCTCTGGAGGTCCACGCCTGGAGCGCCAGAGTTGGCGCTGGGGACGCCAACTGGGTGTGAACTGTGGCGTGGATCACGCGAAGATTGGCGCGGATCGCGCCACAGGTTCGGCTTGTCCACGCTGTTGGCGTGGGAGCGACGCTGATGGCGCCATTGTTCTGTACCTGGCGCGGATCGCGCGGGAAGGTCGGTGCAGACTTTATTAAAGGGGGGGTCGCGTTTTGGAGGAGAAGAAAATGGTTTTCTTTTTCCTCAAAGCCTCCAGCAACCATGGGAGAGCTTCCCAAGCTCCCATGACCTTGCCTTATGACTCTAAACGCTTCCTGAACCCTTTAATCCTCCTAGAAACCTTGGGAGAGCAAGAATCCTTCCTCCACATTCATTGAAACCCCATAAATTCTCTTCTCTGAGAAAGGCTGAAGAGAACTCGAGTTCGACGAGGAACGGCGGTGGTTCAGCGACACCAGGGCTCGGGAGAGCAACCCATAGGTCTTCCTCATCAGTTTTGAGGTAAGAAACTCTAGTTTCTCCGATTGATTTATGGATGGGGGGTTTGGATGAATAGTGACCCATCTGTGATAGAGCTAGTATTAGCTCTGGGTCCAGTTGAGAGATGTGTTTAGGATGATGTAAGGAGGAAGGATTAGCTTTCAGTTTGTGTTTTGGTGACTGTTGGTCTTGGCTCTAGGTTGTGCATGTGTGACTTGGACTGAGTCACTTGATTTGAGACATGCAAGAGCCATGATGATGGGCTTGTAGTGCCTGTGAGGCCATGAGACGGTGTCCTGTGATATGAACCGTTCAAGCCCTGTGGAAACCCTGAGTGATGGGTTGAGAGAGCTTTGATGCTCACTGATGATGGCTTGTGTTGAGTCTGGAATGACTCTAAGGCCATGGATGGATCTGAGATAGACCGCTGAGGGTCTATGGAAAGGCTTGTAGAGGATGAACCTGATGAACCTTAGGTAGATAATCGGGTTGATGGGAAGGACTGTTGTTCCTTTCCCTGGGGCAGTTGTGGACTGCCTGATGAGCTTGTTCATGTTTACCTGCTTGAATGGTCTGTGATATGTGTTTGTATGCCTTGGTAGGGCTTGACATCGTGGGTGTCAGAGGAGCAGACCATCAGTCGAGGCTACAGCTGTGAGGCACGGCTTGCCAGGTAAGCTCATTGTTCTGGGGTTTTTCCTTTATTTTGGTTTGCCACCCAAGTGAGGTGAAGATTGCATGCTATGTTTGAATTATATATATGTATATGCATGCAGTTGAGAGGAAGGCCAATGTGACCTGTTATTTGATATTATATGTGTTGGAAGCCTGAAGGGCTATAAGAACGGTACTTGGAGTGGAACTCAGACCGTTCTGAAAAGATAAATATATGACGAACCCTAGGATAGACACTGAGACAGTGTGAGGGTAATGAGACACCTGATGTGGCAGGTGTGGATGGCCATGGGCCTCTGATGGATGAACATTGTGAGGTGTTCAGTGACCCAGATGGGATGCAGACCATAAGGTGGTCTGTGATGGAATCCATAGGATACTGGCATAGTATCGGGCTAGCTGAGGTTCCCTAGCCAGAGGAAGAGTTTGAGGACTCCCTGGAATAGCTGAGATTCCTTGGGAGGTGCCACTGCTCTCCATCAAAGTGCTAAGGATGGATTGCCCTATAGGGATGTGCCTCCTTAGGCAGTGATGTTGAAAAGTCCTGGATGTGATTGCCCTGTAAAGGAGGTTCTTTCCCAGGCCAGTGTATGTGAAAGTCCTGGAGGTGATTGCCCTATATGGATGTTCTTGCCCAGGCATGCGTTATGAAAGTCCTGGAGAGACTAGGCAGTAGACAGATATGTTGTATCTCTAAGAGAGGGCTTCCCGAGGGGATGAGAAACTAGGGCCTCTTAGATGAGCCATATCTGGATGAGCAAAGTCCTGAGTGAGAGTCCTCAGGCATTGTGTACATGGTTTCAAGAGGCAGTGCCTCTCTGGTGTTGAGAAGTGTCCAGGGGGTGACACTTATGATATGGTACCTCTGTGAGATATCTATGAGACGGCTGTAAGAGCCAGTATGAGTTGAGATGCCATGATTATGGCTCGACTCTGTGAGATGAGTTTCAGATGGCTGTGAGAGCCAGGATGAGGTGGAATGCCTCTGATGCTGAGAGCATCTGGTTATAGACCCAGTTGGCTGGGATGTATGATAGCCAGGATGATATCCTAGGCTTCGTTGTGTTTGTGCTTGGTAGTGAACCAGGGTCAGGGAGGATCTCCCAGAACCCTTGAGTTTACTGAGACGTTTGTCTCACCCTGTGTGGGGTTTGTGGTTTTCAGGTGATTCTTCTGGAGTAGAGGAGTGACCTTAGGGAAGGGGCCCCTAGTGGAGCTGGTAGGTTGGATGGATGGCTGCAGGAGAGGACCCGAGCAGAGCTTCAAGAGTTGAAGCTGGTCTCAGATCTCTGTGTTGTTGTAGGGTGTGTGTACACCTATAGTACTGTACATAATTTGTTGTATGACCCGATGTGGTCTTGTTTTTGAGCATGTATATGTACAAATGATGATGTTGTATAAAAGTATGTTTCCTCCTGATTATCTCTGTTTAGTTTTATATATCTGCCTATATAGTTGTTTATGTTTTATCTGGATCATGAAATGGCTTGTTTTATGATGCTTTGTGTTGTGTTGTATATTCTATGCATAATGTAATCAAGAAAAACGATTCTATCACTTCCGCACCGCGTTTGGTTAACGCTGTTAGCGCGCTTATGATATTATTAATGATAACACGTCCGGGGTGTTACACCCCTTGCCTTGATACAATTTTCGGACCAATTCTAGGTTGGAATTCGCACACCAACAGAGCCAGAATCGTATTGTTAACTTTCATGTATTTCTCGGCTTACAGAACTCGGATTGGACCGATTCCAAAATAAGGTGAAAGAGGACTTTCTGAAATGCAATTTAGACACAAAAAACACCGAAAAAGGATAGGTAAAATGAGAATTATTATAATAAGAAATTCGGGGTGAAATCACAGAATTAGGAATGCAAAAATTTAGACAAGGAACAAAAATGGTGCAAAGGAAGAAGCAGATAGGCGGCACAAACAAATGTTTGATAAGCCTTGAGGATCGCCACAAGAATTGAAGAATTCTTGATAAGATCAAATGGTTCAAGGAAGAACCCTAGCAGAGAAAAACTCAAGCTAATGATAAAATTCCAACAGCCAAAGATCCTTCTCTATTAATTTCAGAATTGATTTATACAAATTAGTTCTCATGCATCTAGTAAAAAATACAAGAAAATTAAAATCTCAACATTGTAAGAATAACTAAAATGCCTTAGTAGTTAAGTCAGGCATAACTAAACTTAAGGTCCAAGTCTCAAAACCCAGCTAGAAGCACTTTATTACTATTATTTTTTTTATAAGGCCTATGTCAATAATTGCTTTTATTATCACTCCAAGCAAGCAATACATGTCACTAGTAATCCAGTCATGCAGCCCTCTATATTTTGGGTTCCCTCAAGCAATTGGATTGCCCTCAGATTAGCCATTACATGTTGTAAAGCTTCTTGGGTCTTTTTAGATCTAGCTCTTGTCATGGGTCCTCCTATGCCTTGTATTGGATCTTGGTCTTGGGGTTGGTCTTTGATGCTGGGTTGACCTTTGATGTCCTCATCATCCCCTCCTTCTTGAAAAACATTTGCCCTCAAATTAACTAAATCATCACCTGCATCAAAAGGAGATAGATTAGCCACATTAAAAGTAGGACTTATATAGTATACCCACCCGACAATTCAATTTTGTAGGCATTATCATTGATCTTGGCCTGTACTTGAAAAGGACCATCTCCTCTTGGCATAAGCTTCGACTTCCTTTGTGAAGGAAACCGCTCTTTCCTAAAATGCACCCACACCCAGTCACCTGGTTCAAATGTTACCTTTTTCCTTCCTTTGTTTGCAAACTTTGTATATCCTTCTACTTTCTTCTCAATTTGGGCCTTGACTTTCTCATGCAACTTCTTGACATACTCTGCTTTATCTTGCCCAGACTTATCTTTAAATTGAGAAATGTTAGGTAAAGGTAACAAATCCAAAGGAGTCAAAGGATTAAATCCATAAACAATTTCAAATGGTGACATCTGAGTTGTACTATGTATAGCCCTATTATAAGCAAATTCAAACATGTGGTAAACACTCTTCCCAAGTCCTAAGATTTTTCTTAATAACAGCTCTAAGAAGAGTAGAAAGAGTTCTATTGACCACTTCAGTTTGGCCATCAGTCTGGGGATGGCATGTAGTTGAAAACAACAATTTAGTTCCAATCTTACCCCACAAAGTTTGCCAGAAGTGACTAAGAAATTTTGAATCTCGGTCACTTACAATACTTCTAGGTAAACCATGCAATCTTACCACCTCCTTGAAGAATAAATCAGCAACATGACAAGCATCATCTACCTTCTTGCATGCTATGAAGTGAGCCATCTTAGAAAACCTGTCAACCACCACAAAAATTGAGTCTTTTCCTCCCTTGGATCGAGGCAAACCTAGAACAAAATCCATAGAAATGTCAATCCAAGGATGTTCAG
>PYAF01005015.1:67878-80946 GCA_007407185.1 Glycine tomentella
CACTTAAGATCTAAATGATGCAATGCTTGCGTGATGAATGAATGATATGCAAACAATACTTGGATCATCATAATGCTTTCTTTTCCTTTTACATTTTAATCACAAGCTTCAATCTTCATTCTTGAGTCATGTTGAAAGCCAAAACTTCCAACTCTTGAACTTTGCTTGATTCTTCAAGTTGCTCCCCCTCAATTCAACACAGCAGAATTTACTGCAGAAGAAAACATAGCAGCAGTAGTAGCAGAAAATTCAGCAGAAGCTGAATTTGTAGTAGCAGAAATTGCTAAAAGGAGTGCTGCAGACCAAGAAGCCAAAACTGGAAGCAGTGAACTTGAACTAGAAGAACTGGAGAAAAAGTAAGATGACATTCCAGTCGGAGCACCAAAGGTTGAACTAAAGGAATTGCCTGAACACCTGAAATATGTGTTCCTAGGTGAGAATGAAACATATCCAGTCATAATCAACAGAGGGCTGGAATGGCATGAGGAAGAAAAGTTATTAAAGGTACTCAAGGAGCACAAGACAGCCATTGGTTGGTCTATCTCCGATCTTAAAGGTATAAATCCCTCCTTTTGTACTCATAAAATTCTAATGGAAAGTGATGTGAAACTTGTAAGACAACCATAAAGGAGATTAAACCCCACAATGAAAGAAGTGGTAAGAAAAGAGGTTGTCAAGCTGTTAGATGCAGGTATGATATATCCAATTTTAGACACAGTGTGGGTAAGTCCAGTCCAAACCGTTCCAAAGAAAGGGGGCATGACGATCATTCAAAATGACAACAATGACTTGATCCCCTCAAGGACCATCACAGGCTGGAGAATGTGCGTTGACTACCGAAGACTGAACGATGCAACCAGAAAGGACCACTTTCCTCTTCCTTTCATGGACCAAATGCTTGAGAGACTTGCTGGTCATGACTATTATTGCTTTCTTGATGGATACTCTGGGTATAACCAAATCCCAGTAGCACCGGAAGACCAAGAGAAGACAGCCTTTACATGTCCATTTGGGGTGTTTGCATACCGCCGAATGCCCTTTGGACTGTGTAATGCGCCGACAACCTTCCAGAGATGTATGCTCTCCATTTTCTCTGACATGGTAGAGAGAGGCCTTAAGGTATTTATGGATGAATTTTCTATTTTTGGCCCTTGCTTTAATTCATGCTTAGCTAACCTAGCTAAAGTTCTAAAAAGATGTCAAGAAACAAACTTGGTCTTGAATTGGGAAAAATGCCATTTCATGGTAAGGGAAGGTATAGTGCTAGGCCATAAAATTTCTGAAATGGGAATAGAGGTAGATAGAGCTAAATTGTTACTAATTGAGAAATTACCTCCACCTATTAATGTGAATGGTGTTCGCAGTTTTCTAGGCCATGCAGGTTTTTACAGAAGGTTCATCAAGGATTTCTCCAAGATTTCAAAGCCACTAAGTCAACTGCTGGAGAAAGACACAGAATTCTGCTTCACTGATGCTTGTCTAGAAGCATTTAACACCTTGAAGCACAAACTCACCACTGCACCTGTTTTGATAGCTCCGGATTGGAGTCTACCTTTTGAACTCATGTGTGATGCTAGTGCTTATGTAGTAGGTGCAGTTTTAGGACAGAGGAAGGAAAAGCGATTACATGTCATATATTATGCTAGTAAAATCTTAAGTGAGGCACAAGTTAATTATGCCACCACTGAAAAAGAGATGCTGGCTGTAGTGTATGCTCTAGATAAGTTCAGGTCATATTTAGTAGGGTCCAAAATAATTGTGTATACTGACCATGCAGCTCTTAAATTCCTGCTGAACAAGCAAGATGCCAAACCACGCTTGCTGTGTTGGATGCTTTTGCTGCAGGAATTCGATTTGGAGATCAGAGATAAAGCTGGCGTAGAGAACAAGGTGGCTGATCACTTGTCTAGGATTCAAGAGAAAGACTTGCAAGATGGACCAGAGATTGAAATTAATGAGTCTTTCCCTAATGAGCAAGTGCTTGCTGTGCAGTTCAGTCCATGGTTTGCAAACATGGCTAATTTTAAAGCTACTGGAATTTTACCAGAAGATTTAACTTGGCAGCAGAAAAAGAAGTTTCTACATGATGCAAGAAGGTACTTCTGGGATAACCCTTACTTGTACTTTCAATGCACTGACAATGTTATCCGCAGATGTGTAGCTGAAACCGACGTGCCGGATATTCTGTGGCACTGTCATTCCTCCAACTACGGAGGCCATTTTGGAGCAAACAGAACTACACATAAAGTGCTGCAATGTGGCTATTACTGGCCAACACTATTCAAGGATTCTAAGAACTTTGTGCTGCAGTGTGATAGCTGTCAAAGGACAGGTAATATATCTCGCAGAGATGAGATGCCACTAAACAACATCCAGAAGTTGAGCTATTCGATGCGTGGGGCATTGATTTCATGGGACCTTTCCCTAAGTCATTCTCCAACCAATACATCTTGGTTGCAGTAGATTATGTTTCCAAGTGGGTTGAGGCAGCAGCTTTACCCATCAATGATGCCAAGGTGGTAGTCTCATTCCTAAGAAAGAACATATTCACCAGATTCGGGGTGCCAAGAGCGATCATAAGCGATGGAGTGACTCACTTTTATAACAAGCAGTTTGATAGCTTGTTGGCAAAGTATGGAGTCAAACACAAAGTGGCGACCCCTTATCATCCTCAAACAAGCGGCGAGGTGGAGATATCCAACAGAGAATTGAGAAGAATCTTAGAAAAGACTGTTGGAACATCAAAAAAGGACTGGTCTAAAAAGCTAGATGATGCTCTATGGGCTTATCGGACTGCATTTAAAACTTCTATAGGTATGTCCCCTTTTCAACTTGTCTATGGTAAGGCTTGCCATCTCCCTATTGAACTTGAACATAAAGCAATGTGGGCAACCAAATTTTTAAACTTTGAACTGTCAAAAGCTAACGAAAAAAGGTTGCTTCAGTTGAATGAATTAGATGAGTTCAGGTTAGCTACATATGAGAATGCCAAAATCTACAAAGAGAAGACAAAGAAATGGCATGACAATCAAATCCGTCCAAAGGAATTTGTTCCTGGCCAACAAGTGCTGTTATACAATTCTCGCCTGCGACTCTTTCCCGGTAAGCTAAAGTCCCGTTGGTCTAGACCTTTCCTTGTACGAAAAGTTTACCCCTATGGCACAGTAGAGATTTCCCCATTGGATAGTGACAGAGCCTTCAAGGTAAATGGTTATCGATTGAAGCATTATTTCGGGGGAGATGTGGACAGGAATTCTGTTTCTGTTCCACTCAAGGCCACTAATGAGTAAAAGGAAATAAGCGTCTAGCTTAAGACGTTAAACGAGCAAACTTCTAATGTACATACATGGTATTTTAAGTTCTGTTTTAAATTTTATAGCAGTAGATTTATTACTCTGCATATTCAATGGTAGTCACCTTAGGTTAATTAACACGCGTGTTTAAAATTTTAGTCAATTTAGGTTTTAATTAAGGATAATAAAATAAAATAAAAATAGAAAGAAGCAAAAAGCTGTCAAAAGAGCTTGGCGCTCACCGCGCCGGGTATGGTGCTAACCGCGCCGGGTATGGTGCTAACCGTGCCATAGATACGGCTAAATCACGCTATTGACGTGACATCTCACGCTAATCGTGCGAGATGCTCAAACCTGAGCCCTAATTCTACATTAAATCACGCGAATAGTGTGAATAACGGCGCCGGTAGCGCCACTTGTTTGAGCCAAAGCCTCCAATATAAAGGTTCCACGCTACTAGCATGGATATGGACGCTAATAGCGTCAAGAATTCGAGGCTGAGGCCTTTGGGTTCAAAACCATGAGATTAGCGCCGAAGATGGCGCTATTCACGTGGATAAGGCACATTGAATAAGCTGAAAAATGGGGACACCACGCTAACAGCGCGAGATGTCGCACGAGTCACATGAAATTGACGCAAAGACAGCCCCTCCAGTGCCTCATTACGCGAATCGCGCCGCTTGCCGTGCTAAATGCGCGAGGTTGCAGAATCAGTTTTTATTTTTAAATCCCTCACTCGCGCCTCACTTCCCTCACCTTCCCAAACTGTTCCTCCATTTTCGCCCTCAACCCAGCACCTCCATTAATCACTTCCCATTACCTCCCTCAATATTAAAAGCCTTAACCTGCACCATTTTGGACCAAACTCACTTCACTGCTCTCTCTCCCACTCTCTCTGCCGACCATTCTCTCGTTCTCGGTTTCACTCGAACCCAAGGGACCCACTTTGCAATTGCTTCCATGGCTGGAGACAAGGTATTGTTCTGAACTAAATTGCTTTGTATGGAATAATGGTATAGTTCACGAACAGTAGAAACCCAAATATCACTGCCTAAGGTCATTCACATTCAGTTTTGACGAAGTTCTTGGAAAACTTTAGGGTAGGAAATCATGTGCTTATCTACTGCTAAACCCCTTTGTTGATTTTGTTCTGTAATGTTAGTGGGTAATGAAATGCTTGTGCCCATGGCTTCTTTGATCCTTGAATTTGGCAAAGTAATGTTGGTATTGGTGCTCGCCATATGCTTGATGTGTGGTGTGTAAGTTCTGTTGTGGGCATGTTGATTTGATGAGTATAGGCATAGTGAATTGAATCGATTATGTGCTCATTAGATGCTTGATTAAATGACTGAATGGAATTTAAGAGCACAATCAGAAAAGTCTATGTATAAAGCATGTCCATTTTGAGTGATTTGAATGATACCATATGATTAGAATACAGACATATTGATTGATTGATAGTGGTATGCATGAACACAGGATTGCTTTTGAGCCTTAACTTTAAGCAACATGTAAAGCAATATTGGTTTATTGTTGATATAACAATTCAGAGCATCATGACAACTCAGTGCAAAGTCCACTTAACTGTTTGAATTTGAATAAGACCCTAAGCTTTGTACAACATGATTGATGAATGCATACTGAGCCTGTCCATGAGCTGGTTTAATTGAGCAAAATCAATTGGAAACTTGAAATGTTATTGAATTAAGCAGCTAAGTGTGTTTGGCTTGGGATAAGTACAGAACCTAAATCTGGGAATGGTAAGCATAGGTTGAGTCCTAATTGTATTGAAATGCAAGGTTGAGGATCTGAATTTGAAACAAGGGATTTGCTGTAGTTACCTTGGTCTCATAATTTTAAATACTCTTGGTGGACATGAACCATATTGAGTTGGTGTAACAAATGGAATGAACTGATTGGTGGTTTGATAAAAACTGGACACATTGAATTCTTGATGTTGAATTTGAATTTTTGATGGTTGAATGACCTTGTTGGACTATGTCCATAACAGCTTAAGAGCAAATGACTTAGAATCATTAAGGTTAATCTCAGGTTGTGAATAAAATTAATTTTAGATCTTGTGCAGGTTGAACTGAAATTGTAAACTTGCATACACCCTAATTGCTTGAAATGTGAATTGCTTGAATCAATGGTTAATGTTAGGACTATGCTTGCATGAAATACTTGAATTCTGAATTTTTGGTGGATGTAAGGACCTTAAATCTGGGAATGGAGAACCATAGTTGCTTGTAAATAAACTGAATGGAACCAATTGGACCGTGCCTTTGATTGTCAAATATAATGGAACCATTGGTTGCTAGAAACTTTAATTGCTTGATAATAATATTGGTGCTATGATTGAATTCTGTTCCAAATTGATGCTACTGCACTGTCTTAGTGTTGTGTTTGGGATGCTAAATGTTTTAAGTCTAGGAATCCCAATTGATGATCACTGTTGAATTGTTAATTGTTTATGGTACCTGTGGCTTTTCCTGTGCATATAAGTACAATTGCCGGTACCTGAACTGATCACTGATTTTCTAAACCCCACAGTTTCAGTGATTTGAATAAGTGAACAAACTACAATTTGTGCCTGGAATTAAACTAAACTAATTAATTGTTTAATCTGAACCATGGAAAAGAGCAAATCTGGGAATTGAACTCATTAAATTATGTATCTATATCTAGTTTTGTTCTGAGTGGCAGGGAAAACAGGTAGCCAAGGCTAAGAAGAAGGGCACTGCCGCAGGAGGCAGCAAACGGGCTAGACTGACTGAATATGATGAAGCCCGGTTTAGATCAGCTGAGTGCCAGGAGCGCTTTGACACTTGGTATTTCCCCAAGAAGATAATATCAGAGAAGAAGATAATGTGGGAGTTGCTTCCAGAGGGAAACCCCGTGCTAGCAGTCATACTGAGATGCCAGTGGCAGAGGTTGGTCAGCTTCCTAGAGCCCAGTTCCAGTGCCATCCTCAAGGAATTCTTGGCCAACGCCGATCCCTCCACAGTGGCCAGGAGCAGGCTTAGTTGGGTGAGGGTTGTCAAAGTCCCATTCGACGAGAAGACCATTGAGAGATTCTTGGACACCCGCTATGATCCCTTTGAGGGGTGTGATTTTAGCCACCTCTTCCTGAGGATGCAGCCAGACGCCTTGACTAAGATGTACAGGGACGATGTACCCCACATTGCCACTACCATCAGACATTATATCACAGGCTTGTACACTGCTTGGAAGCCCAAGCCTGGCCTCGACTACATTCCAGAGAAACTGAAGAAGCAGGATCTAGTAGGAGATGCAGCCTTCTGGCACCAGCTCGTGAACCACACAGTCCTCCCTTCCACCAACATGACTGATGTGAATGTGGAGAGGGCTGCCCTACTTTACATACTCAGGGGAGAAGGTAACCTTCACATTTCCAACATCCTTTCTAACCGTATTTTGCATATGATCCAGGATGCCAACAGCAAGTCTTGGCTGGCCCATTCATCCCTGATTTTGCACCTGTGTCGCCATGCGGGTGTGGAACTCGCAGATGACGAGCCATTAGATGTTCCGATCTCACCACTCATGGGCCACAAGACATATTTGGATGCTATGGAGACCGCTGTTGATGAGCAGGTTATCCGAGCTTCGAAGCTCAAGCCAGAAGAGCTTGCAGTCTGTAGCCCCAGAGATGCACCACCACCAGATGCGACCCAGCCTGCAGAGCCAGCACCACCAGTTCCTCCCACAGCTCCTGCACATGCACCGCTTTATGAAGACTCCCCAAGTTTTCTAGCTTTTCAGGAGTTTGTGCGCACACATATGACACTCCAGACACGTATGTGGGAAGCAATATGCAGGCACCTTGGCATTCCTCCTTCTGAGTATCAGATTCCACCACCCGCTACTTCAGTTCCTACACCTGGACCCACAACTGCAGCAGACACAGAGCCTACTTCCACAGAGGCTGCAGCTATTGATGAAAGCATAGAGGGAGAGGAGTGACGGAACTTAGTTTATTTTTATTGTTTTTTTGTTTTGGTTTTATTTTGGGATTATGCATTTGACATTTTATACATTCTGCACATTTGATTTTTCTGCATATATATCGATAGTACAGTTCTGATTAAAATTTGCAAATAAAAAGCTATTTAGATGAATGTTTCAATTTGGTTGTGATTTTCCAAATAATGCTGAAAATTTTTCCAAAGCGCTGTGACCTTATTTGTTGTTGCTGGGGACAACAATTTCTAAATCTGGGAATGGTCGTATATACGCATTATTTCGCAAATCACAGTCAAGGAACAAATGACGTCTAACAGAATTTTTCAGAAATTTTTCAAGAATAAAAATAAATAAGCAGCACATCAGATTTTTCATAATAAAAAGCGAATGGACATAGTAATGGATAGGATTTCTTTGATGAAAGCTTGATGAAATGAAACATAGCATCTGCATGATACATGAATGGAATTATGATTGTTGGTATGTGATATGCATGTTGAAGTCGAAATGATGCTTGACATAAAGTCAGCTGAGACCGACTTGAGTTTAAAAACTTGTGAGGTTTTGAGCCAAACAGTGGTAAATTTTCTTTCCGAGAGACTCCATTTTCATAAGTACTCTAGAATTTGAATTGTTTCACTGGATGCAGGTGTGACTTGATATGATTAAGGCAGATCTTTCTTCTAAAACCAGGGCCAAATTGACTGACCCTCAGTTATTTTCCATTTGTACCTCATTTGAGCCTAAGCCTTTCATTTCAAATTTCCCAAATCAGAGTCATATCCATTTGACCAACCTCCCTGAGGCTAGAGAAGGTATGATATAAGTCCATGACAGCATAAAAACAGGGAATTGTCCATCAAGGTATGAAGGAACACAAATGAATCCAGTTGGTATGGAAGCTGAGAAAATAAACAAGTACGGTCCAGCTGGGAATCAATAAACCTATCAGCTGGAAATCTGAGAAGCTGTAGTAATGGTTTAATTTCTTTATGTTTATTTAAAAAAAATCAAAAAATCAAAAAGAAAGTGATTGTTTTGCTTTTATTTACCCTTAAGAATAAATTATTAAATAAAGTACCAGGGTTTGAGAAGGAAGACAAAGAAGATGAATGATCATAAGATTGGACTTAGGGACTGGATCTAGCCTCATTAGCTACTATCCAAAGATTTTCCTACCTTTAGCCCAGCCAAGTTACAAGCCTGAAAGATCTTTTGATCAAGTTATGCTTGCAGTTGTTGAGAATATTTTCAAGCTTATGGTAGTGATGTGACTATGATGAGTGAGGGATTCTTACAGCCTAATACACTTGAGTGATGAGTGATTAAACACATTCAGTGAGGAATACTCAAGTTACTCTCATTATTTGACAGACTTGATAGTGTCATTGAAGCTTTGATTTGAATTTGATCATACTCAACATGATGATTCTAGGGCTGTAAACTGTGGTTTGGTTTGATCCTTGACTCTTGCTTATTCTTGAAATTCTTTCTGTTGCTGGGGACAACAACTTTCAAATCTGGGAATTGTTTGATGTGTTGCAAATACATCTTAGTTTTAGGCTAGTTTTAGGTTATAATTTAATTAAATAGTTAGGAAAATAGAATAGAATAAGTTAATTGTTGTTTATATTCCAATTAATCTCATTTCACTACCAATTTGTGATTTCAGGGTTAAAAAGAGGAAGTTCAAGCAAAAAGAAGAAGAAAACAAAATTGAAGGTCTCGCGCAGATCGCGCGAGTCGCGCCAAAGCTAAAATGAAGGCCCCAGTTTCGAAGACTCCACGCTATCAGCGTGGAGGTTCACACCATTAGCACCAGGAAGTCGCAAGAGCTGCGTTATCCGCGCCATAGGCCACGCGAGTCGCACCACAAGCCAGAATCAACCCTTCCATGCGTGGACTTCACGCGATTAGTGTGGAGTCCCACGCTATCAGCGCCATCCATTCGAAAGGCCCATGCGATCAGCGTGGGACCTCGTGCCATCAGCGTGAAATTGATTTTCTTTCCTGATTTAAACTTATCTGTTTCAAAATTTGCACAGGAAAAAGCCTTTGTTACCAAAATTAATTTATCTTGGAGGCAATTATAAATAGGAACCTCTGGGATGAAGAAAAACATCTTTTACACATTGTAAACATCATTCTAAACCTTTGGAAATCAAGAATCAAGGCTAGGGTTGCAGCAAAATCATGTATTATTCAACAGCTTTTGTGTTCTTGAAGCCTATGGCAGGCTAATTTCTGTATTGTGGTTAAGCCAAGAACCTATGTAACTTCCTCTGTAACTTGACTGGTATTGAATGAGAATTCTTTATGTTTGCTTTATTTTACTCTGCTGTTCATTGTTTTATTCTTAATTAGAATTGGCCATTCTACTTAAGTACTTAGGGTTAGGATTCTCAATAGGGATGTTGGGGTTCTAATTTCTGAACTGAGTAAGATAACAGTTGTTCATTACTTAGGGATAGGGATGCGTGACTGCAGAACCTTATAATAGATTCTTTTAAATGCTTAACTTGATAGAATTCACTAAGGGATTAGGTTTTCAATTCAGGTTAAAGGGTTAATTCGCTAAGGGATTAGGGGTTAACTAAACTAGGAAAGATTTATTCTCTGAGTAAACAGAAGAAATCAAACTTAATAATCAGTTAAGTGAAATAGGTAGGGAACAAAGGGGATTATGCTTGACCATAATTATTCATTCCATTGGTAACAACTTAAACCATTTTACTGCAATTTAATTTCTGTTTTTAAATTCAACATTAAACCACTCAACAATCAATTCTTTACAAACATTTTCTTTTTTTTTTCCAATTGCTGAGACTTATAATTATTGTAAATTTCACATCAATCCCTGTGGAGAACGATACTTACTTACCCGATTATTACTTGAAACGAGCGGTGCACTTGCCGTATTTGTGCCGTCGCACAACAATTATCCCGATGTGTAATCGATTATTCCAGAGATAGGTTAATTCTTGTTATACGAAGAATAATTGATTACCATCTGTGTGTAATCGATTACATGAGCACAAATTTCATACAGGATGTGATTTTTAATGAAATTAATCGATTAATTCGTGCTTTAATCGATTACTACAGTCAATTCAACAGATGCAGAGCATTTAGCAGCTTTTGATCAAAGTTCTAAGCAATCATTTGTTTTGTGACACATATGGCTTTAATTCAACACACAAAACACATATAGAACAAGTTAGATAATGTTATTTTCATCTAGAATCCCTAGCATGTTCCTAAGTGTATAAAATCTATCCCTTGATAATGGTTTTGTGAAAATATCAGCAAGTTGGTTATTGGTGTCAATGAATTCTACCTTTATGTTACCTTTTTGAACTTGATCTTTGAGGAAATGATGTCTGATCTCAATATGCTTTGTCCTTGAATGCATAATTGGATTCTTTGATATGTTTATAGCACTTGTATTGTCACATAGTAGTGGAATCTCATTCAGTTCTACTCCATAGTCCTGCATTTGTTGTTTAAGCCACAAGCTTTGTAGATGTATTCAACTTCAGCAGTAGATAATGCAACACAAGATTGTTTCTTGCAATGCCATGAGATTAATGAACTTCCTAGTAGATGACAAGTGCCACTTGTGTTTTTTCTATCTAATTTGTAACCTACAAAATCAGAATCAGAATATCCAACAATATTGATAGAAGCACCTTTAGGATACCAAAGACCAACTCTAGGTGTAGCTTTGAGATATTTAAGGATCCTTTTGACAGCAGTAAGATAAGACTCTTTGGGATTTGCTTTATATCTAGCACATAAGCAAACACTTAGCATTATATCAGGTCTACTAGCTGTTAAGTAGAGCAAGGATCCAATCATTCCTCTAAACCTAGACTCATCAACTTTCTTTCCACTTTCATCTAAATCAAGATATGTTGATGTAGTCATTGGAGTTGCAGCATCCTTGCTTTTCTCCATCTCAAATTTCTTGATGATTTCAAGACAATACTTGGATTGATTGAGAAAGGTTCCATTCTTCATTTGCTTTATTTGAAGTCCAAGGAAGAATGTTAGTTCACCCATCATTGACATCTCAAATTCTTTCTGCATAGCTGATGAAAAATCCTTGCACAACAAATGATTAGTAGAACCAAAAATTATGTCATCCACATACACTTGAACCAATAAGAAATCATTGTCATGCCTTTTGATAAATAGAGTTTTATCAACACTGCCCCTTGTAAAAGATTGATCAAGCAGAAATTTGCTTAATTTTTCATACCATTGTCTAGGAGCTTGTTTCAAACCATAAAGTGTCTTTTTCAGTTTAAAAACATAGTTTGGATGTTTGAAATCAGCAAAACCAGGAGGTTGTTCAACATATATGTCCTCCTCATTGTATCCATTCAAAAAGGCACTTTTTACATCCATTTGAAATAGTTTGAAATTCATGAGACATACATATACGAGTAATAACCTGATTGCTTCCAATCTAGCAACTGGAACAAAAGTTTCTTCATAGTCTATGCCTTCTTCTTGGTTATAGCCTTTAGCCACCAATCTAGCTTTATTTCTGACTATGATTCCACTCTCATCAAGTTTATTTCTAAAAACCCATTTAGTGCCAATGGGTTTAAGAAATGAAGGTCTAGGAACAAGTTCCCAAACTTCATTCCTCTTAAACTGATTGAGCTCATCATGCATGGCATGCATCCAATGTTCATCATTCAAGGCTTGATCAATGTTCTTAGGTTCAATTTGAGAAACAAAAGCCACATCACAGCATAGGTTCTTTAGTGAAGATCTAGTAGATACTCCCTTTGAAACTTCACCTATGATGTTGTCAAGTGATAAATCTCTTGTTGTTCTCCAATCCTTAGGCACTTGATCAGGGGTTGTGGGTTTTGCTTCAACACTTGGTTCTTCAATTTTGGTTGAGGATTTGTCTATTTCATTTAATTCTTCCAGCCGACCTGCATCACCATCAATTTCTTTTTCCTCCTCACCATTTTTATAATCAGAAATTATGCAGCATTCTTTGTTGAAATTCACTTTAAAGCCTTTGTCACACGGCTGACTTATGCTCAACAAATTGTGCTTCAATCCATCTACATACAACACATTTTTTATCTTAGCTATGAAGCTGTCTCCAATATTACCTTCTCCAATTATCTTCCCTTTGTTATTATCTCCATAGGTGACATATCCCCCTTCTTTGAGAGTCAAATTTGAGAGTAGGGACATGTCTCCTGTCATATGTCTAGAGCATCCACTATCAAGATACCAAGTTGATGTTCTAGCTCTTAGACACACCTGCAAAATTCAAATCAGATTTCAAGGGAAGGTACCCAATTGAAGTTGGGTCCATAGGGGTTAGCATTTTTCTTTCTTTTAGGAATCCAAATGCAATCACCATTAGGCACATAGAATCTTCTAGCATAGCATTAAAATGATGTGTGCCCTTTTTTCATACAATAGTTGCAAGTGACAGATTTTGAAGTTTTCCCAAAAACAGAATTTTGATTGACCCTTGAGTTCTTTTGCCACTTTTGATTCTTCTGTTTTGGAGGTACAAAAACTGTTTTACCAAATGATTTTTGTAACCACCACTTCGTATTTATTTTATTTGCAGCGGATAATTTATTTTAAAAAGACCAATGATTAATTGAAAATAAGTGAAGTTTTGAAAATGATTTTGAAATAAAGGTTTCATAGTAAATCTTATTGGATTTATCCACAAGTAGATTAGAAAACATAAAAGGCTATGTCATAACATTAATACAAACCATTGTTCACAAATCAATACATA
>PYAF01005016.1:6112-17572 GCA_007407185.1 Glycine tomentella
ATTAATATCTTTATGGAATAAAAGATATAAACTAAATATCTAAATATTCTTATCTTTATGGAATAAAAAGATATAAACTAAATATCTAAATAGCAATAAATTATGTGAACACATCATAAAATTGTCATTAGTTCAAAATGCTTTATAGCCAATTATTTGGTTCTCGAAGATCAAAATAAAAGTTCAGCAATGCAAATAACGTATATGACAATAGTAACAATAACATAACTAAAAATACAACTCAGTGTCAAAATATGAAGTTTTCAAATCATAAACTGTGTCACACAATATCACTTTAAACCAAATGTGAATGTGAATCGTGATACAAAAATCAAGATTTGAATACGGGTTAATTTCACAAAACTCAAAGCCACGAAATTGAAACATGTTTCATTGATACTATTGTCTTCGATCTTCAAACGGGTTGACTCGACTTAGTTTCAACCAAAATAAAAATCCAATGATTTTCTCAATCATTTTCAATACCAAAATCAATGTTTTAATTTACAGAAAACTTAGAAATTCAATTTCCATATGATTCCAAGGCTCCTTAATAATTAAAACGTTCAAATAAAATACTCATATTTCAATGAAACAGTATTTCACATACATGAGTGTCAAACAAAAGCAAGGCAGAGGCAGTAACGGGCTTTGATACCAAATGTAAGAAAAACTAAATAATCTAATCATGCTTATATACAATCAACATAAGCAATTAGATTAAGTGCGGAAAAAATTAAGATCATAAATACCTCTCGCCATTGCTATTCTTGTTTGCTTCGAAGATGATTTGCAGTTGTCTGTGAGTCAAGTAATCTGTAAACAGTTTGAATCTCCAAAGTAATCTGACTTTTGGCTTAATGATCATCTATGCTTTCACTATCACTCACAGATGGTGTATTGAGATTTTCAAATAGCAAGCAGAGGGACCTTGGCCATAGTGCACATTTCCTTTTATAATCTCTTCTCATCAAAGAGATTGTTTTGATATGCATAAAACATGGGCTTAGTTGCTAAAAATAAGGGATAAGATTAGCAACAACTTAATCTTAAGAAAATAAGGTGAGTGGACCACCTTATGTGGTTTTGATTTAGTCAATTAAAATAAACCAACAGATAAGCCTTATTTATAGGGATAAAAGTAGTTACAATTAGTTGTAGTGCTTAATCTAATATTCCAAAAAAACTAGGAGACCATGGGTAATAGGTTTGCAACCTCTCCCTTGATCTCCACACTCTTAGCCACGTGCCCCTAGTCTTTCAATGTTAAGATAATATGGTTATTCACATGGCTTTTACTTTTATGCCATTTACTAGCTCTGGCAGCAAATTTAGTTGTTATCAAGTCGGCTAAACCCATCAATCGTTTGTTATCGGCTGACCAATCTTCATCGGCTAACTTTTTTGGTGTTAACATAATTGCCCCTTCTTTTTTGAGACGTTTGAAATTCAAAATCTTATCTTTGGCTTTGAAAAAAAAAATAAAAAAAATGGGATGACTAGGCATATTCAATTCCCAATCATCATATTTGATTTTTAAAAATTGATTCCAAATTATCTTCAATCTTTCTTAATCTCTATCATTTGAAACCAATTCTTGTTTCCACTTTTCCCTTTAAAAGTCTCAATAGTTGTTGATTATTCATGCTTTCTTCCTTAAGCCACTCTTCGAAACCCTTAAGCCCTTGTAAACCTATTATCCAATTAGAATGTCTCAGTAGTTATAAAGGTTTTCTTTATCTAATAAAAATAGAACAATAAAAGGTGAACAAAAACATAAGCAATTAGTGGACAAAAAGAGCCAAATTCAAATTAAATGAAGTGTCGGCTATTTGACTACACTAAGCTAACAGTCACAGTAGTTATAAAAGTTTTTTTTTATCCAATGTTCACTCTAATGCTACCTTATCCTACTATAGTGCTCTAACCATGATCCCTCATGTGAGAGAGTCTAAGTTGCTTAACTCAACTCCTAATCCCTTAGCAAATCAAGTTAAACTACTTGGATTCAAGAACAAAGGTTTATCAAGGCTAACAAATATTATTCCACCCTTAGATATAACACCCATTAGATACCACTTTCAAATCTTAGTAAAAAATTATTTCCCAATGATAGATCAACTATGAAACATGTTCATATGGTTGACCACTAATGATACTATCAAACATCCCTCCATCCCTAGATGAGAAATTCATGAGATGCTTTGTTCAAAAACTCAGTTTTCAAGCATTTCCCAATAACAATAAAAACAAAGAATTGAAGCTAAGGAAATCAAACCATAAAACAAGCAATCAAGGAAAGAAATAATAACATAGGAAATGACACAATAAAAATAAAGATTAATTACAGAGTAGCTTAGTACATCAATCTCCCAACAATGGATAAACTAGGCTCTCATTGTCATGAGAGGCCTCAAAATTACATAATGGAAGAGAGAAAATGAAGGGAAATGGATAAAAATGAAAGATAAAGGTAGATAGGAGTTCTAGTCACCGCATACAACCCTAGGTTTATGCCTCCCTTTCGCAATCCCAAGAGAATGTCCTTATATAACGTTCCCAAAGCCTTTGTCTTGTCACATCAGAGTGTGGTCTTCTCGTTGGTCGAGTTCTTTACAAATTCCAAAAGACACGTGTGATTTCACTCGTTGGGCGAGCTTCAACTCGTAGGGCGAATTCTTCGACAATTGAAATTACGAATGTCTTTTTTCACTTAGTAGCCTTTACTCGTTGGTTGAGTTTCTCCTCGTTGGGCAAGTTTTTCTAGTGACTTGGTGCTTCTTCTTCACTCTTGAGCAGCCATGTGACCTTGTTTGCACAATTACTATCGCTGGAAGAGCGTAGCTCGCTGGGCAAGACATCATGAATGACATCTTCAATCAGTGATCCAAAACCTAAAAAAAAGAGTAGAAACAAGGAAAAAAGGAATGAAATTTTACTTACAACCTAAGATTCTATAAAACTCTATTTTCTAACTAAATTGAGGTTAAATTAAAGCAAAAATGCAGGAAAAGTAGATAATTGTTGCATTATTTGTAATTCAAATGAACATGTGCACAACAATTATAAGAACTTAAACCTTCAGAATCGATGTTGTCTAAGCATTGATGCATATTTTGACTGGTGTGTGCTTCTTGTTTGGTGAGAATGTTTGTCATCACTAACCACCTTGCAATGCAAATTTTGATGATCCTTAAGACATTATAGCTTTTGATATCTATCCTTGACTCATATTATCCCCAACATGATGCTTCTGATCATACACAACTTCCAATATTTGCACCATGTACATAGCTCTCCTTCTGGTGGTCCTACTTCTGATTGTAGAATATATGTCATGAAAAGATTCCACTATAGGCATATGCTTCACACCTATACCATGTGCCTAAATTTGTCTTATCTTAATTAAGAACACTCAAAGAAATCATTAGTAGCTAAGTTCAGTCACTTACAATTTTGCTTCACGGTGGTTTGTCTTCATTACAACATTAGCTTTTAAAGGAACTTTTTCTCAACATTCTTCCCTTTTTTTATGATGACAAACACTTAGCAAAATTGAGTTCCTGACATAGAAATAGAGATAAAGGAAATGAAAGCTTACTCCCCCTTAACATGGCATAGTTATTTTGTTTCATTTATCAGTTAAAACTCCCTCTAAACTTATGTTTCCTTGTTCTTATAATTATTGTTCTTGTTACATGACTTAGTTAAAATAGGATATATTGATAAAATAAATATCATCCATTAAGCAAAATATTAGTACATCATAGATAAAGAAGAACAACATCATAATTTCCTACTAAGAACACCATAAGATACGCAATACATCACATACATTCTACTCCTATTGCTAAACATTTCTCCTAATGATGAGTAAGATCGAGTTGGATGGAGTTTTTCAGAGGTTAATGGTGTGCTCTTGAAAGGGAAAATGGGTCGCATTAGGAGCCAAATTTGGCAGAACTTAAGAATTTTACTAGTAGAAAAACTAGTTGTGTTTCCTAATCATTTGTGTTATTATCTCATGAAGAGAAACAACATTATGAAATTGATTGAGTTATCTTTGATTTCTTGGATCTATCCTTGAATTCATCCTTTGTCAATAACTCAAAATCTTTTCAGACTTATGTCTTTCTTCTAACTCCTTTCTTAGTTAGTGGGAGGGGGTTCATTGAGGAAGATGGATTGCTTCGCTTTATCCTTCCTTTTTGACAAAGGGCTTGGTGAGATATCAGAAGATGGGTCAGTTGTCCCCTTCTAAAGTAAGGATGACACTAGAGGTTGCTGAATATGTAATATTCCAAGGTCCCCCTCTACATCTAGAATCAAAATTTGCACATACTCAGATATGTCCATATCCATCCAAGTCTAAGATCTTTCTCCATATTGTTGTGTTATTTATCCCAGGTCATCCTTATGTGTCACTTCTTTAGCACTTGTTTTCATTACTTGAGAATATATTTTTTGCTCTTCATCAGGAAGATTCAATTCTTCAGTCTTTTCAAGCTCTTGCACTTTCTACAGTGAGGGACCTGTGATTAGTACTTCATTAAGAGGATATTCAAAAGCAATATTAAGATCAAAGTAATGATGATTGCATCTATCATCAATCTAAAATTGATCTTTTTTTTCCATTTTAGAAGGCTTAGTTTTTCCTTCTAAAATGTGTGCCTTAATTGCTTCCTTGTCAATTGTTCCATATGCCGCATGAACATCCTCTTTTTCAGTAGGTTTTTCTGTAGCATAAATTTCCTTTTTTGTGTCTATTTCTGGATCTACTTCTATGGTTTATCTTCTTGACCACTTTTGCTAATTGTTCCTCCTCTTGGACAATCATCACTGGTATTTTTCTCTTCTTCTTTCTATATGTATGCATAGCAGAGGACACAAGTATACACCATGATATATAATAGAAACTATATTACATAAACAAAAGTTAAATACATTAAATACATAAGTAAATCTCTTATACACCATAATATACAACACAAATATATTTTATTATGTGTATGGTATATCAAACAGTGAAAATTGATTTTTGTCAAACCATTGAAAAGAAAAAGAGAAAAAACAAAAAATGAGAAGACTAATAATGCAAGAAACACAAAGTTGTGGAGAAGAAAAAGATGACTCAAAATGAAAGAGATAATGAGTTTGAAGTTGAAAAAGGAGAGTGTAGAGGAAAATAACACAACAAGGGAGGTCGAATTGTGTTTTTAGAAATTTTTAACCTTTCTTAAAACAAAGCACTAGTTATCGTCTCATGCAGATTTTGCTTAAAAATAGATGATAGAATATGTGAAAAGCTTGATTAGACAATGAAAAGACTTTCTCAACCGATCAAAAATAGATGTAAGATCTAAAAATAAATTCAAACCCATAAGGTTTATACTAGTTCGTTTCTATCACCGAGACAATGTTCAGTTCTTGACAACCCACCAAATTCTACTAACTTTAAAAAGTTACAAGTGTTCTTCACTGTCACTTTTGCCTCTTACAAAAACCAGCTCTACCCCAAGCTTGATTTCAACCCAATATTCTTTGTCAAACCAAGCCATTGCTGACTCTAAACACCTCCACTTGCTCAAAGACTAACAAATTATCGTCTTACAGACAGATGT
Source organism: Glycine tomentella (assembly GCA_007407185.1). NCBI lineage: Eukaryota > Viridiplantae > Streptophyta > Magnoliopsida > Fabales > Fabaceae > Glycine > Glycine tomentella. The sequence continues at coordinate 11,734 of PYAF01005016.1, forward strand.
TACACTCAACTCTTTAATCTATTCTTTCAAGATATACAATTTTTTTGAGAGCTTTTTACTTTATACAAGAATTTACAGAAAACTTTAACAAGAAAGAAAGAATTTTTCACATAAGATTAATTTGTGTCTTGTTCTTCAAAGTTTCTTCTATTTATAGTCTTCATCTTTGTGTTCGTTGTCTCTCAACAAATTTAATTCTTCACTTAAATTCTTCGTTTGAAGAATTTTGACCGTTGGGGGCAATTGATGCTTGTATTAAATGAATGTCCCTTTCCATATGCAGAGAGTCCATGTTGATAGGTTTGCATGATAGACACTTCAGCATAAAATCACTTCTTCTATCAGAGTAGGTCTACATAGTAGAGCGCGCCTTTTGATAAAGATCAACACTTTTTAGATCTTTGATTTCATTTATTCTTCATAGGATTGCAACAGATCTTCAGAGAATATTTCTACAGAATAGAATCTCAAATATAAAGTATTAAATGAAAGTCTGAAATCCAACACTTAAATGTTATGCCAGATCATGCTTGTGAGAAGTATCATCTAAAACTTCATATGCTAATACAGATCATGATCTGATAGCACATTAGACACAACTTTAAATCCCATATCATTTGTATTTATTAGCATCTAATCAAAATAATTAAGAATTATAATTTGTCTTTAAGACATAAATATTTTTTACTTGATAGAGAGCATGTGGTGAGAAGCTCAAGAGGGAGATAGTGAAGAGTTAGGCAGAAAGAAAAGGTCAGGGTTATAGGTGGGTGTAAGAAAGATGAATAAAGTATGGGATTTAAAGGAAAATGAGGGAGGGGGGAGGGGGAGTATAAAAAAAAAACAAAAAAAATTGGTGGTGTGAGACAAAGAAAAGAAAGGTGTGAATAGACCTCCCCTAAACTAGACCGGTCAAGGCTAGTTAAAAAATTTGTTTGTCTAGGATAAACTAACCTGAATGTGCAAAATTGACAAAAATTAAAAGCTATAAATTTTGCCTTTGAGACTATTTATGGATTGACCAAAAATTTCAGAATTCTTAAAACGCCTAATAGAGTTCAAACACGTCATGAACATCAATTAGGTGCTAATGATCTCCCAAAGATCTCCTAGAAAACCTAGAAAGCAGTTAGCTAGACACTGAAAACTAGCATTCCAGCCAAATGAATAAGTCATATTGACCTATATATACATGGGTTTTACTGTTTTTTTTCAGTGGTATTTATTAAATTTGTTTTTTCATATTGACTTTATCCTTTTACTAACTTGAATATTGAAATTGTTACAAATAATACCAGCGCCTTTGCCGTTGTCAAAGCCCGACATCCTTTGCTGTATTTGCTTCCTTTGATCCACAGTAAACTTAATTTTTGGGGGGTTTTCAATTTTCGAAAATATAATTTGGAGAAATTATTATTAATGATTTATACTCCTATTATCCCATATATAATTGCTCGTAGGTTGTTAAATAATTTATCCATTTCTTATGAGTCTGTTTGGAAGAAAAATTAAAATTTCAATCCATTCATAATATTTGAGAACGTAACTTTAAACATGTTTGGATACTCTTTGTGGACACCAGGCACCAGCTGACTACGAGCGTGATCGCATTCGCTGCAAAATTATAGCACATGAATTATTTTCGACGGGAAGTGTGCGCCACGCGCAGCATGCGGACAATGGAGTCACTGTCTTGCAATCGATTAGGGAACAGAGGGAAGTTGATGATTAAACCACCATCAATTAAAAGCCCAAGTTCATACCTTTCTCAAAGGTAATAGTACGTGAATTAGGAGATTTATATATCTATATATATCTATATATATATAATATATATAGATAGATAGATAGGTAGATGGGGAATAAATAATTTAAGGGATCTTTTAGAAATTTTTCCTTGATTTAAAAGAAAATAATTAATTGGGATTTTCAATTCTTGAAATAATTAATTTATTGACTGAGATTTGGATCTGAGCATTGGGAGCATAGGTGCAGACGGGACAACTAAGCAACATGTTCTGACTATTGAACGGTAAAGAAGTCAAAGTTGAATTGAAGATTTTGAAGGTCATATTTCATTAGTGAAAGGGAAATTGCTTTTATGCGCCTATCTTTTATTGAATTAAATTAAAATTTTAGTTTAATTAATTATTTAAAACAAAATATATAATTTTAGCTTTATTTAAATCATTTATGTTTTTATTAGGATTTTAGCATGTTTATAATTTCAAATTTTTCTATTTAGTAGAAAGTATTTACTATTCAAACAGTGACTAATTTTTAACTTTCCGTCAAGAATCTTGAGTGACACTATATATATTTTTCTCAATAAAATCTATTTTATATCTGAGATCAAAATTTGAATCTTGAACAATTTGGTTAAGGAACATCAAATACTACTAATATATCAATTGTTATTGGTGTTTACATATTTTTAATTTTATACTTCATAAACACTTTTTAAAAAATAAAGGTTGAACGAATTTTATATTCATTTAGATACTATCAAATATGTGAATTAATTCACATATGATTGTTTTAACTTAATTAGTTATCTCAAGGTTTTAATTAGCTTAATGTAAATAAAAGATTGTGATGATTCGTATAAAAAATATTTATTCAAATCATACAAGATAAAACTAACATAACTTGATAATGGATTATTCAATGTAAATCAACATATATTTTGAATTTTTATTAACATAAAAATGCTACAACTATCTATAAATTTATAATTAAATAAATGAATTAACCACACAAAATATAAGAGGAAGCAAAATTTACTGGCTTAATCTTTGCACTCCATCAACACTAGATATTTCTTTTTTAAGAGAAAAAAAATACTACGTACCTCCTAGTATCTTTTCATGTTTTAGTCCTTTCCCAAAACAGTTTATGTTTTAGAATTTTAAAGTATTTTTAATATCTCTCTCTCTCTCTGTCTCTCTCTCACTAATATGCCCTTATTTAATATCCATTACTAATGGTGCAAATATCAAATATTAAAGTATTAAATAATGATATTTTAGTTCAAATATAACAATTTTATTTTCATTAAATATTTCTTAATTTATGTTCAATAACCTTAAACATAAAAAAATAGGAAGGAGGTAGTATGTATTGACAATATGAAGTTTTTTTAATAGACCAAGTATAATTTGTGTGAGACAATCTTATTTAAATTGTATATGATCATAAACCAATATGAACTACAAATCTCTCATTTCGAGTACAATATGAATTTTATTTTTTATTATATCATTCAATCATAAAATATTATATATGATTTTTTTTTCTATTATCACTACTCCCTTGTGTCCTTATTACAAGGTTTGTTTAACAAATTTATAAGAATTATGAAAATTGGTTAATTTAGTTGAGAACATTAAATTTATCTTAAATTAGTATTATTTTTTCTTCTAAAATTATTCTTATGATAAAAAGCAACAAACATTATATTAATGAGTTGTGTTTATCTTATTGCCATGTCATTTTAGAAATGACTTTAATCAAGGGCATTTTTGTAAAAAAATAACACAGAAGATATTTTAAATCCAACTTTATAATAAGTACTAACTCATTCTTTTAATTTGGACTTTAGAATAAACACATGATGGAGGACTTTAATATTCACACCAAAGCTTATTTTCCATGAATTAAATGTATAAAATCATTTAGCTTAACAATATATATCTATTAAACTATGCTATTATTTTAATTTCAACCTTATGATAAACATTGGAGGGAGTACTTTAAAATTGAGACAATTTTATTTTCAATTAGTTAATTGTATAAAATCTTTTACCTTAACAACGTATTTTCATCAAATTCTTTCAATAGCATTTCTACTAATCATTTTTTTTATTCAACATTGTAACCTACATACAATTTAAATATGATCTTACTTCAAATGGTGCACATGCCATACCATTTATCGATTAAGAGACTTTAATTTTTTATTCTAAAGATGGATATATGCCGAGTAAACATCAAGTTTCGCCTGCTAAATTGGTATTAATTAGTCGTAACTTTATTGTACAAGCTTAGGTATCTTTTCCTTTCGAGACAACTATTTTGACCATAAAAGATTACTTTTATTTCAAAATAACTACATTAAATATCATGAATGTTTATAACAAGATCATAAATTATTTCTATAAGGTCGAATAACCTCTTTTGGGTATCCTGAATTTTTTATTCAATGCTTATCGAGAATTTCTGACTTTACATGTGTTGTTTCTCTTCTATCTCTCTCAATTTTGCCAAAACAAGCAAAGTAACTTGAATGAAAGCACTATAAATACACGAAAAGAAGTCCAGAATATATATAAAAAAAAATCAAAGAACTGAAACCTAAAATTTAATTAAGTGGGTTACAATATACTATCAAACACTAAATTGATTGACACAAAATTATTCTGAAAATCTTGAATTTGAATATATAATTATGTTAGATGATAGGAAGAAGAATTTTGTGATCTGAATACATATGGTTATACTTTTTTGTAAAAAAGTGGCCGGTTACATTATTTATAATTAATAATTTGAATATTAATTAATTATCTTAGCCGTTGAAGCTGCTTTTGGGGGGGACTATAAAAAAATAGAGGGCATTCAATCACTCCGTTTCTGACTGAGTGATTAGCACAACGTCTCAGTCCCTTTGATTTCCCAAATTCTGTATCATCACTCGTCACCACCAAGAATCGAATCAGAATTTGGAACAATCAGTGAATTGAGTTTTCATCCCTCTCATCTCCACCTTTCTCCGTTGAGTTTAGCAAAAAGAGAAAAAGAAGGCAGGCACAAAAAGCAACACGAGCATTATTACACAGTACTTGCTTGGTTGCTTCACACTTTCACAGTCTCTCTACTTTTCATTTGGCTATATATTATAAAAACATTAGCACCCTCTTCCTTCTTCTATTTATATATAGTTCATTATTCTCAGAGTCTTCTTTCTCTGAACCAAAAACAAAAACAAAAACCACCAACTTTGTATAACCCTGCAGAGTTTTTTCTGTTGTTCTCCCTGCTGCTGCTTTTGCAGTCTCTGGGGGATTTTTTTTGCATTTTTTTTATGTGTCAATTGGTCGTGGCTTTCAAGCGGTGGTGGCTATTATTATTGTGCTGAGTTTTCATTTTTCCAAGAATCATATATAGGGTATGGTCAGATTCTGAAGCTCCAAAATTTTCTTGCATTTAAAGTTTTCTCTTCCACAATCTATCAACAAGGGATTCATAGTCATCACTACTACTCCATCACTGCAGTGTTGTACTAAGTTCAACTAAAACAAAGAAAAGTAGAAGAAAAATAGGAAAAAAGGTACAAAGAGCAAAGACATTCAGAAGGAGGAATTGTCATCTGAATTTTCTTCCTTCAAGCTTTAGGAGAAAGAGACATATCAATCAAAGTTACTAGAAAGCGATTCTTAGTACTTAGTATTGGATTTTCTTCAGTTTTTGCTCTCTTATTAGTGAGCAAAACCTATGCAAAGAGTCTGTGCCCACTTATTAAAATTTTTAATTTTTTTTCTCTCTTCCCCACATCTCTTTTCTTTTGGATTTGTGTGGTGGAATTTGAAGTTCTATTTTTGTTATTATTAAATTTTATTATGAATTCTGCAATGGAGTTTTGCAGTTATCTGGATCTGGGGTCTTTCTTGGCTTTCGTTTCCTGGGGCTGCGTTTTTATATCATAGTTTTTTGTCTCATTTAGTGTCCTTTTTATGTATTTCAGATCCACATTTAGACACTGCTTTTTGTGGATAAGGGAGAGACAATGTTGTCTCAGAAGCAAGCAGAGGAAGCTATAGTCACAAACGAGACAGAACATGAA
>PYAF01005016.1:26580-39292 GCA_007407185.1 Glycine tomentella
TAATTATTTTTATATATATTACTGGGAAAAAAGAGAGTAAACTACAGCGCACCCAACCACGACAAAAGAGACTCCTCAGCATCGAAAGCTAGAAGAACAACTACACAGCATCAAAATTATAACAAACAGAGATGTTAAAATCCCTTGTTGACCCATTTTAGCAAAATAGTCAGCCGGGGCATTAGCTTCCCGTTGACTGTTGACACAAGAGTGAACATGTTTGTTAAAAGAAAAATTCAGTTAGATTTGTTTTATGGATAGTCTTGTCAAGTTTCTTATAATAATTTGTCAAGTTTTTAATATGTTGCTCGATCATCAATATTTTTTTCATTTGACTCTAATAACTTATTGGTGTCATCATTAATTTGATTTGTTGAATATTCTTTAACATATGAATAGAACATATGAAAAACGAAGAGAAATAATTGGACAAAAAAATTATGAAAATAAAGAATAGATGTTATTAATTGATTAATATTTATTTAATACCATCACGAACTAATGTTATTCCTAACAATCATTTTTCTTCAATAAATTATAGTAAATAAATTATTTCTTGTTCTGATACTGTTGCAAGCAAGAATTTACCACGTACATCGCATGACCACGAACATCTATAACATAAAGTCAATTATCATATATATGTAAAAATATAATTAACTCAATTATAAAGATAATTATAAAAATTTAAAAAGAGATCAATATGTTATAAAATAGTGAATACCATTGTTGTCATGAACCGACTTGATCATGTGATTCATGTCGAAACCTGTAAGACAACCCCATAGATAGTATCGATGGGTGTTTTACAACATTTTTTCATAAACACATATTGGATACAAAATGAAAATCAATGCATAAGGTAAGCAAGATAGGTCACATTTGAGACCACATGTGAGTTTACTAGATACACTATTCGACTCAATTTGTACAAATGGAGAATTAAAATCAGCTTTTGCAAAGTCCATCACAAGCATGACCATAATCACTACTCTAGTAAGTTTCATCTCATTCTTTGCCATCATTCTTCTCAAAGTTTTCACAATCTAACTTAAAATTTTGTATAGATGTTGATTTCTTGTTGTGATGTTTTAAGGAAAATGAACACCAATTTATAGGAAAAAATATTTTTGTAAAATAAGTTTAATAAGACCTATAAATATTTCAAATAATAAACTCAGCACAACATCAATTCTTAGCCTCTGGACAAAAAAATTAATTTGTAATTAGTACTCTCAAGATCAAATATTGTCAACTAGTTTTGTCAAATAAATAGTCTTTTTTTTGGATCGACTATTATTCATATGAAAAATATTTTATAATTGTCACATATTTATTTGGTCAAATTGTGTCTTCCTTTTGATAGAATACAATTAGCATAAATAATCTCATAATAATATGTATGTAATTTTAATCAAATCAATTTTAATAATAGGAATTATTTTGGAAGTATATTGTGCATGTCAGTCAATTTAATTAAAAATTTACCAGACATGCAAACAAATGGAGAGGGTCCATAACTACTAAATTTGCACCCAATTGTGCCAACCATAAATATGAAACATTAATCATGGCAAGTAAATAATACATCCATAAATGATGTTATCACTCTATATCAAATTTATTATAGCATCACCGATTCATGTAACAAGAAAGCGCAAGACACATAATTCATCAAATTTTTTTTGTCATGTATGTAATATTTAAGACGATAGAATCCAAGGATTTCCAATTGCACATATGCTTTATATAAAAGTATATGTCTCTAACTTTGTATTGAACGTAATCATTTTAATATAAGAAAAAACTTTAAACAATTCTTAACAAAAAGATTCCGATATTAAAATAATTGAAAAACTTGAATACTAACAATCAACAATGAAGATATATTTTGATATCACTTGTTGGAATATCTTTAATCTTTAATCTTTATATTTATTCTTTATGCAGAAACTAAAAATTTGTAGGTGCATATCCTTGAACAAATCACCAAAGGCTCTAAGATCTATAACATGTTTAAGTATTAAATATTAGATAAAATACTTTGATCTATAGTTTGGTTTCTGATCAAAGCGTTCTCCAACAACTGTTAAATTACGAACAACCGATGACTTAATGTTTCTTCCTCAATCGAAGTCTCTTTATTCCTCAATAGGATCTTTGTAACTCTTAAGATGTGGATAAGAGAATTTATATATAATAACTTGGTATATTGAGAATCATAATTTTTTTTATAACATGTAAACCTAATAAAATTCTTATTATTTCTCTAATGAATCAATATTAACATCTGTTCATTTAAGCTCATTTCATCTTATTTAATAATTTAATAGGTACATTTTATTTAATCACATAAAATAAAATCACTAATAATAAATAACTAATATAATTATCTTATAATATTAAATCATATTAATTATTAAATAAAAATTTCATCATCTAATTAATATATATATATATATATATATATATATATATATATATATATATATATATATATATATATAAAACAAGCATCAACCTAGATTGAAACATATAAGTCAAGCTGACCCTATTCTCCATGCACTAGATAACAAGCAACCATGTTGTTGGATAATTTTCGTTTTTAATTGGTTGATACTTTCCATTTTTATTTAATAGATATTTTCTGTTTTTATTTGATTGACCAAATCAAATAATATTTGATGGCTTAGGCCCAACCCATTGTAAACCTAATTCATCCTATAAATAGATTAGTAAGGGTGGAGGCAAGATAAACAGAAATTTGAGAGCCTCAAGTGACAGTCTTGAGTGCCATATTTGAGCAAGTTATCGTGCCTGCATATTTGAGAGCTTAGAGTGAAACATTTTGAGAGTTTGAGTGACCACCATTGTTGGAGAGGTTGAGTGCACCACCACATTTGTGTGTTTTTGATTCATTGTAACCGATTATTGTTATAGTGGATTTTGATACTGGACTAGGTCCCGTGAGTTTTTCCTTTTCTCACATTGAGAAAGGTTTTCTCATGTAAAACACATTGATTGTCTCTCTCGCTCCCTTTTGATTTTATTTTCGCTTCCGCAATTTGATATTTGAGGGTTCGTGATATCCAACAGTGGTATCAAAGCCCGGGTTCGACGGGTTCTGAAGGAGTTGAGATGGAGACCAGTGGCATAACTCACGACGGAGATATGTTCAAGTTGATCGCAGATAACTTCAAATATTGGATGTCGATGATGGAGGATCATCGTATCTGCAAGGATTTATATGATCCCATAGTCCTGGAGGAGAAGCCGACTGACAAGTCGGACAGGGACTGGGAGATCTTGAGTCGTAAGGCGGTGGCCACGATCAGGAAATACATTGACAAAAGCCTCTTTGAGCACGTGTCAGAGTTCATGAACGCGTACGAGTTGTGGAACAAGTTAGAGTCCATGATTCAAAAGAAGACTCCCAGGAACAAAGCACACCTGGTCTGCTGCCTTGTGAAGCTTGAATACAAGGATGACATGAGTATGATCGAGCACCTCAACACCTACAAAGGTATTTTGAATCAACTGTCCAAAGCCAATATGAAAATTGATGACGAGATGCAGGCTTTGTTGTTGCTGAGTTCGTTACCGGAAAGTTGGGATACTTTGGTGGTAACTTTGAGCAACTCGGTTCTAGAAGGAAAACTGCCGATGGATGCCGTGACAGACAGCCTCCTTAATGAAGAAGCTAGGAGAAGAGAACAAGGTGTATCTACCACGTTTAAGGCTAACGTTGCTGAGAATAGAGGAAAGACCAACTCCCGGGATCGTGGCAAGAGCCGGGATTGAGGTGGACGAGATAGGTCTAGAGGCCGGTCAAGGTCAAAGCATGACTTGAAGTGCTTCTACTGTGGGAAGGTAGGACACAAGAAACCAGACTGCAGGACTCTGCAGAATGATGAACAGAACGACTGTGTGAAGCCAGATCAAATTGTTCACAGAAGAAGAAGTGATCAGAGCACCATGGCAGTGGCCGCCAACCCGAATGCCGAGATATTCCTCCTCACTGAGGAAATGTTAAACATAGCCCATAATTACTGCACCTGGATTGTTGACTCTAGTGCCTCGTTCCACGTTACTCCACATGAGGGATTATTCTCTGCCTACAAGAAGGGAGATTATGGTGTCATGAAGATGGGAAATCAAGTGACCAGCAGGATTATTGGTGTTGGGGATGTAACCTGACACAGACACAGGATACTGGGTTACGCTAAAGGATGTGAGGCATATACCTGACATGAGTTTGAATTTGATCTCGGTTGGAAAACTAGATGATGGTCAGTAAATTACTTTGGAGAAAGTAGATGGAAGCTGACCAAGGGAAGCTTAGTCGTGGCCCGAGAAAAGAAGGAAGACTCCTTGTATGTCATGTAAGGAAAGACCAATGGCGGTTCTGTCCTAGATGGACCAAGCTTGGAGCTGTGGCACAAGCGCCTCGGCCACATGAGCGAGAAAGGACTCCAGATTTTGGAGAAGAAAGTGCTATTGATCGGGTTAAAGGGTCAACTGTTGGAGAGTTGCTCGCACTGCCTAACTGGAAAGTAGCACCGGGTTTCATTTGTGAGACTGAATCAACCCAGGAGACAGAGGTGCATTCTTGACCTCGTCCATACTGATGTTTGCTCCATGTCCGAAAGATCACTCGGAGGAGCTCGTACTTTGTCTCTTTCATTGATGACCACTCTCGCAAAGTGTGGGTTTATCTTCTGAAGACAAAAGACCAGATACTCCAATCTTTCAAGGAATTCCATGCCATGGTGGAAAGGGAGACTGACAAGAAGTTGAAGGTGGTCAGATCTGATTGGTGAGTATCGTGGTCCCTTTGAAGCTTACTATAGAGAAGTTGAGATCCGACTTGAGAAGACACCCCCCAAGACTCCTCAGCTGAACAGGCTCGCTGAGAGGATGAACCAGACTATTGAAGAAAAGGTCTGAAGTATGCTATCAAACGCCAGGTTGTTGAAAGCATATTGGGGAGAGGCAGTGAGAACAACAGTGGATTTGATAAATCTCTCACCATCGAGGCTGCTGGATGGAGAGATTCCAGAGGAAGTCTGGACAGGTCAGAGAGTGACCTATGATCACCTGAGGGTGTTTGGATGCCGAGCCTTCGTGCATGTCCCTAAAGATGAAAGGGCAAAGCTGGATGTGAAGACGAAGGAGTGCGTATACCTCGGTTCGCCAAAAATCGAGTTTGGTTTCAGATTATGGGATCCAATCAACAAGAAGATTGTGAGAAGCCGAGATGTAGTCTTCCATGAGGATGAGACCATCCATGACATCTTGAAGCCCCAAGTCCGGGTTACTGTCCGAAGTGAAGAACCTGTCCCTCGTGTGCGTGCTGAAGCAGGGGCGAAACCAATGAAGAAATCGCAGAAGGCGATATTGAAGATGATGACCAGCAAGAAGCTGATGATGCCGGGATCCGAGTTGAGAATGCAGAGCCGAGTTCTGATGAGGCTGAGGAAGAACAGCCGAGATACCCCACTAGAGAAAGAAGACCTTCTATAAAGTACCCTGATGATGAATACACCATCATTGCTGAAGATGGTGGGCCTTAGAGTTATGATGAGGTTGTGATGAGCTCAGAGAAAGGAGAATGGGAGAAGGCCATGCAGGATGAGATGAAATCCCTGAATGAAAACCAGAATTATGAGCTGACCGAGCTGCCTAAAGGAAGACGAGTTCTGAAGAACAAGTGGGTGTATAAGATCAAACAGGAGGAGAACGGGTAGAAGCCGAGATACAAAGCCCGGATTGTAGTGAAAGGCTGCAATCAGAAGAAAGGAGTTGATTTTGAAGAAATCTTCTCTCCTGTTGTGAAGATGACCTCGATCCGATCTGTGTTGGCCATGGCAGCTGCAATGGATCTTGAGGTAGAACAGATGGATGTGAAGACCGCATTTCTTCACGGTGAGTTGGAAGAGGAGATATATATGGAACAACCTGAAGGGTTCCAAGCTTCAGGATGCGACTGCATGGTATGCCGGTTGAAGAAGAGTCTCTATGGCTTGAAGCAAGCACCTCGGCAGTGGTACATGAATTTTGATTCCTTCATGACAGAGCACAAGTTCATGAAGATGGAAGCTGACCATTGCGTATTTGTGAAGAGGTATGAGAATGGAGACTTTCTGATCCTTCTGTTATATGTTAGCGACATGCTGATTGTAGGGCAAAGCAAAGAGAAGATTGCTGCCTTGAAGAAGGCATTGAGCTTATCCTTCGCTATGAAGGACCTCGTCCCTGCAAAGCAGATTCTCGGAATGAAGATTATCTGGGATAGAAAGAAGAAGCTACTGTGGCTAAGTCAAGAGAAGTATGTTGAAAAGATTTTGAAGAGATTCAGCATGGACAAAGCCAAGACAGTTAGCACCCCCTTGGCCAAACACATGAAGCTGAGTAAGAAGCATTGTCCGAGGTCTGATGAAGACAAAGACAAGATGCTGAAGATCCCATACCAATCTGTTGTCGGAAGCTTGATGTATGCAATGGTTTGCACTAGACCCGACCTGGCATATGCAGTTGGTGTGGTGAGCCGGTTTCTATCGAATCCCGGCAAGGAGCACTTGGAAGCAGTGAAGTGGATCTTCAGGTACTTGAAAGGTACATCCGATTTATGCCTCCGATTTGGAGAAGGTGAAGCCGAGCTACAAGGCTACTCGGATGCCGATTTAGGGGGAGATTCCGACTCGAGGAAGTCGACGACTGGAAATTTGATGAGGTTTGCTGAAGGAGCAGTCTCTTGGCAATCAAAATTGCAGAAGTGTGTGGCACTTTCAACGACCGAGGTCGAGTACATTGCCGTGACTGAGGCAAGCAAGGAGATGCTGTGGATGAAGAAGTTCCTCATGGAACTCGGCAATGACCAAGAAAAGTACGAGCTGATGTGTGACAACTAGAGCGCAATTCATCTTGCGAGGAACTCGACGTATCACTCCCGCACCAAGTACATTGATGTGAGGTATCACTGGATACGGGATGCGGTGGAGGATGGGAAGCTCACACTTGGGAATGTGCATACCAGTCAGAGTTGGTTTGACATGATGACGAAGCCGGTATCAACAATAAAGTTTGAAGATTGGTGTGAAGGAGCTGGGCTGAGGAACTTGGCATGATGAAGCCAAGGTGAGAAGGCCGAGTTTGAAGTTGAAGACCTCGGTCTCATTGAAAAACGGAAGGGGAGATTTGTTGCATAATTTTTGTTTTTAATTTATTAATACTTTCCGTTTTTATTTAATAGATATTTTCTGTTTTTATTTGATTGACCAAATCAAATAATATTTGATGGCTTAGGCTCAGCCCATTGTAAACCTAATTCATCCTATAAATAGATGAGTAAGGGTGGAGGTAAGATACACAAATATTTGAGAGCCTCAAGTGACAGTCTTGAGTGTCATATTTGAGCAAGCCATCGTGTTTGCATATTTGAGAGCTTAGAGTGAAACACTGTGAGCATTTGACTGACCACCATTGTTGGAGAGGTTAAGTGTACCACCACATTGGTGTGTTTTTGATTCATTGTAACCGATTATTGTTATAGTGGATTTTGATACTGAACTAGGTCCTGTGAGTTTTTCCTTTTCTCACATTGAGGATGGTTTTCTTATGTAAAACATATTGATTGTCTCTCTCGCTCCCTTTTGATTTTATTTCCGCTTCGGCAATTTGATATTTGAGGGTCCGTGATACCCAACACATGTTGTGTCACGAATGGTAAACTTGAAAATCAACCTGCAATGAAAATCATACTTTCTCTTGGCTTTCTTCAATTGGTCGTTTGATCATCGTAGTCGTTTCTTTAAAAAAGGAAAAGCAGGGGTAATACTTGATGATTTGATTTGAAGTAGAGGATGAATGATGTGGAGTTGAATGGTTTAAATACTTGATGATTTGATTTTAAGGATTAATTATTTGATTTTGAAGATTAATTAGTGTGTATACTAGATGTGAATCTTTACTTGAAAAGGTTTAAAGGAATTAGATATTATTTATATTGAGGATTATTAGTTAGACTACTAACATAATTTTTCTGTGGTTAAGGTTATTCTCTGGAAATGCATAAGTTTGGTAATAATCTTACTTGATTAAGGTATGGTGGTGTAACCATACTTATAAAAGCTTATTGGATAAGATATGGTGGTGTAACCATACTTATGATATATATGATGATATGATCTATGTTTTACCTATGCATTTGATTGTTTCATATGTATGATTGATGTGATTTCAACTTATTACAATACTTCGTTTATATTTCTTCACTACTCCAAGGCTTCACGGAACCTGTCCATCATTGCCATCTAAAAAAAAAAGAAACAATCCGGGTGAGAAATAAATTTCTCAGTAGGCAAAGCTAAATCCCAACCCTATCATTAGGTTAGTAAAATAAATAAAAAAAAATCAAGCACATCCACAAGCAATATGCAAACTATATAAATGCATGAGATGAACTATCCCAGGGCAAATGGCTCCCACATATCGTACTGTATGTGGCCACGCTGAGCGTGGTCGCTGCTATAGTCTTACGCAAACATGCATGAATTTTGCCATATATCCTTGCCTATGGGTACTACATATCGTACTGTATGTAGCATCAGATTCTGTTTCCCCAAAACCTCGTAGTGGACTTGGAAACATGGAAACATGAATCCACCTATCTTAATCACATAAATCATCCATATGAAAAAATCAAATGCATAAGTAAAACACATATTATATCATCATATATATCATAAGTATGGTTACACCACCATATTTTATCCAATAAGCTTTTATAAGTATGGTTACACCACCATACCTTAATTAAGTAAGATTATTACCAAACTTATGCATAACCAGAGAAATAACCTTAACTACAGAAAAATTATGTTAGTAGTCTAACTAATAATCCTCAATATAAATAATATCTAATTCCCTTAAACCTTTACAAGTAAAGATTCACATCTAGTATACACACTAATTAATCTTCAAAATCAAATAATTAATCCTTAAAATCAAATCATCAAGTATTTAAACCATTCAACTCCACACCATTCATCCTCTACTTCAAAAATTAAATTACAACATATCCATAAAAATATAAACAGACAATCCAAAACATCATTAAAATCACCTTAAAAGATCATCAAATAGACTTCCATACTTCACTAATATTGATGGGTATAAATCATAACCTAACTTATGACTTGAATCAACATATTCTTATCAAAGAATAACCATTAAACATCACAAAATTCAAGCCTAAAATCAACCATGAATCAGCCTACTAAAGTATATAAATTAATCCAAACCATTGATTAACTAAAGATTTAAGCTTCACCTACCTCAAATAAGTTTGAGTCTTGATATCCTTCTAAGCTTGTTAAATCCTTCCTAAGGTTGTTTGCCTCTACACGTGATTTCTTCAAGGTGACGGGGTTTACTTGATTTAAGCTTTGAAGGGAAAGATGAAATGAAATGAAATGAAATGAAAGTGGTGTGAGGGAGAGAGTTCACGTGAGGTTTGAAGAAAGGAGTGGTCTTGGAATTGGTTTGCACTTAGGTTCCTCCTCTAGTTCTTCTAGCAGCCATGAATTCCTATTCACTTTCACAAAAATACTGAGGTGATCAAGCTCAATATAAAGTTAAAGTGTGTCAGAATTCAATAAACACAAACAATCACACAGAAAAGCACACAAGAATCACACAGAAAAGCATAGTTAGTCCATTCCCCTTAGGACCTAACAGGATTAACTGCTCTGATACCAAAACTGTAATGACCTAAATTCCTACTTATTCTTTATTAATTTTATTCTTACTTAAAGATAAATTTTCTAAGAAACGTATAATAGTAAAAATTCTAAAGCGTAAAATTTGCAAAAAAATTTGCTAATCATATACATAGCCAATGTCTCTGATACAAAAGTTTAGATAATACAAGTACACTACTTTCTCAAAAATTCAGCTTATTACAATACTTTGTTTATATTTCTTCACTACTCCAAGGCTTCACGGAACCTGTCCATCATTGCCATCTAAAAAAACATGAAACAATCCGGGTGAGAAATAAATTTCTCAGTAGGCAAAGCTAAATCCCAACCCTATTATTAGGTTAGTAAAAAAAAAAAAAAATCAAGCACATCCACAAGCAATATGCAAACTATATGAATGCATGAGATGAACTATCCCAGGGCAAATGGCTCCCACATATCGTACTGTATGTGGCCACGCTGAGCGTGGTCGCTGCTATAGTCTTACGCAAACATGCACGAATTTTGCCATATATCCTTGCCCATGGGTACTACATATCGTACTGTATGTAGCATCAGATTCTGTTTCCCCAAAACCTCGTAGTGGACTTGGAAACATGGAAACATGAATCCACCTATCTTAATCACATCAATCATACATATGAGACAATCAAATGCATAAGTAAAACATAGATCATATCATCATATATATCATAAGTATGGTTACACCACCATATCTTATCCAATAAGCTTTTATAAGTATGGTTACACCACCATACCTTAATTAAGTAAGATTATTACCAAACTTATGCATAACCAGAGAAACAACCTTAACTACAGAAAAATTATGTTAGTAGTCTAACTAATAATCCTCAATATAAATAATATATAATTCCTTTAAACCTTTACAAGTAAAGATTCACATCTAGTATACACACTAATTAATCTTCAAAATCAAATAATTAATCCTTAAAATCAAATCATCAAGTATTTAAACCATTAAACTCCACACCATTCATCCTCTACTTCAAAAATTAAATTACAACATATCCATAAAAATATAAACAGACAGTCCAAAACATCATTAAAATCACCTTAAAAGATCATCAAATAAACTTCCATACTTCACTAATATTGATGGGTATAAATCATAACCTAACTTATGACTTGAATCAACATATTCTTATCAAAGAATAACTATTAAACATCACAAAATTCAAGCCTAAAATCAACCATGAATCAGCCTACTAAAGTATATAAATTAATCCAAACCATTGATTAACTAAAGATTTAAGCTTCACCTACCTCAAATGAGTTTGAGTCTTGATATCCTTCTAAGCTTGTTAAATCCTTCCTAAGGTTGTTTGCCTCTACACGTGATTTCTTCAAGGTGACGGGGTTTACTTGATTTAAGCTTTGAAGGGAAAGATGAAATGAAATGAAAGTGGTGAGGGAGAGAGTTCACGTGAGGTTTGAAGAAAGGAGTGGTCTTGGAATTGGTTTGCACTTAGGTTCCTCCTCCTCCCTTTATATAGTGTTGAAGGAATGATTACTTAGAGAAAAATCTCATAAGCCATCATTATTCCTTTACAAGTGTCCCTACACTTGTTATAATCTTAAGGATTCCTTCCTTTCTTCCTTCCAAGTGTCCTACCACTTGGCATGATCTTAAAGCTTCTTCTCCTTTGCTTCCAAGTGTCCAAAATCATGAAGTTTCTCCATTTCTCTTGTATTTTCGTGGAGTAGCTCATTCTTGAGTTTATCCCAAACCTGTGAACAGTTCAGGGTACTTCTTTCTCATTTCTGATTCTAGCTCCCAGGTACACTCTTCCAAATGTCCTTGTCCCCAAGCTACTTTTACCAGTGGTACAGACTTATTTCTTAATTGCTTTATTTCTCTATCCAAAATTCTTGTCGGGGGCAAGCTCATAGTTAAATTATCTTTTAACTGTATTGATTCAGATTCTAGGACATGACTTGGATCAGAAATATATTTACGGAGTTGAGAGACATGGAAAACATTATGAAGGTTAGAAAGGTTTGGTGGTAAGGCTATTTGGGAAAACCCTTTAATAAACCTCCTATAGTAACCAGCTAATCCTAGAAAACTTCTAACCTCAGTTGCCGTGGTTGGTCATTCCCAATTCATAACTGATTCAATCTTACTAGGATCAACTGAAATTCCTTCCTTAGAAACAACATGTCCTAAAAATTTCACTTCCTTGGCCCAAAATTTACACTTAGATAATTTAGCATACAATTTCTTTTCTCTAAGTGTCTATAATACTACTTTAAGATGTTGTTCATGTTCTTCTTCTGATTTTGAATAAACAAGTATATCATCTATAAAAACTACTACAAACTTATCTAGATAAGATCTAAATATTCTATTCATGTATTCCATAAATACTGCTGGAGCATTAGTTAATCCAAAAGACATCACTAAATACTCATAATGCCCATATCTAGTCCTAAATGCAGTTTTAGGAATATCTTCATTCTTAACCCTAATCTGATGGTATCATGACCCAAGATCAATCTTAGAAAATACTATTGCTCCTCTTAATTGGTCCATAAGATCATCTATCCTAGGCAATGGATATTTATTCTTGATGGTTATCTTATTAAGCTGTCTATAATCTACACAAAGCCTCATTCCCCCATCTTTTTTCTTCACTAACAAAACTGGAGCTCCCCAGGGTGAAACACTAGGTCTAATAAATTTCTTCTCCAGCAACTCCTCTAATTGCTTTTTCAATTCTTCTAGTTCTCTAGGGGACATCCTATAAGGTGCCATGGATATTGGTCCAGATCCAGGAATTAAATCAATAGAGAATTCTATTTCCCTTTCTGGGGGTATCCCTGGTATCTCATCCGGAAACACATCTGGGTATTCTCTTACCACGGGTATTTTAGAGAGTTCATCAGTTGACTCAGTTACATTAGCTGATAAAAGAACATACCCTTGAATT
>PYAF01005016.1:57232-67427 GCA_007407185.1 Glycine tomentella
AAAATAGCAAAAGATTAATTTCAAATTACCATAATAAAATTACATCACAACTATATATAATTAACCCACCAGATTTGATGCAATTTTTTTTTTAAAAAATATATGCTGAAATAAATATTTCATTATATCCAAAATTTAAATGAAATCCAAATAATTTTAGCGGTTGATTAAAAAAAAGTATAATAAAATACAATCATATTCATTTCCAAACCACTTGCACCTATGGATACCTTGATATATACTAATATTGTATGCAAATCAATATTCCTTACATTGATCTTGTATTAACCATAAGCCATATATATTCATAGTCAATAACAAAGAAATTAATATATATATATATAACATGTTTACAAATAACAAACAAGTCATATAAAATATAGACAATAAGACCTTTAAATATTTTAAATAATAAACTTAGCTCAATGTTAATTCTTAGTCTTTAATTGGACATAGAAATTAATTTGTAGTTAGTACTCTCAAGATCAAATATTGTCAATTAGTTTTGTCAAATAAATAATCTTTTTTGGACTGACTATTATTCATATGAAAAACATTTTATAAAATTGTCATATATTTATTTGGTCAAATTGCATCTTCCTTATGATCAAATACAATTTGCATAAATAATCTCATACTAACATGTATGTAATTTTAAGCAAATCAATTTTCACAATAGGAATTATTTTGGAAGTATATTGTGTCAATCAATTTAATTAAAAATTTACCAGACATGCATATAAATAGAGATGGTCCATATTTGCTAAATTTGCACCAATCATGCCAACAATAAATATGAAACATTAATCACGTCAAGTAAATATTACATCCATAAATGATGTTATCACGCTATATCAAATATATTATAACATCACCGATTCATGTATCAAGAAAGCACAAGACACATAATTCATCAAAAAAATTGTCATGTATGTAATATTAAGACGATAAAATCCAAGGATTTCCAATTGTACATAATGCTTTATATAAAAGTATATGTCTCTAACTTTGTATTGAACCTAATCATTTTTATATAAGAAAAAACTTTAAAGAATTCTTAACAAAAAGCTAGATTCATATATTAACATAATTAAAAAACTTGAATCCTAACAATCAAGAATGAAGATATATTTTGATATCACTTGTTGGAATATCTTTAATCTTTAATCTTTATATTTATTCTTTATGCATAAACTAAAATTTTGTAGGTACATATCATTGAACAAATCACCCAAGGCCTTAAGATCTACAACATGTTTAAATATTAAGGATTAGATAAAATACTTCGATCTATTTTTTGATTTCTGATCAAAGCGTTCTCCAACAACTATTAAATTATGAACAACCGATGACCCACTCGTTATCCCTCAATCAAAGTCTGTTTATTTGTCAATAAGACCTTTGTAACTCTTAAGATACGGAGAAGAAAATTTATGTGTGATAACTCAGTATATTCAGAATCATAAACGTGTTAATTAAATAAAATTCTTATTATTTCTCTAATGAATCAATATTAACATATGTTCATTTAAACTCATTTCATCTTTTTTAATAATCTAATAGGTACATTTAATTTAATCACATCAAATAAAATCAATAATAATAAATAACTAATATAATTATCTTATAATATTAAATCACATTAATTATTAAAATAGAAAAGTCCATCATCTAATCAACCTGGATTGAAACCTATAAGTCAAGCTGAACCTATGCACTAGATAACCAGCAGTCATGTTGCGTCACGAAGGGTAAACCTGAAAATCAACCTGTAATGAAAATCGTACATATATTCTCTTGGCTTTCTTCAATTGGTTCTTCGATCATAATCGTTTCTTAAAAAAAAAAAAACAAAAAAAAGAAACAGGGGTAAGTTAACTATTAGTATTTCATAATAAAAAGGAAGTTGATAAATAAATAAAGCATGAGAAAGACATTCACGTGCAGTCATCATATGACAATAATTATGAAATATGTTTTAAATACTTAAAACATTCTATATATAACAACAATAAAATTTTATCCCACTAAATGATGTCAGCTACAAGATTAACAATATACTACTTATCCCAACCGCGAAAATTGTGGAATTAAGGCCACTGTCAGCTACAAGATTAAGAATATTCTATATATCCCATTAATTAATAATTTAATACCCCTCCATATGTCTCTAGTAACTAGCTAGTTAGCTTCTTATACATTAAACGCCTATTACTTCTCACTATTATTTCTTTTTCTCTCTCAATGTTGATTAACATTTGACGTGTCTAACAAATATTTCCCTTCTTTTAATACTTTTCGTGTAGACCTGATCCAGGTGCTTAATCATTGTTTATGAAAATTTACATGTTGTTTTATTCTCAATAAATGGAAAATGTTCATAAGTGTCTTAAGAACTCTAATTAATTATGGAAAAAGTTCTATTAGGATGAAAAAATAACATAATTTCTATTTTTTTCCATTATGAACACTCAACAAAATCCCAAATTAATACTAATATATAAAGGAAAGGAAAGAAAAGAGCCTTTGTTACCTAATAGTTCCTCCTCCAGCTGCAATGCTTCATTATAATGTTCCTCACAAGAATCATGTGAGTCTGATGGATGAACATGTTCCAATGTTTGCTCCAACGAAAATTTTTCTGGACACTCTTCCTTGTATGCATATCTAATGGAATAGTACACAAAAGCTTGAAGGAACACAACGTTCAATATTCCCAACATCAGATAGTAACTGTCGAAACTGCTAGCGTCAGCGGTTCCTTTGAACACAAATGGTATAATGAGGAGTTTGCCACTCCCAATCACCAATTCAGAAAATGAATGCTCAAAAGACCACATTGAATTCGCTACTTGGCCATGGAACAAACTCGCCAACCCACCTTCAACAAGTGCCTCCGTCATTCCCAACAGCGAAAACTGTGGAATTAAGGCCACTGCATAAAAGTTTGGACTTAAGGCCTCTGTCGAAAATTGTGGACTTAAGGCCACTGTCGAAGATTGTGGACTTAAGGCCACTGTCGGTTCTTGCCAGTAACCGACAACCAAAGAACCTCCATACGCCATGCTACGAGGCTGCAAATTACCGCACAAACCATGCCAAAACCAATTCTTACAATTGCGGCTGCATTTGTTTTTGGCTTCCAACCATCTTTAGCTTTGAAATTTCTCAAAAAGCATCGAAATGCAAAACTGATAATAAAGAAGATGAATCGTGACATAAGTTTCACGCCCTCCTTGATCCAAACAAGAATAAGGACATTATTACCATTGGTAGTGATAATTGGTGCCATATCGCGGCTTGCTTGTATAACAAAGAAAATGTTCCCTGTGGCCACGAGTAAACTGTAAGCAGAGAAGGTTAAGCCGATGTAGATCATAGGAACAAGGCTCTTCACTTCCCTCACTTCTTTTACTGTGCAAAGCTTCCCCTTCTTTTCGTGTGTCTCGGGACTCACTTCTTGTGCATTAACTATAGCCGCTTTGTCCAACCACCTGAATAACCGCGGAACTCGTGGCCATAACCTTAATCCTTTACCATGTTTATACAAATCATGGTTCTGCTTATTATGCTTATCATCATCCTTCCAGTAATAACAATTCGGTGAGGTTGGATACTTCGAATCTCGTTTCCCAAAAGCTGCCTTGCATACTCTAAAGATCATGCGTAGATTGCTTTCAGCACTCAATTCTTCGCGCCTATACCACTCACAACCAAAGAGGAAAAACATTTAAGTCCCTCCCATGAGAATTGCCCCAAATCTAAACCTGTGATCATACGATTCATCATGAACTTTAAAGGCAATATAAGCGGTTATGATATATCCAACAATCGGTGGAGCGTACAACCAGATATTAGTAAGAACTGTACCCTGATGGTCATGTTCCTTTTTCTCTTTAATTTTCGCTTGCAACTGATATTCGAAAAACTCTTCTGAAAGCTTGTGACCACAATTCCCAAATGCAAGGAGGAATAACCCTGCATAGACCGCTACATCTGTTGAAGCTGATATAGATGTCCATAGTAGCATTAAGCCCTGAAAATAGAGTGAGGGACCTTAGTAGTATTGTCAAGTTTGACTTTTTTTACCAACTCGGATAAAAAAAATTTTAATTAACATTTGAGGGTAACATTTCAAAAAATTATGAAATGAGGATAAGTCATAATAAGAAGTACGACTTTTATTTTATTTTATTTTTTAATAAAATCGTAGGTGTGTTTAGGACTTCTGACTTGTTTTACTTTTTTGTATTTTTTTTTCCTTTTTTTTATAATTAAATTTGAAATCTGTATCTAACATGATTAAAGTTGTGTGCAATAACACTAACTTAAAATTTATCCCAAAAAAAAAATTGAAACTTGCTAATTGTACCTTTCTTTTTATTAAATATACCTCAATTTTTTTTTAAAATCTTAAATTCCAAATGGTAATATTTTTAAAACATACCCTCAAATGGAAATTAATTTTTGTTTACCCCCTTTCTTAATTAACATAATTTTTTTGAGCTGCAACTACGTCATATATAGAAAATTAATTAAATAAACTAAGTTTAATTTATTTATTTAAAAATGCAAAGTAATTTAATTTTTTAATTTCATTTAATATTTTTATGTATTTTTATATCATTTTATTTAATATTTTAATAATTTATGTTATAAATAATTTTTGTTCATTTATTTATTTAATTATTTTTTTATATATGACGTAGTGGCAGCTCAAAAATTTTATGTTAATTAAGAACGGGGGTAAACAAAATTTAATTACCACTTGGGGGTATGTTTTAAAAATATTACCATTTGAATTTTAAGATTTAAAAGAAAAAATAAGATATAATTAACAAGTTTTAATTTTTTAAAGAAACTGATAATAAAATAGGTGTATTTAGCAAGTTTTAAGGTACACAAATCATGTCCTTGCTCATGAAAAGTCTGCTAGGTGCAGATTTCAAATTTAATTATAAAAAATAAAAAAAAAAGTCATAAATATATTTACAAATTACAATTTTAAACATATCATGTCACTTATTACGATTTACCTTCATTTAGTAGTTTTTTAAATATTACCTTATAATTAAAATTTTTTTACTCCGAGTTGATCAAAAAGCCGTCAAGTTCTGATTGCAAGGTACATAGGCATAATAAATGGAATCCAAAAGATAATAATAGTGTATAATATACTATATAATAAGATTTTACCTCGATGGAAGCTACAGCGCAAAATGTGATCATAGTGAAACAACCCGTATATTCTTCGGATATTGCAGATACAAAACTAAAAAGGATAGATGATACAACATCTTGCATATTCGTAACAACAGCAGCTAACCGCTGGCTGTTGCCCCTTGATTCTGTGAGGTAATCCATCAATATAAACAACACCGATATTTCTACAAATTTGTAGCTTGCAACCAAACCTGAAAATATATAGGGGACAAAGAATTAAGTTAAACTCTAGCTAGTTCCCGTAAATAACACAATCAGACAATTAGTTGTGTTACTCAATGATTACCGCCAATAAAAGGTAGGGTCTTTGAGAAGATCAATAGATTACGGGCTGAATCTATTGTGGAATGGAAAATTTTCTTGAAATTCTTAAGCGAAAGTGAGAAGTTCATTTCTGAACTGTTTTCTGGGACTAGAGCAATCATATTATAATAGCTTGACACTAATAACATACCGTGGTAACAGAATTATACATTTTCCATGCAATGGGTTAGATATACTGAGCGAGGCGCAAGAAAGTGTAGAAGTCAAGTCAACACGCGTTGTTCAAAGCGAAGAAGACAATTCAACACGCAAGAAGAAAAATGAAAAATTGGCATGAAAAGAGGAGAGGGGAGAAAAAGGAAAAAAGAAAATAGAAAAAAGTAACATGTAGTAAAAAAGAAAAGAGAAAGGACGTCTAAAAAAATGACTTTGTCGGTGTACACATTGACTTAGATTTATATGAAATTGATGGGGTAAATATGGGGGAAATTTACATCAATATATTATTATAGACGATACTTACGAAGACAGTTCTAAACCTCATACGACGACGGTTCTAGAACCGTCGTTGTTGCGGGTGTCATTGTAAGTTGGAACTTTCGACGACGGTTGTCAAAACCGTCTTTGTATATAAGGATGACAAACGGGCCGGCCCCCAAAAAAACGGGGGGCCGACCCGGCCCGCAAAAAATGTGGGGCGGGCTAGCCCGGCCCGCTTTTACAAAGTGGACTACAAATGCTAGCCCGCCCCGCTTTACTGCGGGCCAGCGGGCCAGCCCGCATCAAAAATAAAATAAAAAATAAAAAAGTCAATTTAAAAAATAAAATACAAAAAATTATAAAAAAATACAAATATGATAATTAAAAAAACACAAAGTTAAATAAAAATAAATAATTTAAAATTAATGCTAAATAAATGATGTCATGTGATAATTCACAAAATTACACCATTTGCAAATGAAATTTACGGTTATAAACTGTCCAAAAGTGTAATATGCTAGTAATGAAAGACTATTTGAAAGTATCATTATCATAATCATTTTAATATTAAAACTTAGAAGTTAATTATGAGAGTGCAAAAGAGTATAAATTTAAAGAATATATCTATTTCAAAATGTGTTAAATATATTTATTTAATTTTAATATTTCATATTTAAATAATATAGGCCCAACGGGCTGGCCCGCCCCGCCCCGCGTTTGGCCCGCAATTTTGCGGGGCGGGCCAGCCTGGCCCGCTTTTGATTTGCGGGTTAATATTATCAATCCAGCCCGCGTTTTTTTGCGGGCTAAGTGGGCCGGCCCGACGGGCCAAGCCCGTTTTGCCATCCCTATTTGTATACATAACTTTTTTTTTTAATTTTTTTTTGTAAAAGAAACAAAGACGGTTGTTCCCAAAACCGTCTTTGTATGTGCACATACATAAACGCTTTTGGGAACAACCATCTTTGTTTCTTTATTTTCTTAATTTTTTTTTGGCAAATGAAGATAAGAAGACGGTTTCTACCAAAACCGTCTTTGTAGGTGATCATCCAAAGACGATTTTTTGGAGAATCGTCTTTGTTTCCGTACTTTTTAATTTTTTTATTAAAAAACTAAGTTAAGAAGACGGTTATTCCGAAAACCGTCTTTGTTTGTCCACTTACGAAGACAGTTTTGCAATAACCGTCTTTGTTTCTTTATTTTCTTAATTTCTTTTTGCAAACGAAGATAAGAAGACGGTTTCTACCAAAACCGTCTTTGTAGGTGACTATACAAAGACAATTTTTTTGTATGTGCACTTACGAAGACGGTCTTTGGAAGAACCGTCTTTGTTTCTCTATTTTTATAATTACTTTTTTTTTGTAAACGCATCTCCTTTCTTTTTTTTTCGAAATTGGTTTCTAGATATACTACCAAATGAATTTTAAAAATACACCACATTGAAGGGATTTTATTCTATAAAATAAATAAAAAATCAAATTGTTAGTACACTAAAATTTGAAATTCAAGTTAACACTGTAAAATTAATTTAACACAAAATTAAATAAAATACCATGCAACATTATATTAAATGTAAATGAATGTATATAACATAATTAAAACAAACATCCTACTTTATAGCATGAAACATAATCTAAAATTTGGTTGAAAGTTGTTTTTCTTCCCCAATCTCCAATGACCAAGAAGCTAAGTGACCCATCTTGTTTAGGTGCTTGTTCAAACCGCTCAAACAATGCAAAGGAAACAACCAAACACAAGGTAAGATGTAAGGACCCTTACTGTGGCGCGGGTGGCGCTAGATCCCGCGCTGATAGCGCCGGGATCCTTCAGCAGAAAACCCTGTAGAGGGTGTGGCGCGGTTAGCGCCAGGGTTGGCGCTGATAGCGCCAGACCCATTGACTTTGGCGCTGATGGCACCAGAGGTTCGGCCAGCTCACGTTGATGGCGTGAAGATGGTGCTAGTGGCGTGGATAAGTCGAGAGGTTGGCGCGGGTAGCGCCGAGGGTCACGCGGATCCCGCCAGTAGTGCCCTGGAAAGCCTAAATCCTATGGTTCTCCACGCGGATAGCGCCAGGAGCGGCACTGATGGCGCCACAGTGTTTGCAGCTGGCGCGGATGGCGTTTTGGAGGAGAAGAAAATCATTTTCTTCTTCCTCAGAGCTCCAGCAGCCATGGGAGAGCTTCCCAAGCTCCCATGACCTTGCCTGATGACCCTAAATGCTTTCTGAACCCTTTAATCCTCCTAGAAACCTAGTGAGAGCGAGAATCCTTCCTCTATTTCCCTTAAAACCCCAGAGAAACTCCTCCTCTGAGAGAGGCTGAAGAGAACTCGAGATTGGGCGAGGATTAGCTGTTTCTACGGACGCTAAGGCAAGGGAGAGCAGCCCAGAGGTCTTCCTCGGCAGTTTTGAGGTAAGAAACTCGAGTTTCTCTGATTGATTTTGGATTTGGGGTTTCTTGTGAATAGTGACCCATCTGTGATAGAGTTAGAATTAGCTCTGGGTCCAGTTGAGAGATGTGTTTAGAATCTTGTGAGGAGGAAGGATTAGCTTTCAGTTTGTGATTTGGTGAACGTTGGTTTTGGCTCTAGGATATGCATGTGTGACTTGGACTGAGTCACTTGATTTGAGACATGCAAGAGCCAAACTGATGGGCTTGTAGTCCCTGTGAGGCCATGGGGACGGTGTGTTGTGAGATAGACCGTCCAAGCCCTATGGAAACCCTGAGGTTTTGGGTTGTCTGAACTCTAAGCTCCTTGTGAATGGCTAGCTGTGAGTCTAGGGTGACTCTGAGGCCATGGTTGAGCTGAGATAGACCACTGAGGGTCTATGGACAGGCCTGTGATAAAGAAGCCTGATGAACCTTAGGTAGATGACCTGGGTTGATAGAAAGGACTGAGGTTCCTTTCTCTGAGGCAGTTGAAGACTGATTGATGAGCTGGTTATGTTTATCTGCTTGAATGGTCTGTGATATGTGGTTGGTTGCCTTGATAGGGCTTGACACAAGGTGTCAGAGGAGCAGACCATTGTGCAAGAAGTTGGTGTTGCAGGCACAGCTATCAGGTAAGCTCATCGCTCTGGGAATTAGTCCCTTTCTCTCGTTTACCACCCAAGTGGGTGATTGATGCATGCCATGCTTGTTTTGTATTTGTTTATGGGCATGTTGTGGAATGAAAGGCCTAAGTGACCTATCTTGATGATTATGTGTGTTAAAGCCTGAAAGGCTAGATGAACGGTACTTGGAGTGATACTCAGACCGTTCCAGAAATGAACCCTAGGATAGACACTGAGATAGTGTGAGGGTGATGATGCACCTGAGATTACAGGTGATGGAATCTATAGGATACTGGACTAGTATCGGGCTAGTTGAGGTTCCCTAGCCAAAGGAAGAGTTTGAGGCCTCCCTGGAATAGCTGAGATTCCTTGGGAGGTGCCACTGCTCTCCGCCTTAAGTCCTAAGGTTGGATTGCCCTGTAAGGATGTTCCTCCTTAGGCAGAGATATTGATAAGCTTGGAGGGTTTTCCCAGGCTAGTGCTGTGAAGTCCTGAGAGATGAGTGCCCCGGGTTGGGATGATCACTCTCAGGCAGTGGACTGGAAGTCCCGAGGGATTGAGTGCCTCCGGTGTGAGATGATCTCTCTCAGGCACGTGTTGTGGAAAGTCCTGGAGGTGATTGCCCATTCATGGATGTTCTTGCCCAGGCATGTGTTATGAAAGTCCTGGTGAGGCCAGGCAAATGATTATGAAGTCCTGGAGGGTTATTCCCAGGCCAGTGTTTCTGAAAGTCCTAGAGGGCTATTCCCAGGCCAGTGTTTGTGAAGTCCTGAGTTGAGGAGCTCCTCAGGCAAAGTGGTGAAGTCCTGAATGGTGGATTCAGGCAATGTTTGTGTGATAAAGAGGCGGTGCCTCTCTGATATGTTAAGTGTCTAGTGAGAGACACTATGATAGGTATCTCTGTGAGACTAGTCTGAGATGGCTTAAGAGCCTGTATGAGGTGGGAGACCTCTGATGCTGAAAGCATCCGTTGATTACCCAGACAGCTGGGATTGTGTGAAAGCTAGGCTAAGGTCCTAGGCTTTATGTTGTGAGCTGGGATGATGTCCTTAGCTCTGTTTTCTGTTTGTGTGTGTGATTGGTGGTGAACCAGGGTAAGGGAAGATCTCCCAGAACCCTGAGCTTACTGAGACGTTTGTCTCACCCTGTGTGGGGTTTGTGGTTTTCAGGTACTT
>PYAF01005016.1:67527-93960 GCA_007407185.1 Glycine tomentella
AGCTGGGATGATGTCCTTAGCTCTGTTTTCTGTTTGTGTGTGTGATTGGTGGTGAACCAGGGTAAGGGAAGATCTCCCAGAACCCTGAGCTTACTGAGACGTTTGTCTCACCCTGTGTGGGGTTTGTGGTTTTCAGGTACTTCTAGAGGAGAGAAGTTACCACAGGGCAGGAGGCCCTAGCTGAGAGTGCTGGAGTGGTTAGGGGCTGCAGATGAAGATTAGAAGAACTTTTATTTTGATCTCTATCCTGTTTTCTGTATAAGTATAGGGTGTGAGTGTACACCCGTTGTCTGTACATATTTAATTGTATAACCACTGATGTGGTAGAACTTATGAGTTGTATGTATATGTACAGATTATGTGATGTATCTGAGTTTATGTTTCCTCCTGATATCTCTATTTAGTTTTCTGAATTTTGTATCTGCCTATATTTGTATGTTTGAGTTAACTGGATCTCAGGGGCTTGGTATTGATGTTTGATGTGTGTTTTTATATTCCATGCATAATGTAATTAAGAAAATCGATTCTATCGCTTCCGCATTGCGTTCAGATAACGTTGATAGCGCGCTTATGATATTATTAATGATAACACGTCCGGGGTGTTACATAAGACGAATGGGAAAGTGTTACTACTTCGTAGACCAAGAAAAAAGGTTTGTATTAAAATAATCATGATTATAATAAATAATTATTTTCACACCAACCCAGAACAAAAAGGAAAAATAGAATATATCATATATCATAATATATCATATATCATTATAGTTTCTTTTGGATGAGTAGTAAAAATAATAAGAGAAATATTCTCTATTGTTATAAAACTTTAGTGTGTCAACTGTTGGCACCAAGTTTCTCACAACAAAACTAATAAGTGTTTGGTAGTAACTAGACATTCATACTAGTATCAAAGAGTAATCGAGCAATGAGCAATCTATTGGTCTCTAAAGAGATATGAGCTAAAACTAAATATACCTTATAAATTCTTCTGATTTCTGCACAGCTTTCTGAGCAGCTTTAACAGCTTGATTATTCATACAAAGATTAGAACAGAATCGCCTCTAAAATTTGAGATCAAAATATTGTCGGTGACATTAATGAAATATAATCAAACTTCAGACAAATTGGCTTCACAAATATGCAGAACAAAAATAACAAGATATGCTTGAAGTCAATAAAGAAAACTCACCATAAAGTCCCCTGCATATATACTTTAAAGTATCCATTTGAAGCTACTGCAACGAACAAAAACGTTAGTGTCTCTATTCAAAATCAAGTGTATGGCATTTTGGGTTTGGGTAGCCATATAATTACCACAATACTAATTGGTTTAATTATTTTTTATATAAATATATAATCTACTTTTAACTTTTGGTTCCAACGCACTTTTAATTATTTTTTTGCATTATCAATAGATAATTATTGACCTTTGCTTTATTACAATCTTCATTGTTTTGTCTCAGATAATCCTACTTGCATGCAAAACAAATTAATTACACAGTGAATGTCTCCATCTAGAAATTCAAATGACAAGAGAAATATCATGGATGCTCCTTCAATTGCTAAAAAATCTTATATGATTGTAGTTTAACTATGTAATTGCATTTGTTAATGAAACTAAAAATTATACTAGCAGATTGAAATCCTTACATTAGTAGTAAAATTTAAACTCACGGTTCCTTCTAATATGTAAATCATGATGTCTCAATAAAAGTCCATGAAGTATCTTGAAGAGTGGATGTAGAAAGGCGACATTTAGTTAGTTCCAGAACGTTGATAGTTTAACCCAAAATCTCTAGTTTCAACCAAAAAAATATAAGTTCCGATGACTTATAGGTTCAGATGTGTGGCTTAGGCTACTTCATACAACCGATCTTTATCATGTTAAAAAATACTTTTCTTGAATGTTCTAATCCCAAATGCTATTAGCTGATCAGTACACATGTTAAACACCTAAACTAATGTACACCAATGAGTAGTTACATGAACAGAAATGTAAAATTGAGATAAGATCTAATATAAAATTGAAATTTGGGCACTAACCGACAACAATAAAAGAGAATAGGGAGAAAGAAAACCTGTGTAGAGCTTAAA
Organism: Glycine tomentella; assembly: GCA_007407185.1. Lineage (NCBI taxonomy): Eukaryota > Viridiplantae > Streptophyta > Magnoliopsida > Fabales > Fabaceae > Glycine > Glycine tomentella. Next base: position 69,619 of record PYAF01005016.1, read on the forward strand.
ACATGTTGGCAGGCTCCTTTGCTTAATGACCCACCAATTAGAATAGGAGTTTCACACTGTATAGTAAAGATTAGTATTAAATATAAATATAGATTATTAGGCAAAACTCCAATTTTGATTTGAAAACAGAACCGGTGACAAAAAAACGAGAAAAAACAAGGCAGCAATCCAATTGGATAATCCTAATCATTTAAGGCCACTCACCATAACATCTTGTTTAACCAAGGGATAATCAGAAGCACTAAGATTAATAAACCAATCCCAATGGCAGGTCCTGAGAAGCATTGCCATAGCATGGAGAGTGGTAGCAAGCATAGTTGGTCCTCTATATGTGACCAAATTAGGCTTCCCCACAACCCAAGCATTCCCTAGTTGGCCAAAAACAGGATCGCTAGCCACAAATTCTACCACTGCTCTATGCTCAGCCTGTAGAGCACCACAAAAACAGGATCACAATTGTTTGATCCTTGGGCTCAGTTGTGGAGGTTTCAATAAGATGCCCTTGAATACTCTTATTAAAAAAAACTAAAGTAAATAATACGTGAAGAAAGGTTGGTAATATAATCATTGAACGACTAAAAAATTCAGGACAAGGTTATTTGACAGATACAATATGCTTAAACATACTTTGGTGGCAAGGCAATAGAATAGAAAATGCATAAAAAACCAAACAACCTTGTCCCATTCAATCGTATATGCCTATGCCATGATGTTATCATATTTCTAAAGAGTCAACTGTTCAAGAATCATGAGAAAATAGCAGCATGGAACATGGTTACCCAATTAGAATTTGTGTGCCTGAGTGAAGTTCCTCTTCATCAGATTTAGTTCTACTAGACATTCCTGGATGGCTGAGGATGTACAGCTATAGTTTCTGGATGGTTTTCTAACCTCAAACAAACACATGAACTTAGGTTTTCTAGAAACATGATTCAAAATTGATGAGATGAACAATAAGTGATCTTATGCTATACAAAAAAGGTAGAGTTTCTATACAAAGAACTCAACACATCACTTCGAAAAAGAAAAAAAGGAAATTGACGACAGTAACAGGAGAACTTATGAAAAAGGGTAGAACCAAAAGATTTAATGTTGTAACCCTCATTATTACTACAGGTTTAATCTATCATTTCCTTCCCTCCCTTCCTCCACCCTTATTTTTCTCTCCCTTGAACATCTACACATAATATATGAAAAATTATAAATGCCTACTATTTTAACGTGATACCTCAAAATGCAAACAGAGGCACATGTTGACTTACCTCAAAATCAACAAATGCAATAGGCATTCCTCCTCTGGAATGCATTTTGACCATATTGAATCCAGTATATCTGAAAAGATGGATTAAAGACATTAAGTTATATGATCATATCAAGTAGATGAAGAACATTCCAGGATCTATATATAACACGAACTAGCATGTTTAGCATTGGTTCAATCTGAACAACAGAGGCCCTTTGCAGATTCATTTAAAAGAGAGAAGAAACGCACGCAGAAAAAGGCTGCTTCAATTCATCTTCAGTGCAATTTGGACCAAGATTTGCGATAAAGATCGTGGAACACAATCCTCCAGTACTGCATTTTCCATGTTGCTCCTGCAACCATTTTGAAAGGATTGTAGTACAGAAGACCTTAATGGGAAAAGGAAGCGACACCTTTTCAAACTACACAGAATTTCATCTACTTGTTGAAACACTGAAGGAAATGACATGAATTCTATGTGTTGCATTTAAAGCAAAAGAAAATATTGGATAATTTGTACAAATGCAATAAGCTGAAGAGTTCCAACTTATTTCTGATTTTCACTTGAACTTACCACAGATACAGCATTGTCAGAACCAACAGTCGTTTCATATACAAGCAGAGAATATTATAGACTTAGTGAACCACTATAATATTCAAAGTATTGTTACAACTTTATCATTTTTTTGTGTGTGAACAATTTGCAAAATTTTGACGTTTGAGCTAAACAGTTAGTAAATTTATTGTATTCTCAACCTTGTCATGATGCCTAAATCACCCTAGTTGTTGCCACTGTCTGATGGTTCATCAGGGTCACAGTCACCTAAATGTGGAAGATGTGCAGTGAGACACGAAAACAAGAGGGCCAAGAATATGTGCGGTGAGACACAAAAACAAGAGCTTTTAAGCTGATACTTGCATACAAAGGTTGAGTCTTTCTTAAAGATGCCCTGCCTTTCCACTGAGGTTGCCCTTTGGAATGTTTCCCTGCAAACTGTTGCCCTGCATGTTCTTGTAAATAAAAAAGACAGGACCATAGATTAATTAGCTGGAACTTAAAAGCTTATAAAATTAGACAAGTAAACAAAATGTGTTCCATACAAGCCTAAATAAAAGAAGAAAAACTTCACAGATTGATTAAAGTGATCATAGCACAAAAGAACAAGCAAATTAAGTTGCAGCTATCTTGATATACAGCCATAAAGCACATGCCTCTTTAGGTGTTTTGACTGTGTGCTATTAGCAGGAACTTTTCCACTAGGCGCTTGACAAGTATGATAGGCAATTTAAGAAATGAGATACTATCGGTGCAAGACCATGGTCCTCTGTCCCTCTCAATAAGTCCTGAATATCAGAAACACTATCTTAGGACAAGAGAGGAGCCAAATCCTGATAAGGAAACTACTCTCTTGACACTTGGAGAAGAGAACTAAATTTCACATATACCTGTCAAGAATTCAAAAAGCTAAATGGATTCGAATAATTATATCGATATATTGGATATAATCGATAGTGAATTGAAACCTTTAACTATTTTACTCATTGAATTGACTTGAGAAAAAAAGACAAAATAGGCATAAGCATCTGCAATGGTAATAAATTTGCACTTCTGTCAAGGTCTCCAGCTATAAAGCAAAAATGTAACTAGTAAATCAATTAAGTATGCTTTGTATCCTTCATGTTCTGGTCAGTGGTCACAAGGAAAGAATCCAGTACTTACTTGTGGGAATCTAGATAGATTCAAAAGCTAAGAAAAGACAAGAGCTTAGTCTTCATTTCTGCAATACAATACTCATATAAAAGGCATTTTTCTTGACCTCTGAAACAATGATATAATATAGCTTACAATGGTGATTTGATGAAGCCCAAGTGATCAATCAATACAACTGTAGATGGAAATTTTTTGCACAACTACTCAATTTCAGAAATATATAGACCAATCCCCTGAAACCATTTGACTCAGAAATTCTTAATTTCATTAACTTCATACATACAAAAAGAAAGGCCTCATACTGTCTAGAAGGGTAGCAATACCATATGCCATTGATATAAATAATCTAACAACCTAAGGTTGTATTATTGGGAGGAGAAGAAACTCTACAAGATAGTTCTTTTATATATACAAGCAAATAAGAAAGCACCTTCATACATAAGAAGCCCATTGGTATATTGCCTTCCCAACTTTATTTATCATCTGCAATGAGATCATTTCAGATATAACCCAGAAAAAAATAATTTGATTTGATAAACAGCTACAGCAAAACAAACATTTTTGGTCACTTGGTGATGTAGGTTTCACAGATGAAATTGAAGGACTTGGGGTTACAAAACACCTTATATAAAGCAACAAAAGACCTTGCTTCAGTTTCACACCAAATAATTAGTGACAATATGGGAGAGTAGACATAACCCTTCTCAATAGTTGAGACTAGGCAAACATAAATAGTAAAGAAAATAGAAATCCTTATTATCCTAGCTCTAATAATTTAAAGACAAAATAAGAAGGAAGAGGCATACTTTCAATGAAACATCTAGTCTCCAATTTTAGTCCCCTATATGTGCTATTTTCTTTTTCTTCTATGATCTGTGTATCTGGTCATATGAATGACATTTCATACAAAGACAACATTTTGGAAAGCAAGCTGTTAGACCTCAAATAAAGGAGATATATGTAGCAAGGACTCATGGCAGGTTTAGGAAGAAACAAGAGCAGGACCTTTAAGAGGTACTGAACCTGAATATTTGAAGGGGATATTTCTAAATGGATTAAAAGATGTAGTAAGGGCAGAATTAAAACTACATCCAGTTAAGTCTTTGACTGAATTAATGGAGTTTGCACAGAAGATAGATGAGAAGAATCAGCTGATAGAAAAGGGCAATGTTGCAAGTATTAGAGGAAATTCATCAAAAGTCTATAGTTCATCAAGAACTGTGACTTGGTGTAAAGACCCTCACCGTGGCGCGGGTGGCGCTAGATCCCGCGCTGATAGCGCCGGGATCCATCAGCAGAAAACCCTGTTAAGGGTGTGGCGCGGATAGCGCCAGAGCTGGCGCGGATGGCGCCAGACTCTCTAGAATGTGGCGCCAGGGGCTCCAGGGTCGCGTTGGTGACGCGAGTTTCTCTGGAGGTCCACGTCTGGAGTGCCAGAGTTGGCGCTGGGAGAGCCACTGGGTGTGGACTGTGGCACGGATCGTGCGGGGATTGGCGCGGAACGCGCCAGAGGTGCTCTGGAAAGTTTAAATTCTCTGGATTTCCACGCGGACAGCGCCAGGAGCGGCGCTGATGGCGCCACAACGTTTAAAGGGGGTCGCGTTTTGGAGGAGAAGAAAAATGTTTTCTTCTTCCTTAGAGCTTCCAGCAGCCATGGGAGAGCTCCCCAAGCTCCCATGACCTTGCCTGATGACCCTAAACGCTTCCTGGACCCTTTAATCCTCCTAGAAACCAAGTGAGAGCGAGAATACTTCCTCCCTTTCACCAAAACCTCCATATTCTGAGGAACCTCCAGAGTGGTGGATGAAAGCTTGAGTTTGGCGAGGAACGGCGGTGGTTCAGCGGCCCCAGGGCTCGGGAGAGCAGCCTAGAGGCCTTCCTCATCAGTTCTAAGGTAAGAAACTCGAGTTTCTCCGATTGATTTTGGATTTGGGGGTTTCCTGTAAATAGTGACCCATATGTGATAGGGCTAGAATTAGCTCTGGGTCCAGTTGAGAGAAGTGTTTAGTATGATGAGAGGAGGAAGGATTAGCTTTCAGTTTGTGATTTGGTGACTGTTGGTTTTGGCTCTAGGTGAGGCATGTGTGACTTGGACTGAGTCACTTGATCTGAGACATGCCAGAGCCTTTGTGATGAGCTTGAGGTGCCTGATAGGCCATGGAGACGGTGTCTGGTGAATTAGACCGTTCAAGCCCTGAGAAACCCTAAGAGTTTGGGTTGAGAGAGCTTTGATGCTCAATGATGATGGCTTGTGTTGAGTCTGGAATGACTCTAAGGCCATGGATGGATCTGAGATAGACCACTGAGGGTCTATGGAAGGCTTGTAGAGGATGAGCCTGATGAACCCTAGAGTAGATGACTCGGGTTGAGGGAAAGGACTGTGATTCCTTCCCTGAGGCAGTTGAGGACTGCTTAATGAGCTTGTGCACGATTGTATGCTTGTATGGTCTGTGATATATGTTTGTATGCCTTGGTAGGGCTTGACACAGAGGGTGTCAGAAAAGCAGACCATCAGTGGAGGCTAGAGCTGTGAGGCACGACTAGCCAGGTAAGCTCATCGTTCTGGGATTTTCCCTTATCATGGTTTTCATCCAAGTAGGGTGAGGTTTGCATGCTATGTTTGAATTATATATGTATATGCATGCAGCTGAAAGGAAGGCCTCTGTGGCCTGTTATTTGATATTTTATGTGTTGGAAGCCTGAAAGGCTATAAGAACGGTACTGGGAGTGAAACTCAGACCGTTCTAGAAAGATGAATATATGATGAATCCTAGGATAGACACTAAGACAGTGTGAGGGTAATGAGACACCTGATATGGCAGGTGTGAGGCCGTGGGCCTTTTGAGAGAATGCAGATCATGAGATGGTCTGTGATGGAACCTAGAGGATACTGGATGAGTATCAGGCTAGTTGAGGTTCCCTAGCCAGAGGTAGAGTTTGAGGACTCCCCGAAATAGCTGAGATTCCTTGGGGAGGTGCCACTGCTCTCCACCTAAGACCTAAGGACAGATGGAACTGTGAGGATGCTCCTCCTTAGGCAAAGATGTTGGAAGTCCTGAGTGATTTTCCTCAGGCCAGTGTTTGTGATTGTATTGTCCTGGACGGCTATTCCCAGGCATGTGTTATGAAAGTCCTGGAGGGTTTTCCCAGGCCAGATGCTAGACAGATATGTTGTATCTCTAAGAGAGGGCTTTCCGAGGGGGAATAGAGCCTAGGGCCTCTTAGATGAACCATATTTGTATTCTCAAAGTCCTGAGTTGAGGGATCTCCTTAGGCAATGTTTGTAAGGTTCAGAATTCTGAGTTGAGGGATCTCCTCAGGCAATGTTTATAGGATTAAGAGGCGGTGCCTCTTTTGAGTTGAGAAGTGTCAGGGGATGACACTTATGATAGGTACCTCTGTGAGACAGGCTATGAGAGCCAAGATGAGATACCGATGCCATGATGATGGCTTTGATCTCTGTGAGATGGCTGTGAGAGCCATGACGAGGTGGATTACCTCTGATGCTGAGAGCATCCTGTTATGGACCCAGATGGCTGGGAAGTGTGTAAGCTAGGATGATTTCCTCAGCTCTATTTATTTGTTTTGTGTGTGCTTGGTGGTGAACCAGGGTTAGGGAGGATTTCCAGAACCCTGAGTTTACTGAGACGTTTGTCTCACCCTGTGTGGGGTTTGTGGTTTTCAGGTGCTTCTTAAGAAGAGGAGCGACCTCAGGGCAGGAGGCCCTGGTGAACCAGATAGGCTGGATGGGAGGTTGCAGTAGAAGACCAGAGCAGAGCTTCAAGAGTTGGAGCCGGTCTTAGTATCTCTGTGTAGTTGTAGGGTGTGTGTACATCCTTAGTACTGTACATATTTGTTGTATGACCCAGCTGTGGTCTTGTTTGAGCATGTATATGTACAGATGGTTATGTTGTATGAAAGTATGTTTCCTCCTGACTTTTTGTGTTTGGTTTTATGTATCTGCCTATATAGTTGTTTATGTTTTATCTGGATCAGCAGGGGCTTGTTTTATGTACTTTGTTATGTGGTTTCATATTCCATGCATAATGTAATCAAGATAAACGATTCTATCGCTTCCGCACCGCGCGTAGTTAACGTTGTGAGCGTGTTATGGATATCATTGATGATAACATACCGGAGATGTCCGGGGTGTTACACTTGGGAGTCAGGCATCAAATCAAATCAGGTCAAAAATAAGGAAGCAGCTTCTAGTAGTGACTCTAATAGTGTGAAGCCTACTGGAACATATAGGGGCAGACCTTTTAGGAGGTTATCGGATGCTGAGTTTCAAGAAAAAGCTGAAAAAGGGTTATGTTATAGGTGTGATGGAAAATTTGGACTTGGCCATATTTGTCCAAATAAGCAATTACAAGTGATGATTTAGGGTGAAGAACAAGGTGAAGAGGAGGAAAAGGAAGATGAGTTTGGGGAAGAGGATAAGCAGTTTCAAAATATCCAACTATCATTATATAGTATAGCTGGATTAACTACAAAAAAATCTATTAGATTGTGGGGGATGATTGAAGGAACAAGAGTCCTGACCTTAGTAGATTGTGGAGCTTCCCATAATTTCATTGCAAGGACAGCAGTGAGATTATTGCAATTGGAAGTGACTTCTACAAAACCTTATACAGTGGAAGTGGGAGATGGAAGGAGAATTCGATGTGAAGGAGTGTGTAGAAGGGTTAAATTATAGATACAAGATCTGCAGATCATGCAAGATTTTTTTTGTATTTGATATGAGAGGGGTGGATGTGGTGCTATAGTTTTAGCAGTACAAAAGTGGAGACACTACTTGATGGGCAGGAAATTCACTATTGTGACGGATCATAAAAGTTTGAAATTCTTGATAGAACAAAGATTAATGGGAGAGGATCAATTAAAGTGGACTTCAAAGTTAATGGGCTTTGATTTTGATATCGTGTATAAATAGGGTTGTGAAAATAAGGCAGCTGATGCTTTGTCCAGGAGAATGACCTTTACAACAATATCTATGATTCAATATGATGAGGAGGAGGAGTGGGAAAGGGAGATGTTAGCTGATTCAAAACTGAAAATAATTATGCAAGATTTATTGGTGAATAAGGCTGCTCATCCAAGCTATGCTTTGCAGAATAAGAAATTGTGGTATAATGGCAAGTTAGTGCTATCAAAAAAATGTCCTAAAGTGCAGGTGTTGATGTAGGAGTATCATAGTTCCTTGGTGGGGGGTCACGTAGGTTTTTTCAGAACTTTCAAAAGAATAGCAGCCCTGGTTTATTGGGAAGGGATGAGACAGGATATTAGGAGATTTATTTATGAATGTGATGTTTGTCAGCAAAACAAAAAGTAAAAGATTTATTTGGTCTTTAAACCACCTAACAAAAGTTCTTGTATGTATGTAGGTAGGGGAGCATAATGTCGAGGTGTAGGACTGGCTAGGTTTGACATTTCGAAACAGGAAAAGCAGCCCAAGATGTTTTATTGCTTCTAATTACTGAGATATGTGGGGCACCAACACATAGAGACAATTGATCATTCACATTAAAGTGCACACTTTCCCCTTTACTCTGTTGAAACAGAGGTACTACGCCCCTTTCTTGTGTAACTACGAGGGGTTTTGGTGCATCAATGTTAAAAAAATTGAGAGTCAGTTACACACCTATCCATGTATATATAATATGTATATTGAATTTTGTCCATTATTGATAACTTAAGTTAATTTATGATGACACTCAATATCTTATGTTGCTCAATAAGTCACTTGATAACTTAGTTGATAAGAGGGGTTATGAGCTGTCAGTTTCAGTTGTAACTATAATTCAATATAATTGGAGACTAAATAGCCATGCAAAAGTTTACCAGTTTGTTTAATTACTTGTCAGCAGAACCAAAACATCGATGTGCATGATATAAACATAGTTTCATGCATCTAAATAACAAACATCAAGGTGGATGTCTAGTTGAAGTAAAGAAGATTTTCAATTCCAAAGCCAAAGAGATCAAGTTCAGCAAAAGAATCTAATGCATGCAATATGAGATGACATATTTATACAAGTACTCTTTCATAACAAAGCATGAAATAAATCAACTTATTGTGGTTTTAGTTATCATTTATGCAAATAAAATGGCAGAAAATTAATGAGGTGAGAACATGAGTAGTGAGTAGTGACAACACAAACCTTGATTGCAAGGTTTCAGAGGGTCTTCACTCTATAGTTTGTGACTTGTGAGTCCTATGCAGAAGATTCAGGTTGGTATTTGTAGACATGGGGAAATCAACTACAAGGAAATAAAAACATAACAAGTTAAAAGAATTTGGATAATAACTTAAAGATAAAATATGTTCATGCTTTTAGCTTATGTTCATGCTTTTCTCTTTCAAAAACTTTGTTATGTTTAATTCATTCATCACTTGTAATGCAGGAGTCAAGGTGTTTTCTAAGTTAGACCGGCCAGTCCCTAAAAATGTTAAAGGATTGAAGGGATTTTTAGGATTGAGTGGGTATTATAGATAATTTTAAGAAAATTTGAAGAAGGACCAGTTTAATTGGGATGAATCTGCCCAACAGGCATTTGATAAGCTTCCATTGTTTGAGTCGGGTATAAAACTAATCTTCAATCTAGCCTAAATTTAATCAAATGTATTATGCGGAAATCAAATTCAAAACATTATCCCCCTTAAACTCATTGTGTGTTGTCAACTGAATTACAACAATTGGATCCATATATATAATTTTTAATACAAATTTTTATTACGAGTTATGGAGGAGAAACATCAATTTGATTAAAGAATAATACTGACTTTTATAATTATTTTCATTACACTTTCAAACCCCACAAGCTTAGAGAGACTGAAACAAGGTTGCTAAATTCATAAGACAAGATTTGGGGTACACACTCACTACCACGTTAGTTACTCACACAGTATATACAACTAGCTAGGAGCAAGTATGTGATAAAGCAAGCCAAACACACTTATCAATCAGGTTTATTCCTAGAGAAGGAGAAAAAGAGAGATAGGGATAGCCCATGAAAGATAAAATGTTGCCAAAAGGACTCATACATGAGAAAAAGACGGAACCCTCTTCTTGTGGCAACTTATATATACTTTGACAAGAAACCTTTGATCTTTCGTTATTGTCTGAACTTGTCCATATAGTATTCTTTTTGTCCATAGAATTCCAAAGAAAATAGAGGTAATTAAAAGTCATATATCACTTCCCGGTTTTCATACACAAGAATTCTCTCTCTCTCTCTCTCTCTATATATATATATATGTATATTATATATTTATATGGACACATGCACACACTTCAATTTTTGATATTCTTCAACTTTGTGAAGAATTTTGCTTCTTCTACTTTGTGAGAAACTTTATAGTTTTAGCTTCAGAGAAGGTGAGTTTTTTTTGTGTAATTTTTATCATTTCTGAGAATATATATGTATATAGTATATACATTATATAAACTATATAAAAAATTTCAAAATAATAGCTATCCAGCAATATGCTATCTCGCTATAGTACTTTTGGAGTGGGCGGCTATTTGGGATTTAAAACAGTGTTGATAACTATGAAAATAACTAAGACAATATATGAATCAGCCTAGAAGAGCTATCTGATCCGTCGAAATATGCATCAAAGAAATACATGAGATCTTTACGTAAACTTCTAACTAATACAAAATTTGTCTAGGTTCATTAGCAAATTTAGAATATGTTAAATACACCTAACACTCTCACTAAAGCGATATTTGGAGTACCTAAAAAAATATTGAAGATCTCCAACTACAAGAGAGATTACCAATTCTCAAAATTTTCTACAAATCTCTAGTACTAAACATGACTTTCTAAATAAAACATTCTAGACCAAAGTCCAAAAAATTTCATGCTATGATCATTATGATGGACTTGTCTACCAAACAAGCTTACTAACCTTCTTCACAAAACAGAACATTGCAATTCACATAAATATATATTAACAATAAAAGACATCCCAAGGTAAGTGACTACCTTTTTTTTCTACAAGTTGATAGGATTTAAGTCTAATAATTTTATAAAATAGAAACAAGTGCAAAGAAAATTGTCTTCCATAAAAAATCACCAAAGAAATAAAACCATTTTGAGGTAATAAATAAGGCAGGTCAAGTTTGTAACTTTGAAACTCAAGTTCAAAGACCAAAATCAACTAAACAGCAAATAACAACAATAATAATTTTGGGACAAATTGTTATAAACTTCAACCACATGTTCTACACTTATTCGGTGAAAAGATAATACAACTTCCTAAACTTACTTCTCAGACTCAGAGATAGAAGAATTGCTGCAACCCTGCCACAAAGAAATTATGTTTCAGGATCACCAAAGAAGTAAACAGTTGCTACAAAATTACATCAAGTGCCATTTTTAAGAATGAGACTACGCGCGAAGGCCATACAAGGATATGAAAAAAGGCTGCCCAAATGAAAAGCAGAAATACAAAAATAGAAAAATCAAAAATTATTGCCACCACTTTAACAACATGTGCAAACAGCAAAAGGGACTAAATAAACTATGCATAAGGCACAATAGATGCATACCATTTGGAGGTCGAAGCAGAGGCAAGGGGATCAACAACCAGTCCTTTGGCAAGGAGAACGACAGTGAGGCTAGGGCACGGGATATTTGGGGTTACCTTCACGGAACTAAGATGACGCTAGGGCACGGGAATATTTAGGATTCTCTTCACATAATGACTCAAGGTAGGGCATGCACGAGATAATTAGGCCTCCTTGGTATTTTTTGGGTTTTAATTTTGCTTCATAAATCAAAGACGGTTGAAGGAAAAACCATTTTTGATTTAAGTTCCAAAAAATCACAAAAATGTCACCGGTTATAAATTATAGCATTACGACGACGGTTTTTAAAATATCTGTCTGTGTTTATAACTTGATAATTACAACAATGCCACCGCGTAGCCAACTAAGACGGTTTTGATAGAACCGTCGTCTTATGTGCGCCTTAAAAAGGTATATTTCTAGTAGTGATAGGTCATGAGTAATCATATAAGTGAACTAGACACCCCACCTTAACCCAAAACCTTAAGGCTCATGTTTATGGATTTTCTCCTCACTTATATAGTGCTCAACTTTTCTATTTTTATTCGATATGAGATTTTACCTCACACTTATACTCCAACACATTTAAGATAGTGAGGACAAATAATCAAACTTATCCTCAATCTGTCCTATTATTATATCTACTTTAACAATTCATCTCGATTTACTCTGAAGTTAAGTTGGGTCCAATCAAGGTTAGATCTGAATGGATAACATCACAACACTCTCTCTCCATAACCACCCATTGCCAATAAGTGATTCAATTAATTTACCAAAGCACCAAACAGTATGCAAGATAATTGCACAATTCTGAGTGGTATATTCCATCCACCTTTGTTTATGCATTTAATGTTATGCTCTAGGGGCATTTTTCTAGTTGGAATTAGACAATATTTTTTCGTGCATTTAATGTTATGCCTAAGTGACTAAATGATGCTAACAGCAGCAATGAGAGGCTAAGATTGTTGTTGATTAAATATTTGGAGAGGCAATGAGAGGCTAAGACAGACTTTCGTGGGGGACCCCGTTGCCATCACGTGCCCCCGATTCTAAGACAAATGATAGTTACCCAATAAACCACCATCTTCTTCACCCTCTCACATGACCTTGTTCCTACTTTTGACAGATTATTTGCATGAATTTCCATCTTGGTTTACATTTTATGCATAGCAATGCTAGCTACATCAATCAGACTCTTGTTTAACAGATTTTAACTAGACAACTTCCAAGTCCCTTAATTTGGTTTGTAAAACATGTTGCAATTTCTAGGGCTGGGTTGTTGTGACTAAGATAATTTCTCAACAGTTGATTAGAAAAGAAGAGTTTAATTAATTATAAATGTCATCGCATGTCGATTATTCAAAAGAGAAATGTGACTTATTGTTTCCAATTAAGCAAATAATCGACTCGTCTCGGCCTGTCTATTGGCTTTTATAATGACATAAAAAATACTTTATAATCCCAAGAATCTATTATACATATATAAAAACTAACTGCTAGCAAAATTACAAAATGAGACATCCTATATTAATGACATTTGGCAAAAAAGGGGGTAAAATGGTAATTGGACATAAATTTTCTAATTACACCCTCTTTTTAATAAGTGCACTCCAGTATATCCAAATTAAAACTTGCTAATTACACATATTTTTTTATAAGTGCACTCCAATATTTCCAAATTAGAACTTGCTAATTGCATCCCCTTTTTGTTAAAAAAAATCTATATTTCTTTCATCCCTCTCATACGTTATCTCTTTAATACATAGACAGAGGTATAAATGAATAAGATTAAGTAACATTGAAAAACTTCCTTATAAATTTCACTCTTTAGATATTGTCTTTTATTATCCAATATTAGTATACATAAAATAATTCTTGAACTAAAACATTTAGTTGTTGATGTGAAAAAATAGGTTATAGAAGATAAATAATAACATGTCTCAAAGATTATCCTTACCTCTTCATTCAAAAACAACAAAAAATTGTTTACACTGAAATTTAAAATGGAATTATCTAATCACATGGTGTTAATGAAATTTTTGGTCTTAAAGTAGTATACTTTTCTTTGTATTGCAAATTTGCATATCTCTTTTAATTTTCGATCTAATCACTTTGTTCCCCAATATACATTTTGCGATCCCCATTTGGCCTAAGGTAAATCAAAACAAAACTGAATAATGGTGTCCATAATAAATTCCACAAAATTTTTGCCAATTTTACACTTAAAAATAAATTTATTTTTTCAAACAAAAAAAATAATGTAAAAAAATCATTAACTAATAAATCCTAATTGAAATGTATTGGTTAATGTAAGAAATTGCTGATTGCACCCCCTTTTAATAAATGCACTTCAGTATTTTTAAATTAAAACTTGCTAATTGCACCCTCTTTTTGATAAGCAAATTAGTATTTCCTTTTAAATCTTAAATACTCATTATATAATCTTTTTGATCCCTCTCACACGTTATCTCTTTAACGCATAGGTAATGGTATTACATATGTACGTAGGGTATCGTACTAGCCAGTTACAAAAATACAAAATCACAATATTATTTTAATTTTCCTTCGAGACTCTAAATCATTAGTGGTATAATAATTCCTCTCTTATTTACTTAACAACTGTCTAGAAAAGTGTAGTGATTTCCTTTCATTTTATGTTATGATTTTCATTATCTCCTACTTTTGGTCCTTCATATTTCTCAATATTATTGGTTCTCATCTCAATTGACTTGGTCTAATTATTGATAGGTTTGCACATGTGTGACAAAAGATAAAACCTTAAGTGGATCCATTGTTTAAGGCCTGATTTCAACAGAGGTGTATTATCACAAGAAGAATAAATTATTATTGAACTGTACTTCTTTTTGTTAGATTTGATGAAGAGGTTGAGGAAGATCATGAAGAATCAAGTCAAGGTATTCTTAAGTTTTGATTTTACATGCCCACTCAAATTGATGGCATATGTACTTTGTTTAAAAGCTTGGTTCAAGAAAGATGAAATCCCTCATTCCTCACATAAGCTAAATAATTCATGCATACATGAGCTCATTAATTCATGATTAGGTCACACACATTCCATGAATCATTTGACATGACATTAAAGCATTAAAGTTTTCATAAAAAGTGTTTTTCACTGTTTTAATCGATTACTGGTTTCATTTAATCGATTAATTGCTTGGTTACAAAACTGCATATAAAGATATGAACACTTTAATCGATTACCAAATTCTTGTAATCGATTATATTCAGCTGACTTTGTTAAGTCGTTCTATGATAATCGATTACGTGACAGATTAATCGATTATATGTCCATCTGCATAATTTTTAGAAGAAAGTTTATTTGGTTTAATCGATTACCATATTATTATAATCGATTAAATGAGCATTTATACGTTTTTCACACTCCCTGTGTTAATTGATTATTTGTGTATTAATCGATTACTTCAGTGCTTCAAAAAAATCCAGATCCTCTGGAATAATCAATTACGACATGAGTTAATCGATGAAAAACGATAAGAATACTTCAATACAACCAAGAGGGGGGGTGAATTGGTTGAACCTTGACCAATTAAAATATTAAAATCAGAGTTACCACAGAATCTTTATCACTTTCAAAAAATTATTTCAAAACCAAGAATCAATATTCAATCAAATTTCTTTTACAAGAAGAATAGAAAACAGAGTATAATTTTCTGTGCAATGAAATTGATTCACAAACAAAGCAATTAAGAGATTAACAGATGAGAAGAAAGATTAGTCCAGATTTTATACTGGTTCACCTCAAACCCTATGAGGCTACATCTAGTTCTTCTACTCAACACTGGAGTAGAGTTCCACTATTATAAAAATATTCTTACAAGCAAATTTACAAGTCTCTCTTCATCAACCCTAGATGAAGTTCAGAGATCCAAAACCCTATTAGATCCTTAGAGACCAAAACCCACACTGAGAACACTACTCAGCTGTCTTTTAGAGAAACATTATCTCACACTTGCAAGAAACTCAATTACAATAGACTAATCCTTACAAATATTCAAAGAACAGTTTACACCATCAAAGAATAAGGAACGCTATCACCTGATAATCCAAGAATGAATGCACAATGAATGATTCTCAGGTTGAAAGACAGATTACAATTACTTATGCAGTCCTTTCCTTATGCTTTGAATGAATGAAGCTTCACCTTCTTGAATCAAAAACCATATGAGATTTTGTGAAGCTAAGTATGTTTAGAACTCAGAGAAACTCACTAATGAAAGCTCAGAATGTTTGTGAAAGCCCAGAAGTCAAAAAATCAAAAGTTACAAACTTCAGAGAAGTGAGTTCTATTTATAACAAATTTTTAACTGAAAATAATCAATTAAACACGCTCCTGTAATCGATTATTTACCATTTGTAATTGATTAAATCAAGACTGTAATCAATTAAAATACTCCTAATAATTTCTGGGTTTGGGCTATAAACAATATAATCGATATTTCCGTGAAGTAATCGATTAAACTAGTCAGTCATATTTTCTTAAATGATCTTAGTAATCGATTAATACGATATGTAATCGATTAAGACAGTGATCTATGTTTTTTCTAAGTCTATATGCATAGGCTTGTAATCGATTACCAACTCTATGTAATCGATTAAGACAGAGAGTTCCTTTTTTCATAAAAAGCCTTAGTAATCGATTAAATCGATATGTAATCGATTACAATGATCATGATTTGTTTTCTAAAGGCACGAAGAACAAAATAATCTATTCCAGTATACGTGTAATCGATTACTTCAGTAAAACTTTATTTTTCCAAAAACTTAACCTTTTAAATGCCTTAATTATATACTGCCTTTGATTAAACCTTTTAATCTAATGATCCTAAATGAATGATTAATGCATGATGTGCACAATTGGATTATCAGATCATATACTTCCTTTTACAATTAATCAAATTGGTCTTTAATGTTTTCCATGGAACTTTGCCTTTGAGCATGTTGAAAGCATAAAATTTTTTAGCCTTTGATTCTTGTTCATTGATGCTTAGCTTCTCTTGAATCAACAATCGATTATTTGTTCTTAAGATTTTTTCCAGATTTCACATGAACACTTTAATCGATTATTTTGGAACTTTAATTGATTACATTTGTTAAAATAATCGATTACCCTTACGAAATAATCAATTACAGTCAGTTAATTCTGTTTTTTTTATAAATAGATGCAACTCATTAAGAGATGAGAGACTTTTAGTTTTACGAAGTAAGCCTTGTAAACACTTTCTCTGGAGATTTCAAAAGCACCAAGGCTCATTAGAAACATTCATTGATAATGGTTTCAAGAATCATGAAGAATCTCATGTGTTGAGTCATCTTTTCATGATTAGTTTTGGTTAAAGCCTCATTTGTCAAAAAAAAAAGTCATCAAGCAAGATCATGGCATTCATTCTCAGTCTGGTTTGATCATTTAAACTCATTCATTTCACTGAGGATGCACAGGTGATATCTTTCTTGAATCAATTTCTTTGTTGTTTTGTTTAGAAATTGTTTGGTTTGTTGTTTGTTGTTGATATAACAATTTGTATCTTTAAAGCATTGCTAGATAGGTATCTAGTGGCTAGAACAGAGAGGGGATCTCTGGTTCTTAGATCTTTTGAGAAGTCTATAGGTTTAGATTTTGAATTTTACCTACGGTAGGTAAAAGAGATCTGTGTTTGCTTGTAAAGATATTCGTTTTGTTATAGTGGAAACTCTAATCAAGGTTGATTAGAAGTAAAACTGGATGTAGCCTCCGTGGTTGAGAGGTGAACCAGTATAAATCTTGTGTGTAATTGTAATTTTCTGTTCATATTCATATTGTTCTTGAAGTATTATTTTTGTTAACATCACAAGATTGGGTGAAGCTCAAGAGTGGGTTGATTGAGATAAAAGTTTGATTTCTTAATTGGTTAAGATATGATCCTTCTTTCAAAGTCTTCCGTTGTGTACAAAATTTGTTTTAAATTTTAAAAACTCTAAGGAAAAACCAATTCACCCCCCCTCTTGGTTATTTGCATAAGTGTTCATTCTATTTTCAATTGGCATCAAGAGCTGGTTCTTGTAATTTGCTCAAGATCTCTTCAAAATTCAGTACAATGAATACTAATCAAATAACTTTCAAAGAGGGGCCTCATTGAATAGACCTCCTTTGTTTGAAGGGGAACATTTTAACTTTTGGAAGAGTAGGATGCAAATCTTTATCCAATCAAACGACTCGAGAGCTTGGAACTGTATTGAAAAAGGTACTTACATTCCAACCAAGATTGTGGATAACAAAACAATACCAAAAGAATGAGATGAAATGTCAGAAATTGAAAAGATAATGGTTCAATATGATGTCAAGGCTAAAAATATGATAACTTCTGCTTTATCTTCCGATGAATTTTTCAGGACTGTTAGGTGCAAAAGTGCCAAAGAAATGTGGGAATTACTAGAAGTCACACATGAAGGAACTGAAGATGTGAAGAGATCAAGGAAACATACTCTCATTCATGAATATGAAATGTTCAAAATGAGAGATGATGAGAACATCTCACAACTTCAAACTAGATTTACCCACATCGTAAATCACTTGCTTGGACTTGGTAAAATATTTGATGCAGAAGAGTTGAATATCAAAATTCTCAAGTGTCTAACAAGGGATTGCAACCTAAAGTCACAGCCATTAAAGAATCTAAAGATCTATCTCAAATGTCAAAGCAATGTTTGGTAAGCTTCTAGAATATGAGCTTGAATTATCTCAACTAACCAATAATGAAGATGCAGATAAAAAGCACAAAAGCATAGCATTAAAGGCTGCACCTTCAAAGATAGAAGAAGATGATAGTTCAAGTGAAGAGGAAGATGATGAAAATGTCAACCTCATTGTTAGAAAGTTTTCCAAATTTCTAAGGAAAAACAAGGGCAGAAAGCAACCATTCCAAAAGGAAAAAGAATGACTAAAAGAACAAGAACAACAACACCTCCTCAATCACTTGCTTTGAATGTGGGAAGCAAGGACATATAAAATCAGACCGACCCTCATTAAATAAGAAGCCACAAGTAGAGATGAAGTCAAGAAGAGAAGGGAAGCAGAAAAGGGCTTATATTGCTTGGGAGGATAATGAATCAACAAGTTCTGAATCCTCATCTGAAAAAGAGATTGAAGCCCATCTTTGTCTTACATCCACCATCAATGGAGATTGTGAATCATATAGTACAAAATCAGAGGTAAATTCTGAATTTGACAATGTTGTTGATGCATTTCATGAGATGCATTTAGAAGCTCAAAGATTGGCTAAAGCAAACAACAAACTTAAGAGTGATCTAAGGTGGCATGTATCCAAACTTACTGAGTTGCAAGATGAACTTTGTAAGTTGAAGGAAGATCATGATAAGCTTCTCTCAAGTTACAAAGAAGTTGGATGTACATGTTCCTCAGCCAACTCTAAGCTTGACGATTTCAATAATATGCAAAAAGAATTTGATGATTATAAGCTATGTGCTGAAAAAGAAAACATGTGTTTACAAACTGAAAATAGTTATTTGGTTGATTTGCTAAAAAAGTACTACAAAGGTAAATGCAACTTAGATGAGTTACTAAGTGTGCAAAAATCTGTTGGTGATACTTATGGATTGGGATATAAACATGGAGCTAGAACACAAAACAAGCTTGTGTTTGTACCACCAAAACATAAGAATCAAAGAAAGCATAATCAATCAAATCTCTATCAAAGATTCACACATGCTAAATCATCAAAGAATCTTACTTGCAATTATTGTATGCTTAAAGGTCACACATCATATAAATGTTATGCTAGAAGATTTTATGTTCCTAATGCTGAACGCATATGAGTTGAGAAAAGAAAGAAAGCAACTAACCCCTTTGGATCCAACTTAAATTGGGGACCCTATCTCTCCTTCTAAAATGATTTGTGCAGATGTGTCTTAGAGCAAAATCTTCAACTTGGTACCTTGATAATGGATGCTCAAGACACATGACTAGAGACATATCCATGCTAACAGATGTTATACTTGAAGAAAAAGGATATGTTACCTATGAAGACAACAATAAGGGCAAAATAATTGGGCTAGGAAACATTGGAGACAGCTTGTCTACAAAGATTAAGGATGTGCTGTATGTTGAAGGGCTGGAACTCAATTTGCTAAGTATTAGTCAATTGTGTGACAAAGGATTTAAGGTCACCTTCAACAATGAGTGGCAAAGTGGCACACATTGGTAAGAGAAAGGGTAATATCTATGTCTTGACTATTGACCATGCATTCATACATAAAACTGATTGCTTGATGAGTAAAGTGAATGAAACATGGTTGTGGCATAGAAGAACATCTCACATAAACATGCATCATCTTAACAAGCTAATTAGAAAAGACCTAATAATTGGTCCACCCAAGCTCAAGTTTGAGAAGGACAAAATTTGAGAAGCATGTCAAAGAGGAAAGCAAACTAAAAACTCATTTCAAAGTAAGAATATGATTTCTACTTCTAGACCTCTTGAATTGCTTTACATGGACTTATTTGGACCTTCTAGAACCATGAGCTTAGGAGGAAATTATTATGGACTTGTTATAGTAGATGACTACTCTAGATACACATGGACATTATTCTTAATATCTAAAAGCCAAGCATTCTTAGCTTTTAGTAAACTTGCCAAAGTTATTCAAAATGAAAAGAGCTGTAAAATTGTTTCAATTAGAAGTGACCATGGTGGTGAATTCCAAAATGAACACTTTGAAAAGTTTTGTGAAAAATTTGGAAT
Organism: Glycine tomentella; assembly: GCA_007407185.1. Taxonomy (NCBI): domain Eukaryota; kingdom Viridiplantae; phylum Streptophyta; class Magnoliopsida; order Fabales; family Fabaceae; genus Glycine; species Glycine tomentella. The sequence goes on from PYAF01005016.1 coordinate 89,926, forward strand.
TAATCACAGTTTTTCAGCTCCAAGAACACCACATTAAAATGGTGTTGTGGAGAGGAAAAACAGATCACTAGAAGAAGGTGCAAGGACTCTTCTAAATGAAACAAAGTTACTTAAGCATTTTTGGGCAGATGCTATGAGTACAGTGTGTTATACTCTCAATAGGATTCTCATAAGGCCTATTTTAAAGAAAACTCCTTATGAAATCTATAAAGGGAGGAAACCAAATATATCTCACCTTAGAACATTTGGTTGTAAATGCTTTGTGTTGAATAATGGCAAAGATAATCTTGGTAAGTTTGATTCAAAAGCTGATGAGGCTATCTTTCTAGGATATTCGTTGCAAAGTAAGACTCATAGAGTCTTTAATAAAAGAACTTTGTGTTTTGAAGAGTCAGTCCATGTTGTATGTGATGAAACTAACCCTTCTCAAGTAGAAGTTTTGAGTGATATTGATGCAGAATTCAAAGAAGGAAAACAACAGCAAGTAGATATTGAAAAGCTAGTTGAGGATGAAACAAAAGAAGATACAACTCAAGGAACAACTACACCTAAACACAAGGAATGGAGAACCTCAAGAGATCTTTCATTGGACAACATTATTGGTGATGTATCAAAGGGAGTATCAACTAGATCTTTATATAAAAAATCTTTGTTGTACCATGACTTTTGTATCACAAATTGAACCTAATAGCATTGAACAAGCCTTATTAGATGAACATTGGTTGATTGCTATGCATGAAGAACTAAATCAGTTTAAAAGAAATAATGTTTGGGAACTAGTACCTAGACCTTTCACTCACACACCTATTGGCACAAAGTGGGTATTTAGGAACAAGCTGGAAGAAAGTGGCATCATAATAAGAAACAAAGCTAGATTGGTTGCTAAGGGATACAACCAAGAGGAAGACATTGATTATGATGAAACTTATGCTCCAGTTGCTAGGCTAGAAGCTATTAGATTACTTCTTGCATATGCTTGTGTAATGAACTTTAAATTGTTTCAAATGGATGTGAAAAATGCATTTCTTAATGGTTATATTGATGAAGAAATACATGTTGACCAACCTCCTGGTTTTGTAGATCATCAATTTCCTAACCATGTGTAAAGATTAAGAAAAACATTATATAGATTAAAACAAGCACCAAGATCTTGGTATGAAAGACTAAGCAAATTCTTGCTTGATCAATCATTCTCAAGAGGAGAAGTGGATAAAACTCTGTTCATCAAAAGAAAGAACAAAGACATGTTGATGGTACAAATATATGTTGATGATATCATTTTTGGTTCTACTAACCACTCCATGTGTAAAGATTTTGCAGCAAGCATGCAAAGAGAATTTGAAATGTCTATGATGGGAGAACTTACATTCTTTTTCTTGGTCTGTAAGTTAAGCAAATGAAGAATGGAATCTTCCTAAGTCAATCAAAATATTGCATTGAAATGCTAAAGAAGTTTGAAATGGAAAGTTACAAAACTGCAACAACACCTATGGGAACTTCCACTTATCTTGATTCAGATGAAAAAGGAAAAAGTGTTGATGAGCCGAAGTATAGAGGAATGATTGGATCATTGCTCTAATCTTACAGCAAGTAGACCGGACACTATGCTAAGTGTTTGTCTATGTGCTAGATATCAAGCTAATCCAAAGAGGTCTCATCAAACAGCTATAAAAAGAATCTTCAGATACTTAAAGTCCACTCCAAAAGTAGGACTTTGGTATCCTAAAGGTACTGCAATCACTTCAATATGTTATTTTGACTTTGATTTTCCAGTATGCAAATTGGATAGAAAAAGCACAAGTGAAACTTGTCACTTACTAGGAAGCTCTCTAATTACTTGGCAATGCAAAAAGCAATCTTGCGTAGCATTATCGACAGCAGAAGCTGAGTATATATCAGCTGGAAGTTGTTGTGCTCAAAGTCTATGGTTGAAGTAACAACTTCAAGACTTTAGTGTAGAGCTTCATCAAATTCCATTATTTTGTGACAATACAAGTGCTATAAACATTTCAAGGAATCCAATCATGCATTCCAGGACAAAGCATATTGAAATAAGACATCACTTCATTAGATATCACATTCAGAAAGGTATCATTAAAGTTGAATTTGTTGATAGTAAGAATCAATTGGCTAATATCTTTACTAAACCTTTAGATAGAGAAAGATTCTTTACATTGAGAAATATGCTTGGAATATTGGATGAATCAAGTTTATGTTAAGTGATTTTTCCATAACTAATTTCATCATGGATGTATTCAAACAATAGCATGATTAATAAACAACTCATTATGATGATTGAAGCAATTGTTGTTTGCTGCATAAAACTCTTAATATTTGAACTAAAGCTGTTACAATCGATTACATAGAGAATCTAATCGATTTTCTAATTTAATCGATTACATCTCGGATTAATCGATTATTTTGTTCGTTTTTGAAACCCAGAATGAGCCTTGAACACTTTAATCGATTAAGTGACAATTTAATCGATTACATATGCGTTTTAATCGATTATTTGGTGTAACGACTGCTTCTACCTTGCTTTATTATTTGTTTTCTTTGTTAAATTTTTTTTTTAAATAAAAGGTAATAGCTTAAAATTAATTCTTTTTACATTTTGAAAGAAAACAGAAAAATATGAAAATTTACGCGTCATCTAACGGTGTTTGAGTTCACATAGCATACAATCCATTATTACAGTCCATAAACAATTATCATCATACAGTCCAATACATAAACAGTCCAAAATACATAGCCAAATAGAAATCATCACAAAGTCCTCATCATATCTTCTTGTGCATCATCCAAGGTTAATATCACTGTTCTTCTGCTCGCCCAAAAAAATTGGGGTCATCACAGGTGTCAACCACAGACACAAAAACAGGGTAAGTCATGATAAACAAAATTTAAATAATAATTAGACAATTAATTCATAATAAATGTATGTAAGAAATGCATGATGCATGATTTTCAACTTGTTAACTTATGGCCATAGTCAGAATAGCTTAACACCTCGCGAGTTGGATCGATCAGTCAGGATAGGTCCGTGTTGCAATAGGACTCACACCTACTCTACATGTGATCATCATGGGTAGGTGATCTCCCCACGGACTCTCCCCCAACTCATCACCTTAGAACGCTCTTTCTCAACTCTAGCTATCTGACAAACCTCCTTATGAGGTAACAATTTCACGGATTAACCCCCGCTGGGTATATGAATATGGAACATGCATAAATACTTCTTTTCATCTTATTTATTTCATCATTCATCACACTTCACTTGGTCTCATATACATCAAAATTCAATGTCTTTCAAGACACACAAAGTAAGCATATTTAACAACAGATACACCTCTTTTTAAATTATCAAATAAAGCTTCATAAAGCCATACAACACCACACGGCCACCACCACATAAATCAATTTTTTTTCTTTGTAATCTTTCATTTTTCATATAACAAAAAGCTAGATTTTAGTTAAATACTTATTCAGCCGAAAATGAAAAAATAAAATATGGATAAATGCCAATACTTATTACGGGTATAAGGATATATAATTCATCGAGATTCTATCCAAGTTTTAACAACAAAATAAATATTCAAGGAATTATTTAAATTAAAGAAACATGACAAGATCAATAAACTAACTTAAAGAACATAAAATATAAACTAACTTAAAGAACATAAAATATATGTCATTTATAGCAAAATATTTCATAAACAAAATAAATCTAAACCATTAAGCATCATATAAAAAGTTTGTAAGCATCACATAAAAAGTTTGTAAGCATCACATAAAAAGTTTGTGAATTTCTTTGTATTTTGTTTATTAAAGTTAGCTTAAATTATTTATCTCATCATTAATAATTAAGATTAAAGTCTCATAATCATTCATATCATATATCTTGAGTTCTTTGAGTCCTTCCATCATCTCCAAATAATCCAACTTAAATCTTCATTAGCACAAGTATTAGCTTCAAACATAATTAATATTTAAACTTGGTTTATCAAGGACTTCCCCATACCTTGATTGGTTTTC
>PYAF01005016.1:95449-147204 GCA_007407185.1 Glycine tomentella
TAAGGGCATTTTGGTAATTATCTTCTAAGAGTATTCTTGTAATTTCTATTTTATAGGGAAGGTAACCTAGTCATTATTCTGCCCATATCTCTGTAATCTTACTAAATTCTAGTCTGTATAAGGTCCTTTAATCACATATTACTAATTGATGTAAAATATTGCATCAATTTAATACATATAGAAATGTTGGGGTGTTACATTTGGCGCGTGTAATCGATTACAGGTTGTTACAAAATTCTGTTATAAATAGATGGAAGGCTCTTGGCTTGGTTTGTAACTTGAACACCTCGAATTTTCTGAGTATACACAAGTCTTCTAAGAGTTAGAAAGTGATTTTCTATGTTTACTAACTTCTTGTCCCACTCTTTAATCTTCATGGGTATTGAATGATTTCTTGAGCAAGAGATTTCAAAGTTTAATGGAGAGCATGTTCTGAAATTCTGTTTATGCAATTCAACCTTGATTGGTAATTCATATGCATTCATATTCATTGGATCATTAGGTTGTTTCTCTCCTTAATCTTCGATTGTAATTTTGTTTTTGTAATTTCTGTTATTTGATCTTATTGTAAAAGGGTTCTTGAAGCTTGGGCTAGAGTAGTGTTCTCTAGGAAAGAACAGAGTAGTGTTCTCTGGTTTTTGTTCATTAGAAGTCTAATAAGGTTTTAGATTTCTATTCTTTATCTAGTATTGATAAAGAGAGTTTGTTGTAAAGCTTGTAAGAATTGAAATATATAATAGTGGAACTCTAATCTAGTGTTGATTGGAAGAAACTGGATGTAGCTTTTCTTGAGAAGTGAACCAATATAAATTGCTTGTGTTAATTTTCTTTATCTTTATTTCTACAAGTCATCTTGTTCATTTGTTCTTGGTGTCATTATCATTACTCAACAAGTTCCATTTTGAGCTATTGGTTTCTTAAGCAGAGTGATTTGATTGATTAAAAGCATTATTGGTTTAAAAGTGATTAAGATCCTTTGACTTTGATTTTATAAATAAATTTTAAAAGACCAAGTTTAAACCAATTCACCCCCTTCTTGGTTATTGTTGGTATTGCTATTGTTTTTAGTGAATTGGTTAAAACATGGTCTTTAAAAATTTCTTTGAAACAAGCAGTGGATTTGGAATTGTATCACAAGGACACCATTAAAAAAAACTTTCAGTCAATCAAGACTCACCCTTCACAAAAAGCGGTAGCAGAAAATGTATTTCTGTTGATCTTGAAAAGATTATCTAGAAGACTAACAATCAATGACAACAAGAAGAGATTAAGAGAAAATTTTCAATACCAAGAACTATATTGGTTCACTCCTCAACAAGAGAAGCTACATCTAGTTTCTTCTAACCAAACCTTGGCTAGAGTTTCACTATTAACAAAAATTTGTTCTTTACAAGCTTACAAAAGATCACCCTTTATCAACCCTAGATAAAGAACTGAAATCTAAAAACCCTTTTAGACTCATAATGATCAAGACATAGAGAAACCCTTCTCTACTCTTCCCTCTAGAGAACCCTACTTTAGACAAGCTTAAAGAACCCTTTTGTAATAGCAATTAACAAGATCAAATGTAAAAATGAATTACAACCAGAGTTTAGAGGAGAGATACAACCTTATGATCCAAAGAATGAAAATGCATGTGTTTACCAATCTGGAATCAGGTTGAAAGAAAGCAAGTTTCACCAAACTCTCCAAGAAACTCTTTTGAAATCTTGTCCAAAAAGAATTCTATCAATGATGCATGAAGATCTTGAATTATGGGACAAGAGCTTTGTTACTTAGTGTATCTTTTCTCAAATTCAGAAGGCTTTTGAAAACAGTGAAAATTTTGAATTCTGATCTTCTGTTAAAATCAAAAGACCCAACAACTGTTTATAGAAAATTGTTTCAACTGAATGTAATCGATTAAATCGTCCATGTAATCAATTATTTTCACTTAACTAATCGATTAATATCATATTTAATCGATTAAAGTGTTCTCTGTTCTTTCTGGAAAAGATACATAAGCAAAGTAATCAATTAAACCGCTATGTAATCGATTACCATAAACAGTCTAGCTTCAAAAACATGCTAATATAATTGATTACGATTAGATAGTAATTGATTAACATATGAAGACTTATTTTGTGTTTTGTATTGTGTAATTGATTACCATTACCTTGTAATTGATTAATTAGCTCTTCATGGCATAAGTAACAAATTACCATATTCTGGTAATCGATTAAGTCGGTGTAAAAAGTGGTTTTTCCAAAACTTAAACATGAGTACTTGATATCTTATGCAAACATGAAAACCTAAGCTTTGTTGGATATAGGGGAGCAACAAAAAGAATGAAGCCTATGACTTAAGAAGAATGTTTTGAGTTTTTCACATGCCTTGAAGATTGTAATTCAAATGAAGTGTAGGAGAAGGCAATCTTTTGATCCTTGCATTGCATGCACATAATCATTAACATGCTTAAATGTTTTCATTAAAATATCAAAGCTATTCACTATTTGAAAAATGATTTAATTGAGTAATGTTTTTGGAAAAATATAATTTCACTCTTTTAATCGATTACTTAGTGGATTAATCGATTATTTGGTTCGTATTTGAAATTGGAAAAGCTTTGATGAACACATTAATCGATTACACAACTCTTGTAATCGATTACATAGTGTAAAATGGATTTTGTGCATTGTTGTGTTAATCAATTACCATTATTCGTAATCGATTACATAAGCTATTTGAAAAAGCTTGCTTCACTACTTTAATCGATTACCATAAAATGTAATCGATTACACAAGTTGTTTCTGAAATAAAACTTTTCTGATTTAATCGATTACAACTTGGGTTAATCGATCATTTTGTGTAATCGATTACATAAGTCATTTCAATCAATTACATAAGTCATTTAAATTGATTATTTGGCACGTGTAATCGATTACAGGTTGTTACAAAAAGTTGTTATAAATAGAAAGGAGGCTTGGCTTGAAACTGAACTTGAACACTTCGAATTTTCTGAATATACACAAGCCTTCTAAGAGTTTGAAAGTGATTTTCTGGGTTAACTAAGCTCTTGTCCCACTCTTTAATCTTCATGGGTATTGAATGATTTCTTGGGCAAGATATTTCAAAGAAATGATGGAGAGCATGTTTTGAATTTCTTTTTCTGCATTCAACTCTGATTGGTAACTCATATGCATTTATAATCATTGGATCATCAGGTTGTTTCTATCCATTATCTTTGGTTGTAAATTTGTTTTTATATTGTATGTTATTTGATGCTATTGTAAAAGGGGTTCTTTGAAGCTTGTTCTAGATTAGTGTTCTCTAGGGAAGAACAGAGTAGTGTTCTCTGGTTCTTGCTTTCTAGAAGTCTAATAGGGTTTTAGATTTCTATTCTTTATCTAGTGTTGATAAAGAGAGTTTGTTGTAAAGCTTGTAAGAACAAGAATTTATAATAATGGAACTCTAATCTAGTGTTTATTAGAAGAAACTGAATGTAGCTTCTTTTGAGAAGTGAACCAGTATAAATTCAGTTATCTTACTCATTTTGTTCTTGGCATCATTATCATTACTCAACAAGTTCTGTTTTGAGCTATTGGTTTCTTGGGCTGAGTGATTTAATTGATTAAAAGTATTCTTGATTTAAAAGTGATGAAGATCCTTTAACTCTGATATTATAAACAAATTTTTTTATACCAAGATAAAACCAATTCACCCCCCTCTTGGTTATTGTGGGTATTCCTGATGTTTTCAATTGGTATCAAGAGCAGGTTCTTGAGTGTTATTCAAGATTACTATCTTTCTTTAAAAGAAAATGAATACCACACAAATTACCTTCAAGGAAGGTGCCTCCCTCAACCGTCCTCCAATATTTGAAGGAGAGCACTTCAGTTTTTGGCAAAATAGAATGAAAATCTTTATTAAATCAAATGACCCAGGTGCTTGGAATGCTATAGGAAAAGGCCTTATTATTCCTATAAAAACTGTTGGTAATGATATGATTCCCAAAGAATGGGATGAAATGACAGATGCTTAAAAGAGAGTTGTCCAATATGATTTTAAAGCTAAGAATATGATTACTTCTGCAATTTTCTCTGATGAATTCTTTAGAACTGTTAGGTGCACTAATGCAAAGGAGATGTGGGAAATGCTGGAGATAACTCAATAAGGTACAGATGAAGTAAGAAGATCAAGAAAACACGCCTTAATCCATGGGTATGAAATGTTCAAGATGAACACCACTGAAAGCATATCTAAGCTTCAAACAAGATTCACTCATATAGTTAATCGTCTTCTTGGTCTTGGAAAGATCTTTGATGCTGAAGAGCTGAACATCAAAATCTTGAAGTGTCTCACAAGACCATGGTAACCAAAGGTGACAGCAATCAAAGAATCAAAAGATCTATCCAAAATGTCCATGGCTGCACTATTTGGTAAGCTTCTTGTGTATGAACTTGAAATGTCACAACTAACCAATGAAGAAGGTGCAGAAAAGAAACACAAAAGCATAGCCTTGAAAGCTACATCCTCAAAGGTGGAAAAAGTGGAAGACTCAAGTAAAGAAGATGAAGAGGGCAACATGAATTTAATTGTTAAAAAGTTCAGTGAGTTCTTGAGAAGAAACAAAAATAGAAAGTTCACAAAGAACAACAACAACAACAACAACAACAAAAGGAGTGACAACAACAACAACAACAACAATAGGAGTGACAACAACTTCACTTGCTTTGAATGTGGAAAGCTTGACCACATTAAATTTGAATGCTCTATCTTTTTGAAAAAGCAAAAAGGTGAAAACAAGATAAAGAAAGAAGGAAAGCCTAAGAGAGCCTATATAGCTTGGGAAGATAATGAGTCAACAACTTCTGAATCATCAACTGAAAATGAAGAAGCAAATATGTGTCTCACTTCCACAATTAATGAAGATGATAATCTCTCTCAATTGTTAGAACTGAGGTAAGTTCTGAACTTGATCAAGTTATTGATGTTTTTCAAGAAATGCATGAAGAGGCCCAAAAGCTTGTAAAATCCAATAATAAGCTAAAAGGAAATCTTAGATGGCATGTTGCAAAAATTACAAAATTGCAAACTGAAATTTGTAACTTGAAAGAAGAAAATGAAAAACTTGTTTCAAGTTACAAAATGAATGGTTGTGTATGTGCTTCTTCTTCATCTAATGTTGACAAATACAATATGTTAAAAAAGGATTTTGATGATTACAAAAGAAGTCAAGGAGAAAAATACATGTTACTCTTATCTAAGAATAGTGATTTGATCGATCTTTTAAAAAAGATTTACAAAGGTAAATACAACTTAGCTGAAATGTTAAGTGTGCAGAAATATGCTGGAGATACTTCTAGTTTGGGTTACAAACAAGACTCAAAGTCTTTTGGCAAAACTATATTTGTACCACCAAAACAGAAAAATCAAAAGAATTTCTATGATTCAAAGATCAATCAAAATGCTTACTTAAGGAATTCATCAAAATCTGTAACATGCAACTATTTTATGATGAAAGGACATACATCTTATAAATGCTATGCTAGGAGATTCTATGTGCCTAATGGAGAATGTATTTGGGTGCAAAAGAAGAAGAAAGTAGCTAACCCCTATGGACCTAATCTCAATTGGGTACCTTCCTCTATAAATTGATTTGAATTTTGCAGGTATGTCTAAGAGCAAGATCTTCATTATGGTATCTTGATAGTAGATGCTCTAGACATATGACTGGTGACATGTCAATGCGCACAACTTTGACTCTTAAAGATGGTGGATTTGTCACATATGGAGACAACAACAAAGGGAAGATAATTGGAGAAGGAAACATACAAGACAGCTTCAAAACCATGATTAGAATGATGTGGAAGGTTTAAAGCACAATCTCCTAAGCATAAGCCAACTTTGTGATAAAGGGTTCAAAGTGTCATTCAATGACAATTGCTGCATGATATGTGATGGACAAACTGGTGAGGTGATTCATATAGGTAAGAGAAAAGGTAATATCTATTTACTCTCCATAGATCATGCATTCTTTCACAACACTTCTTGCCTAATAGGTAAAATTGGTGAATCTTGGCTATGGCATAGAAGGGCAAGTCACATTAACATGCATCATATGAACAAGCTGATTAAAAAGGATTTAATCATTGGCTTACCCAAACTCAAGTTTGAAAAGGACAAATTATATAATGCTTGCCAAAAGGGGAAACAAACAAAAAATTCTTTTCAAAGTAAAAATGTTGTTTCTACCTTAAGACCTCTTGAATTACTTCACATAGATTTGTTTGGTCCTTCTAGAACTATGAGTTTAGGAGGTAATTACTATGGAGTTGTCATTGTTGATGATTAGTCTAGGTTCACATGGACTTTGTTTTTGAAATCCAAGAGTGATGCTTTTAATGCTTTTAGAAAATTGGCCAAACTTGCTCAAAATGAAAAAAGGAGCAAAATTATCTCAATAAGAAGTGATCATGGTGGAGAATTCCAAAATGAACATTTTGAAAAATTTTGTGACGAAAATGGAATTAACCACAATTTTTCAGCTCCAAGAACACCCCAACAAAATGGTGTTGTGGAGAGGAAAAATAGATCCCTTGAAGAAGGTGCAAGAACTCTTCTTAATGAGACAAATTTGCCTAAACATTTTTGGCTGATGTTGTAAGCACAGTTTGCTACACTTTGAATAGATTGCTTATAAGACCTATTTTAAAGAAAACCCTTATGAACTATACAAAGGTAGAAAACCAAATATTTCTCATTTAAGAGTATTTGGCTGCAAGTGCTTTGTTTTAAATAATGGTAAAGAATCACTTGGAAAATTTGATGCTAAAGTTGATGAAGCCATCTTCCTTGGATATTCATTACATAGCAAAACATATAGAGTTTTCAATAAAAGAACCTTGTGCATGGAAGAATCAGTACATGTTATTTGTGATGAGTCTAATCCCTCCAAGGAGGAAAAGAAGTGTGATATTGATGCAGGTCCTTTGGAGGAATTTATTCAACTTAATGATTCAATGGATAAAGAAAAAGAAGAACAAATTGTTGAAGCTAAACAATCAACACCAGTCTAAGAGCCAAAAGATTGGAGAACTACAAGAGATCTCTCCCTTGACAATATCATTGGTGAAGTTTCAAAGAGAGTATCTACTAGATCATCATTGAAAAATCTTTGTTGTAATATGGCTTTTGTTTCACAAATAGAACCTAAGAACATTGATCAAGCCTTAATTGATGAACATTAGATGCATGCCACGCATGATGAATTGAATCAATTTAAGAGAAATGAAGTTTGGGAACTTGTTCCTAGACCTTCTTCTCTCAAACCTATTGAACAAACTTGATGAGAGTGGAATCATAGTCAGAAAAAAAGCTAGATTGGTTGCAAAAGGTTACAACCAAGAAGAAGGCATTGACTATGAGGAAACCTATGCACCAGTTGCAAGATTGGAAGCCATAAGATTATTACTTGCATATGCATGTTTAATGGATTTAAATTTTTTCAAATGGATGTTAAAAGTGCTTTCTTAAATGGATATATTGAGGAGGAAATATATGTGGAGCAACCTCCTGGTTTTGTTGATTTTAAATATCCAAACCATGTTTTCAAACTCAAGAAAGCTCTTTATGATTTAAAACAAGCTCCAAGATCTTAGTATGAGAGATTAAGTAAATTTCTGCTTGAACAATCTTTCACAAGAGGACATGTTGATAAAACCTTGTTCATCAAAAGGCAAAGCAATGATATCTTATTAGTTCAAGTAATTTTTGGTTCAACTAATCAATTGTTGTGAAAGAAATTTTCTATCTCTATGCAGAATGAGTTTGAGATGTCAATGATGGGGGATTTAACATTCTTTCTTGGACTTCAAGTGAAGCAAATGAAGAAAGGGACATTTCTAAATCAGACCAAGTATTGCCTTGAAGTGATCAAAAAGTTTGAAATGGATAAAAGCAAAGATGCTGCAACCTCAATGGCAACTTCAACTTATCGTGATTCAGATGAAAAGGAAAGAAAGTTGATGAGTCAAGATTTAGAGGAATGATTGGATCCTTTCCATATTTGACAGCTAGTAGACCAGATATTATGTTGAGTGTGTGCAAAATATCAAGCAAATTCCAAAGAATCACACCTCACTGCAATCAAAAGGATCCTCAAATATCTCAAATCAACACCAAAAGTTGGTCTTTGGTATCCTAAAGGTGCATCACTTAATTTAGTAGGATATTCTGATTTTGACTTTGCAGGATGCAAATTGGATAGAAAAAGCACTAGTGGAACTTGTCACCTACTAGGCAGCTCACTAATATCTTGGCATTGCAAGAAGCAAATTGTGTTGCTTTATTAATAGTTGAAGCTGAGTATATCTTTGCTGGAAGTTGTTGTGCTCAAAATTTTTGGTTAAAACAACAATTACAAGATTTTGGTGTAGAATTAAAAGAAATTCCTCTGCTATGTGACAACACAAGTGCCATCAACATTTCCAAGAATCCAATAATGCACTCAAGGACAAAACACATAGAGATAAGACATCACTTCCTTAGATATCACATCCAAAAAGGTAACATCAAAATCGAATTCATTGATACTCGTCATCAATTAGCTGATATATTCACAAAACCTTTGGCTAGAGATAGATTCTATACTCTTAGAAATATGCTAGGCATCCTTGATGAATCTAACATTTGCTAACACGTTTGCCTTGTGTTTATTCATTGGAATAGCTTCATACTTGTTCAATCATCACATGTGCTTTCAAAATTCAAAATATGCTACATAAATATTGTTGAATCTGATATTGCCACTGGAATAATCGATTAAGGCTAGCATTAATAGATTAAATGAACTTGAAACATGGCTTAGAATGAATTTTGTACTTATGTAATTGATTACATAACTAGGATAATCGATTATTCTTCGTATAAAATATTTCCAGAAATGATTTTCTATAGAATAATCGATTAAGCCATTGAATTAATCGATTACATAGCATAAAAACTCTTTCAAAAATTCAATTCACTGGAATAATCGATTACAGTGAATGCTAATCGATTAAATTGTTTTAAAAATTGCTTGAAATTTAAATTCTCTCTGTAATAATCAATTACATAAGAGAAATAATCGATTACACTTCATCTTCTTCATCTGAATTTCACTAAAATAATCGATTACTTGATGAATTAATCGATCATAGCTTCTTCAGAAATTCATTTTTCTTACGAATTAATCGATTACATAAGCATATAAACTATTATTCATGGAGTTACTACAGAATCTGCAAGATTTTCTTGGAAATTGTAACTACCCAACTGCCACCTAATTCAAATTTGAATCTTCTATGCTTTAATGTTAGTGGGTTAATTTGAAAATAAATGTTACTCATTTCAAATTTGAACTTTGGAGCCCAAATTTTTCTATAAATACAACCTATGTTTGAAGGGAAAAATCACACCTTCTTAAACACTTTTGTGTTTCTCTTCTTCCTCTGAGCCTAAAAACCTTGTCTTGTAGCCTCTCCTCCCCGTTCAAAATGTTTGCCCCTAAGAGAACCAAATCCTCTAAGAGAAAAAGTGTTGAAACCTCTAACCCTACTGTCAATAGGTTAGATCATTGGTTTCCTGTTGAGAGAGACAAAATGACATACCTTCAGTTCAATGCCACCAAACTTATTTGTCCTCCCAAACACCTTACCTTGACTGGTTCATTAGAGAGGGTTTCCAATTCCCTGCCTTGATTGAAACCCAGGGATTGAGAAAGTTTGTTGAGAAGAAGGGTACCTTTTACATAGAATTAGTGAAGGTGTTCTACACCTGTGCTAAGGCCTCTATCGATGGAACACTTCTGTCCCAAGTTAATGGAGTAGCTATGGAAATTACTCCTGAGGTCTAGGAAGCTATGGCTAGAATTTCCTTTGAAGGTGAAAGGAAATTTGAAGAAGAGGCTGGGGATATAATAGGGTGGAAACCTATAGGGGGATGCTTCTTGATCCCCAAATGAGGCTGGAGCTTAGGCTAAGCACTGGCCCAATGACCCATGAGGATAGACTTCTCAACTAGATAATCACCTATATCTTGACCCCAAGATCCATAAACCATGCCCAAGCCACTGATGATGACATACAAATTGTGTATGGCATAAAGAATTCCATTCAGATGAATTGGATTCTTATTCTTAATGAGATAACGCTTAAATCCAAGAGGTTGATGAAGTACCCTTTTCCTTATGTTGTTCTTGTTTCCAGGTTTATTAATTACTTTAATATAGATGTCTCTGATGAGGTTGTTGACAACACCAACTCCAGCAATAGCCTTATCAAAGAGAAACATCTCACCAAGCTAGGGATGGTCAAAACCCCTCATGTTTGGCAAATGGCTGGCCAACACATCCTTGCTGTTGGAAATGAAGAAGAAGTTGATGAAGAGGCTGAAGATGAAGGCCTTGCTCAACCATTTTACAACCCATTTGAATCTCTTATGATTCAAAAGATGGATGCCTTATTGTCCCTACATCATAAGCACAAGGTTGAGACTAATTCATCTCTGGATGAGATGAAATCTAGGCTAGAGAACATAGAAGCTAGGCTTGTCCTTGATGACTTTAATAAACTAGCTTAGGTTTCTTGTATTTCCTCTTCTTACTTTACTCTGATTTTCTTTTGTTTTTTTTCTGATTGATGTACTGTTTCTCCCCTTTTAATTAATAAAGTTTTTATTTTCTCCTTCTCATTATTTGTTGTGCTATCTTTTTGTCTTTTATAAGCCAAATAGGGGGGGAAATATTGATTGATATCTAAAAAGCAAGCATACTCTATTTTGCTCTCTATTGTGCTCTGTTTTCTGCTGTATTTTTCACAAATTAAAAACTGATGAATTTATCTAAGTGGGAGCAAACTAAGTCTAAGGAAGCAACTAATGAAAGTTAATGATTAATATTTATGCAAGCATATCTCTTAACACCTGTTCTTGGAAAAGAGGCTGATTTGTTTTCAGGTTAACAAAGTTCAAGACTTCTATTCTCATCCCTCAAAGTACTTCAAAAAATTGACATATGGTCAATCAAATATTTGGCATGTTCAAAGCCAAAAAGGGGGAGGTTGTTGGATATAGGGGGAGTAACAAGAAGAATGAAACCTATGACTTAGAAGAATGTTTTGAGCTTTTCACATGCCTTGAAGATTGTAATTCAAAGGAAGTGTAGGAGAAGGCAATCTTTTGACCCTTGCATTGCATGCACATAATCATTAACATGCTTAAAGGTTTTCATTAAAATATCAAAGCTACTCACTATTTGAAAAAGGATTTAATTGTGTAATGTTTTTGGAAAAATAAAATTTCACTGTTTTAATCGATTACTCAGTGGATTAATCGATTATTTGATTCGTATTTGAAATTGGAAAAGCTTTGATGAACACATTAATCGATTACACAACTCTTGTAATCGATTACATAGTGTAAAATGGATTTTGTGCATTGTTGTGTTAATCAATTACCATTATTTGTAATCGATTACATAAGCTATTTGAAAAAGCTTGCTTCACTGCTTTAATCATTACCATAAAATGTAATCGATTACACAAGCTGTTTCTGAAATAAAACTTTTTTGTTTTAATCGATTACAACTCGGGTTAATCGATCATTTTGTTCGTTGTGAAACCCAGAATGAAGCCTTGAATACTTTAATCGATTAAGTGACAATTCAATCGATTACATAAGTCATTTTAATCGATTATCTGGCACGTGTAATCAATTACAGATTGTTACAAAAAGCTGTTATAACTAGAAAGGAGGCTTGGCTTGAAACTGAACTTGAACACTTCGAATTTTCTGAATATACACAAGCCTTCTAAGAGTTTAAAAGTGATTCTCTGGGTTAACTAAGCTCTTGTCCCACTCTTTAATCTTCATGGGTATTGAATGATTTCTTGGGCAAGAGATTTCAAAGAAATGATGGAGAGCATATTCTGAATTTCTTTTTCTGCATTCAACTTTGATTGGTAACTCATATGCATTCATAATCATTGGATCATCAGGTTGTTTCTATCCATTATCTTTGGTTGTAAATTCGTTTTTGTATTGTATGTTATTTGTTGCTATTGTAAAAGGGGTTCTTTGAAGCTTGTTCTAGAGTAATGTTTTCTAGGGAAGAACAGAGTAGTGTTCTCTGGTTCTTGCTCTCTAGAAGTCTAACAGGGTTTTAGATTTCTACTCTTTATCTAGTGTTGATAAAGAGAGTTTGTTGTAAAACTTGTAAGAATAGGAATTTATAATAGTGGAACTCTAATCTAGTGTTAATTAGAAGAAATTAAATATAGTTTCTTTTGAGAAGTGAACCAGTATAAATTCTTGAGTTGTTTTTTTATTCTTTCATCTTTATCAGTTATCTTACTCATTTTGTTCTTGGCATCATTATCATTACTCAACAAGTTCTATTTTGAGCTATTGGTTTCTTGGGCTGAGTGATTTGATTGATTAAAAGTATTATTGGTTTAAAAACGATGAAGATTTTTTAATTCTGATATTATAAACAATTTTTTTTTATACCAAGATAAAACAAATCCACCCCCCTCTTGGTTATTGTGGGTATTGCTATTGTTTTCAAGCTTTTTTACAAATCATGCGACTTGATAAAAGTCATATATACATGTCAATGAATGATGTTTATGCAATCCAAGGAACCATAGGATGAAGCTCTTAAACAACTAACAAATTACATATGTCTTTAATTGAATGACATATAAAAAACTAAAATATGTGTAAGACAAATAGTCTCATCATCTTGATCTTCTTCAAGCTCCCTTGTATCTAACACTTACTTCCACATTTCCACCCTAGAAAAATTTAGCAAACATCCCTTCAATATGGTTAGAGATGGAGGCTGGTAGAAGAAAGCATCCCATCTTGTACATTGGAATAGCTTGAACAATTTTCTTTATTAGCACTTCCCTCCCTGCTCTTGATAAGTTGTTTTCCTTCCAACCTTTCAGTTTTTTCCACATTTTTTCCTTCACAAAATTAAAAATCCGAGTCTTGGATCTTCCACAAAAGTAGGAATTCCCAAATATTTGTCATGACCCTCTACAACCTTTACACCTAAAAGCTCCACAAGCTTATTGATTCTGGTACTTAGCAGATTTTGGCTACTCGAGAGTTCTGACTTCTGATAGTTTATTTTTTGCTCATATGCCTCTTCATACTTGTTCAAGATAGATGCAATTTTCTTTGCTTCTTTTATTGTTTCCCCCCAAAAAAAGTCACACTATCATCCAAAAAAACAAGTGAGATATTGGGGGAGCTCTTGGAAAAATCTTCACCCCATGTATTGATCCCTTACTTACAACCTTATTAATCATTGTTTGTTAGAGCCTCGACACAAAGGATAAACAAATATGGGAAAAGATGACCCTTCTGTCTCAACACTCTCCTAGGCTTAAAAACTCTTCCTCGTATCTCATTCAACAATACTGAAAAAGAGATAGTTTTAACACATCTCACGACCACCTTTGTAAGTTTTGAGGAAAGCCCATTTTTATTAAGGTCCCATGCAGAAACTTCCATTCCACCCTATCATATTCTTTCACCATATCAAGCTTCAATGCCATAATCCCCTTTCTTTCGGTCTTCTTCTGTTTCATGTACGTAGTGAATACATTCTAATGCAATCAATGCATTATCGGTTATAATCCGATATTGCACAAAAGCACTATGATTTTCACTAACTATAGAGAGTAGGATGATTTTTAATCTATTAGCCAAAACCTTTGTAATTAGCTTGAACCATACACTGTACAGGCTAATCGGTCTGAACTCACTTGCATGGACTGGATTCTAGCACCAGCACTATTAGTGTCTTGTTTAAATCCTTACGATCTCCCTCATTATTAAGCACATTTTAAAACAAACCTAGCTTGTTACATCCCTTCCCACTATGTGCCAAAAAAATGTATCAAGCAATCCTGGAGTACCATCTATCCCTGACGCTTTTAGAGGGTGCATTTGGAACAACGCTTCTTCTACCTCCTCTTTTGTGAAAACCACCCGCAACACCTCTTTCATTTGTTCATTAACTCGACCTTCCACTAAATCAGTTACTCCCTCTATGTTTTGGATTAGAGGACTGAAATAGCTTCTCAAAATGCTGAGTGAGAACTACCTCTATAATCTCCTCATCCACAAAGGGTTTCCTTCATCTTTTTTTATCTTGCTAATTTTGTATCTCTCTTGCTTCTTAGACGCTTTTTTTTACGGAAAACCCCATATTTTTGTCCCCCTCCTCCAGCCATATTGCCCTTGACCTTTGTTGCCAATATTCCTTTTCTTGTTTCTGAAACTCATCAAAATCACTTTCTTCTTAGAAATTCTTCTCACAACCTCCTCAAACTGCATAGACTTTTGAAAGATCTGTAACATGTTTCTTACCCTTACCTCCTTCCAACATTTTTTCCATCTTTCATTGGCAAACACCCTATCCAATCTTTCTTCCACTATATTAGGTAAGCTTCTCTTATTGGACCATGTATATTTGTATCCTTCATAGCCCAAATCCAACATCCAAATTCCTCCATAGTTTCCCTATATTTTTCCAGTTTATCTGCCCCCCCTCTACTCTTTTCATCTGGGCTCAATACCTCATTAAAATCACACTTTTTGCAATCTCAATTCCCCTCGAAGGCCTGATTTCACTCAATAATTAAACTCTCACTACTATTGATATTTGTGTCTCTCACATACTTTGTCATCGTACAAAGAGAAATAATTAAGACAGGAGAAGTACGTAATAGTCTAATAAATTTGGTTTCTCTTGATTTTGTGACACCCAATGATATTTTTTTTCTTCGTGGTTTGAAATCAATCTTTTCCTTCAATGGTTTTAGGTTGTACCAGAGGCTGCTAAGACTTAGGTGCGAGCTTGCCAGAGTCATCAATGATTAGATGAAAGATAAGATAATATATTTCTCTATTTACATTATCTACCAGAAAGATAGAGATATTTTCTAGAATTGGATATCATCTATTATTAGAAGAAAGATAAGATAAAATTATATCCTTCTCTATTTGCATTATCTTAGAAGGGAGATTGAGATTAAATAATCCAATCTCATTTCTATAAAAAGGGATCACCACCATTGTACTCGGAAGAACACAAGGAAGAACATCTCTTT
This sequence comes from Glycine tomentella, assembly GCA_007407185.1. Lineage (NCBI taxonomy): Eukaryota > Viridiplantae > Streptophyta > Magnoliopsida > Fabales > Fabaceae > Glycine > Glycine tomentella. The sequence continues at coordinate 110,593 of PYAF01005016.1, forward strand.
AACAAAGTTCTGCCAAAATTAGTAGGAACATTTGGCGTGTGGAGTCCTATATATTGGTGTAATTCAGTTAGTTAGTTAGTTTGTTAGAGTCTATGCAAATTAAAGTGAAACCTTGAGCTGTGTATAAATACACCATGATGTTGTCATTACTCTGTAATGTTAGAAAAAAAACAGAGCATATACATAACAGCTGAGTGAACAAATGATTCACTGCAATTTTCTCTGATTTTCAGTGTGTGCATATGTGTGGGTGTGTGAAACACCAAGATACACAAGTGAGTGAGCATTTTCTCATCAAGCAAGATTGAGTGTATGTGCATTCTTGCACTATCAGTGGTATCAAGAGCTGTGTTTCAGATCCTGGTTCTTGAGAGAAAGCATGGCATTCCCGAGTGGCAATGTTCCTATGAATCTTCCGATCTTGATAGCAAAGAATTATGATAGATGGAGCTCGCAGATGAGAGTGCTTTTTCGATTTCAAGATGTATTGGAAGAGGTGATTGATGGAGTCAAGGAGCTTGGGAGGCAGCCAACAGATGATCAGAAAGTAGCCCATCAAGTAAGTCTAAAGAAAGATGTCAAGGCTCTCTTCTTGATACAACAGTGTATGGATTCAGAGAATTGGGAGAAAATATCAACAGCAGAAACTGCAAAAGATGCATGGGATAGCTTGGCTCGGTTCTATGAAGGCTCCGACAAATTAAAGAAGGTGAAACTGCAGACCCTGAGAAGGCAATATGAATTACTGCAGATGGCTGATCAAGAAAGTGTAAGTGATTACTTTGCAAGATTGATTACTCTTACAAATAAAATGAAAGCTTGTGGTGAAACATTATCAACTGCAACAATAATTGAAAAGGTGCTGAGAACATTGACTAGCAGATTCGACCAAGTGGTTGTTGTATTGGAAGAAACAAAGGATCTTAAGTCAATGAAAATTGAAGAGCTGCAAGCAACTCTTGAAGCCCGAGAGCTGAGATTGAATGAGAGGAGTTCTGCGAAAACTGAGCAAGCTTTACAAGCTCTGTTCAAGCAGAAAGGAAGTGATGGAAGAAAGAATTACAAGGAGAAAGGAAAATGGAAGAACTGCAAGTGGAAGAATCAAGAAAGAGGCCAAGGTAGCAATTCTGAGTAGAATCAGAATGCTGGAAGATCCAAGAAACATGAAGTGGGCAGAAACTACGAGAAAAGAAGAATTTCGAAGAAAGATGTGCAATGTTACAACTGCCAAAAGTATGGTTATTATGCATATGAGTGTAGAGGAAAGAAAGTGCCAAGAAAGCATGAAGAAGAAGCACAAATGGCTCATGAGGAAGATTCTGAATCTGAAGAAGTTCTGTTGATGGCTACTACAAATTCAGAAAATGACAAATCTGATTTGTGGTACCTTGATACAGGTTGCTCAAATCACATGTCTGGTCATAGAGAATGGTTTACAAACCTTGATGAAAGTGTGAAGAACAAGGTCAGATTTGCAGACAATAGCACTGTAACTGCTGAAGGATTAGGGAGAGTAATTATCCAACAGAAGAATGGCCAGCAAGCTGCAATAACTGAAGTTCTTTATGTTCCAAACATGAAGACTAACTTGTTGAGTCTCGATCAATTACTGGAAAAAGGCTACTCAATGAAGATGGAGCACAACCATTTGAAGGTGTTTGATGGTAAAGGTAGATTAATCTTGAAAGCCTCTCTGTCAGAAAACAGGACCTTCAAGATTGGTGTTCAAGTCATGCAGCATCATTGTCTGGCTAGTGAATGCAGCAGTGAGACCTGGTTGTGGCATCAAAGGTTTGGGCACTTGAATTTTAGAAGTTTAAGCCTACTGCAGAGTAAGAATATGGTCAGAGGTCTTCCTTCAATTGTTCAGCCAAATGAAATATGTGTTGATTGTTGTGAGTCCAAGCAAACTAGGAAATCCTTCAAGTCAGAAATTCCTATCAGGACAACCGAAAAGCTTGCAGTAATTTCTTCAGATGTATGTGGACCTTTTGAGGTAACTTCTCTTGGTGGAAATAGCTACTTTGTTTCTTTTATTGATGAGTTTACAAGGAAAATGTGGTTGTATCTCATTAAAAGGAAAAGTGAAGTGCTGAATGTCTTTCAAAAGTTCAAATTGATGGCTGAAAAACAAAGTGGAAAGCAAATCAAAATACTGAAAACTGATGGAGGTGGTGAGTATGTCTCACATGAATTTCAGAAATTTTGTGACCAAGAAGGAATCATACATAAGGTGATAGCTCCATACACACCTCAGCATAATGGAACAGCTGAAAGAAGAAACAGAACTCTTCTTGACATGACAAGGAGTATGCTGAAAACAAAAAAGATGCCTGCCTATTTTTGGGGAGAAGCAGTGGCTACTGCAACTTATATCCTAGATAGAAGTCCAACCAAAAGGCTGCATGGTATGACTCCAGAGGAAACATGAACAGGTAAAAGGCCTAGTGTCAGTCATTTCAGAGTTTTTGGCTCATTATGCTATAGGCATGTTCCTGAACAGCTTAGAAAGAAGCTTGATGATAGAGCTGAGCAGATGATTCTTCTGGGTTATACCTCAACTGGATCCTACAAGCTGTTTGATCCTAAGAAAAGGAAAATTGTAATAAGCAGTGATGTTGTGGTTGATGAAAAGAATAGCTGGAATTGGGAAGCTAGCAAGACAGACAACAATGTTGACAGTGTTACTGTGAGTCTTGATGATAATCAGGATAATATTGGAGCTGCTACTGAAAATCAAGTCAGAAGGTCACAAAGAGAAAGGCATGTACCACCAAGGTTGCATGATTATGAGCTGTTTCCTGATTCTGCAGTAACAATAGAAGGTGAGCTTGTGCATTTTGCCTTATTAGCTGAGGCAGAACCTGTCAGTTTCGAGCAGGCTATGAAGAGTCCAAATTGGAGAAACGCCATGCTAGAAGAACTCAGATCAATTGAGAAGAATGAGACCTGGAAATTGGTAACTTTGCCAAAACAGAAGAGACCTATTGATGTAAAATGGGTTTACAAGACAAAAATCAAGCCTAATGGTGATATTGCTAAGTACAAAGCCAGATTAGTAGCAAAGGGCTTCTTGCAGAAACCTGGTCTGGATTTTTATGAGGTCTTTGCACCTGTTGCAAGGATTGAAACAATAAGACTTGTAACTGCATTGGCAAGCTTCAAAGGTTGGTCATTATACCAATTAGATGTGAAATCTGCGTTTTTAAATGGGCCACTAGAAGAAGAAGTTTATGTCTCTCAACCTCCTGGCTATAAAGTAAAAGGGCATGAAGACAAAGTATACAAGTTAAAGAAGGCTTTGTATGGTTTGAAACAGGCCCCAAGAGCCTGGAATATGAGAATTGATGGCTTTCTAAAGCAATTGAAATTTGTCAAATGCATCACAGAACATGGAGTGTATGTTAGGCATTCCACAGCAACAAGCATATTGATAATATGCCTATATGTTGATGATCTGTTGATAGCTGGAAGCAATGAAAAAGAAATTGCAGATTTCAAAACCAGAATCATGAAAGAGTTTGATATGAGTGATCTAGGTGTGCTATCCTACTTCCTTGGCATTGAATTTACTCATACCAGCAAGGGTATTTTCATGAGTCAAAAGAAATATGCTGAAGATGTGTTGAAGAGGTTCAACATGATGAATTGTAACTCTGCCTGTACACCTGCAGAATCTGGAATCAGATTGCAGAAGGATGGCAGTGATGCAGCAGTAGATCCTACTTACTATAAGCAAATAGTAGGTTCCTTGACATATTTGTGCAACACTAGACCTGATTTAGCTTATATTGTTGGTGTTATAAGTAGATTTATGGAGCATCCAAGGGTATCTCATCTTGCTGCAGCCAAGAGAATCCTTCGATATGTTAAAGGATCTCTAGATTTTGGCATTTTATATCCTAACAAGTTAAATGAAGGTGTAGCTGAATTGCTTGGTTACTGTGATTCAGATTGGTGTGGAGATAAGGATGATAGAAAGAGTACCACAGGCTATGTGTTTATGGTTGGTGGAAAACCAGTTTGTTGGTGTTCAAAAAAGCAAGATGTTGTTGCTTTATCATCTTGTGAAGCCGAATATGTTGCTGCATCAGTAGCAGCCTATCAAGCTCTTTGGTTAGAAACTTTGCTTGAGGAATTGAAGCTTAGAGAAGCAAAACCAGTGAAGCTACTGATTGATAATAAATCAGCAATTGATTTGGCAAAACATCCTATAGCTCATGGCAGAAGCAAACATATTGAGACCAAATACCATTTCCTTCGAGATCAAGTCAGCAAGGACAGATTGGAAATGCAGCACTGCAGAACAGAGGAGCAGCTAGCTAACATTCTTACCAAGCCATTGAAGAATGCTAAGTTTGTAGAACTGAGATGTAAACTAGGTGTACAATCTATAACTAATCTAAATTAGGAGGTGTATTGGTGTAATTCAGTTAGTTAGTTAGTTTGTTAGAGTCTATGCAAATTAAAGTGAAACCTTGAGCTGTGTATAAATACACCATGATGCTGTCATTACTCTGTAATGTTAGAAAAAAACAGAGCATATACATAACAGCTGAGTGAACAGCTGATTCACTGCAGTTTTCTCTGATTTTCAGTGTGTGCATATGTGTGGGTGTGTGAAACACCAAGATACACAAGTGAGTGAGCATTTTCTCATCAAGCAAGATTGAGTGTATGTGCATTCTTGCACTATCACTATAGAGAATAAAAAATAGATAAATCATCAGTATTATAGATGACCTTGTTCACTGTTAAAATGTTAATGAACCGATGACGTATACACAATAACTATTGACGTGTGGAGTACATAAAAAAGCATGTTGCATGTTGTTATGTTAAGCCATTATAACATCATATGTACGTGATCATCTTATCATCGAGCAATTAGTTTCTTGCTTATGCTATAACATTCTGCCACTGAATGATATATGATATTATCGAAACTCCTCGCATACAAGCGAATGACAAAAAATCAGTGTAAATATTTACTTGATCATAAAGCGTGTATTTGGTATATGAGCTAAAACAAATAGTGGAGTTGTTGGTATCGTAATTTTTGATAAGTACAAATCAAACAAGGATTTTGTATTATCTTATTATTTATCCTATATTAGCAATTTCATAGTTAGCTATAAAACAACTTTCAGGAATAGACAACCTTATCAATATTTTTTAAAAAACATCTAGCTTCTAACTTTACATACTTTATTATCATGTAAAATTAACATAGCACACATATACATATAGTTTCAAGTTGCAGTGAGTGTAGACATTATGTCATATTAATACTATGATATGCTATCATAAAAGTTAGAGTAACTTTAATGTAATATCTTGAGTAAGGATTTTGAACTCAAGATCTAATTTTCACTAGATCTCCCAATAAAGAAGGTAGAGAGATCTCTAACATGAAGAATGAGTTCTTATAGAAGAACCCTTAAGATCTGCACATTGTTCAAAAAAGAATAATTTTTTTCCCTCTTTCTCTCTCCCTAAGATCTCAAAATGAGATCTATCATTAAAGAATAAAATGGGAGAGATCTTAAATACTACGTGACACTATGGATCTACCGAAAAGTGGTTTAATATCTCAATTTGGGATCTACCACTAAAGATGGCAATGCCTTGACTGATACCATATATATATGCTAAAATGCAAATTAGTATTCACTTGGAAAAAGTTAACGTACGTGTGCATGACATAAGGACACAAAGCTTAATGTGTGCATGCTAAATTACTGAAAGCATAATCCAAGACTAACTAAATACCCACATGCAAAAGGCACGACCCTTAACAGTTTAGACAAGAGTGCATGAGTTTTAAATGTCATCATAAACATGAATAGATATTATATCATGTCATATTATATCATCATAACACCGTGTCATTTTATGCTATTATATAAATGTTGGGAGGTGATGTGGTAAGCCTGATACACCAAAATTTGGAAGTGATTTTGTGATGAAAATAAGTCATGAGCAAATTATGTCTAACAATGGGCATAATTATACTTTCTTTCAATTAAACCAATCGACTTTTTGGAATAAGCCAATTTCAACTAGATCAATACTCACTAGTCGAGAATAATAGATCTAAATAAACTCATTGACTTTTTGGACTACGACTAGATCAATATCGACTAGTTAAGAATAATAGATCCAAGTTTATCAACTGGCTTATTGGACTAAGACTAGATCGAGGCCCACTAGTTGAGAATAATAGATCCAAATAGACTCATCAGCTTCTTGGCCTACAACTAGATCGATACCTACTAGTTAAGAATAATAGATCCAAGTTGAACCATCGACTTCTTGGACTACGACTAGATCGATCAAGACCGACTAGTCAAGAATAGTAGATCCAAGTTTACAATTGGCTTCTTGGACTAAAACTAGATCGAGGCCAACTAAGTCGAGAATATTAGATCCAGCTAAACTCACCGGCTTCTTGGACTAAGTCAATTTTGACTAGATCAAAACAGACTAATCAGAAACAATAGACCCAAGTAGACCAATTGAATTCTTTTGCTAAATCCAACTTTGACTAGATCGAGACCAACTTATCTAGAATAATAGATCCAAGTAAACTTTCCGTCTTTTTAGACTAAGTCAACTCTGATTAGATCAAGACCGACTAGTCAAGTAGACTAATTAACTTCTTGGACTACGACTAGATCGATACCAACTAATCAAGAATAATATATCCAAGTTTATCAATCTGCTTCTTGGACTAAAACTAGATCGAGATTGACTAGTCCAGAATATTAGACCTAAGTATATTGATCGGCTTCTTGGACTAAGTTAACTATGACTACATTGATACAGACTAGTCGAGAATATTATATCCAAGTAGACTATTTTGCTAAATCAATTCTGACTAGATCAAGATCGACTAGTCGAGAACATTAGATCAAAGTAGACAAAATAGATTATTGGACTAAATCAACTCTAACTAGATTGAGACTGACTACTCGAGAATAATAGATCCGATTAAACCTATCGGCTTCTTAGACTAAGTCAACTCTAATAAGATCGAGATCGACTAGTCGAGTAGACTAATCAGCTTCTTGGACTACGACTAGATCGACACCGACTAGTCAAGAATAATAGATCCAAGTTGACTAATCAGCTTCTTGGACTAAGTCTAGATCGAGACCAACTAGTCGAGAATATTAGATTCAAGTATATTGACCAACTTCTTGGACTAAGTCAACTACGACTACATCGATATCGACTAGTCTAGAATATCATATCCAAGTAGACTAATTGGCTTCTTGGACTACAACTACATCGATACTAACTAGTCGAGAACATTAGATTTGAGTACACCAATCGACTTCTTGGACTAATCAAACTCTGACTTAATTGAGATCAACTAGTTAAAAATATTAGATCCAAGTAGAGCAATTGACTTCTTGGACCAAACGAACTTCGTCTATATCGAGACCGACTAGTCGAGAATGTTAAATCCAAGAAGACCAATTGGATACCTAGACTAAATGAACCTTGACTAAATCGAGATTGACGAGTTGAGAATATTACAGTATCCCCAACTCAAAGATTGAAGAATGTTGGCACTTAGAATTTGAAGTGACCAAATAGACAGGAACTCTAAGTTCCCTGTAGTCAAAACAACTATTGAGAAAGACTGGCGAAACTCCATGATTATTCAACTTAACAAACTCCCAACTAAACCAATTGAAGATTGCAATTACTAGGTAGAACAAAGAGGGTCTACGAACCCCCTAGTCTTGATCTAATTGCAATTACTCGGTAGATCGAAGAGGATCTATGAATCCCTTGGCTCAACCAATCATTCTCTAATCAATTAAATTAGAGGATTTTATGCGGTACTTAGCTAATAAAAGAATGCACGCAGCATTCCTAATTGATTATGACCTTTACTCAACATCTAGGATTGACCCTAAGAGCATTTTAAGTCGACTACTTAAACATTACAACATGAGTTAAACAACCAACACTCAGCTCAATGAACCTAATGTAGGGTACTCCAACATTTATCAATTCTCTAGACTCAAAGTTTTAGGGGAGCATGTGCACTACTAAGTCTTGTCAAGGCTCGTCTAGAAAGCACTTGACCAATTAACGATTAGGACCTATCAAATGTCACTCGATTCAGGGAACCCAAAGGCAAATACCATCCAACCTTGCGATAGGTGAAAGATGGAAATATGACCCTCAAATAGACAAAAAGTGATATCATTTCATTAATAAAAACATGGATACCCTATTTGATGGGCGGGATGGACGTGAGCCTGGAATATCCTAAAAACATCTCGACAAAGAAAGACATAATTATCACAATTTCCTAGAAAACGTATGACAACATTCAATGCGTCTAAACAGAGTAACAGTTGACAAGATGTCTCTTCGAATATTCAACCAAATGGATTCGAGAGAAGACAACTACCCCATCCATTTCCCTTTAAGATTAAGGTAATCCTTGGTTAAAGAGGAAATCAAAATCCTTCTTGAACTTGACTATTATTAGACTAGTATGAGTGCTACTCGAACTCGATTGATTGATAGTGACGTCAGAGTAGAGGACTTAGAAGATTTTTACAAAGCTCCTACAACCAACTTTAGAGCTTGGGGGCATGTGTACTATTCGGACTCAACAAGCCTCTGTACTCAGTGGTTGACCGAGTAACCTATACGAAATACAGAGAATCTTATAGATATAATTAAGGTAAGAGGAAAAACTCTATCTTTTATCAGAAAGATAGAGATATCCCCTAAAACTGATATTATCTATTATTAGAGGAAATATAAGATAAAATCATATATTTTCTATTTATATTATCTACTAGAAAGATAGAAATATCCCCTAAATCAAATATAACCTATTATTAGAGAAAAATAAGATAAAATCATATATTTCTCTATTTACATTATCTTAGAAGGGAGATTGAGATTAGATAATCTAATCTCACCTCTATAAAAGGGGATCACCATAAGTAATTTATTCTTATTTCAACCCACACATTGATATTTGTCTTTCTCTATGCCTCCAACTTGAGCGTCAGACTGTCTTCACTGTTACACCCCACCACCGTACTAGGAGGAGCACGATGAGAAACATCTCCATAACAAAGTTATGCAAAATCGATAAGAACAATTATATATTATAAATCTTGGACAAAATGAAATGGAATCTAATCTATTATGTATCATTTTATTCTAATTTAATGAATTTCAATAATTGACTATGTGTTTGGCAACATATGTCAGATAAATTTATTTTTTTTAATTAGCTTGAAAAGCATAATAACATAACATAAAAGAATTTCAATTTTATCGTGCTCCATTCCATCACTTTTGACTAATTCATAGCTATAGGCTGTAAAATTAATTAAAAGGGAGAGATTAGGTTAAACTCTCCCCACAATAGCAACTTCAAGATTCCAACCTCAAACATTAGAGATAAAGTTTGTATGAGGTCATAATCTAATTTCAATTATTAACAATCACTATGTGATTAATAACTTCATTTTTTTTTCATTTAATACTAAAGAATGTTAATATGATTTTACCTAAAATTTTATAATTATTTTTACTGCGTCACTTTCTTTTTTGGTGTACTTTGCTTCATCATCATGTTCCTTAAAGTTGCTTGCTTTTTCGTTAAAAGAAGCTTGCCTTTACGGTGCCGACTCTACTGTTTCACCAAACCAAAGCCTTTACAATAAGTTCAATGGCTACTTATACCCATTTTAAGAGAAAAAATTAACTAATCCTCACATGGGGAAAGTCTTGTTTCTACTAATAATGGGGGAAGTTTTGTTTTCATAATAGATATAGGACTAATGACTGCAGTTGGTCCTTATTTGATATGAATTTCTAACTGAAACATATATTATACTAAGCAAGTATTATTATTTTTTATATATTATATATAAATAGGATAGACAACTGACAAGTCACTTCAAGAATATCTGTAAGATTGTTAGTCTTCAGTTCACCCAGAATCTTAATTATCTTTCATATTCTTTTAATTTAATAGTTAAAAATGAGTTACTTAATCCAATTGTTAAATTAAAAGTAAAATAAATATAAATATGTATGATTTATTTCATACTAAATAGTTAATTAAATTCAAACTTTAGATCACTTAAAAAAAATATAATTGTGTCAACTATTATTAATTTATCTATATATATATATATATGAAGGCTTAGATATTAAAAAATTTCTTCACAAACTAAAATTATATATAGACTACTCAAACATTTTTTTTTAAATAAAAGTAATTACGTATTTAACATAAGTTAGTTAGAATATGAACAGAAGAGTTTAATGTTGGTGAAAAAACAAAAGGTTAACTAAATATGTAGTTTTTAAAGTTTTTCAAAATTCAATTTTTGTTCTTAAATAAAAGATTGACTGCTCAAATTTTTTAATTAAAATGTTAAGTTTTTGAATAAAAATTTGATTGATAAAGATTTCTAAACTTTTTTAAAAATTCAGTTTTAGTTCCTAAACAAAAATTTGAATCTTATTTTTTTATTTATTAAATGAGATTTTAGGGAAAAAACTGGATTTTTAAAAAGTTTAGTGACTTTAATTGGTTAATTTTTTTTTCAAGAACAAAAGGCCTTAATGAAAAACATTTAAGAAACATTGACTAATTAAATCTTTGTTCAGAGTCTAAAACTTAATTTTAAAAAGTTTAAGAAAAAAAAAAAACTTAGTTAATTCCCCCACACCCCCAAAACAAGGGTACACCAGTCTTAAGTTGGATTGATTAAAACGGAATGGAAATGCCCAGTTGAATTTGTGTTTATTTAAGAAAACCATTTACTTTAAGAAAAAGTGTCAGATAAATGTCTAATATCAGAGAAAAATAATTTATAAAAACACGTGTCAAAATTCACTTTAATTATATCTCTGTCTCAAAAGAAAATAGTTTTCGACGGGTGATAATCTTGATGCATATAAAAAATAATAATTTGTCCTTCCCTTTTCCTTTTATGATTATTATGCATTTTTTATTCACTATCTTAAATGAAATGTTTACGAGTGTAACATGGCCTGGTCTAGTTTAATTAATTAATTGAGTAAAATACTATAAATTCTCTAATATTTATATCTGATTTTTATGAATATATAAAAATGAGAGTTACACATATAAGTCTCTAATATTTAACACGACTTTTGTCTATTATTTTATATAGTATTTTTCACATAATTATTGTTTAGGTTACAGCATTAATTTTTAGTCTATCATGTTTATATCGTTATTGTCATTTATTTTTATGCGTAGAATTTGAATTCAAATATCATGAAATTTATAACAGTACAATTGATGCACATAATTTAATCAACATATTAAATTAGACTCGTTTGATACATATTAGGATATATGTTTAGATCATTTTGTTAGTGTATAAAAAAAATATCAACTAGCTAGTCTAATACGAACATTTTTTTTATTAATCAAGATCACACATATTTTTATAAACCATACTTTTGTTTGTGTTGGAAAATGGTTTTTGCTTTCATTTGTTCTTGTTTATGCGTATTTCATTGCAAAACTCATGTTTTATGCTATGTGTGTAAGTGACAGGATGGCCCTTGAGAGAATAAACATGAAAAGCTTATAAAGGTGCTGAAATCAAAAGAGAATCCTTGAACAACACGACCATGCTCTTTCAAGAATTTGGAGACAACGCCGAAACATCCTACAATGGTCGTGCTCCCTTCCGCGAGTCTGATACACATGTTTGGTGCATGCTATTAATAGAAATGGGATGGGGAAATTATGCCTCATTTACTCTGTTCAAAATTATAATACTTTGAGTGAGACAGCAACTCTGAGGGAGTTCTAGGGGTAGAAAAGAACGAAGAACACCAGTGGAGTTTGGAATTGTAAAATTTCTTACTCTCTTATTCTTCATGTATACATGTATATGGTGTTGTTAATTTGCCTTACTGTGCTTATGGTTGGCTAATTTTTCCCTTTCAAGGATTATGATGTAATTGTGCTTGTAAATCCCGATTTTTTTTATTTTAATTGAATTTCGTACTATTTAGTCAATTGAACTGTTCTACTAATTTTAATTGTTTTATATTTAATCACTCTAATATTTTAGTCAATTATTTGTAAGTGAGCACTTTCTTATAATGGGTGGAATTGTACAATAATCATGGTCATAAAATAACGAATGGCCAAACGTATTTCGTAAATTTTTAACTATATTACTAATCTTTAATCTTTCTCTATGTTTATGCTTATCCCAATTGACCAAATAGGGATTAAATTAGGAAAAAGACGATTTATAGTGTTTGATCTTAAACCTGATGACTATTTTAAGAGAAGGTTGGCAATTGCAAAATAATTAAAAAAAATTAATTCAAATAAAAAATTGGGAAATGACATTGCATGATTACAATCATAACCCTAAAATTTTCTATTTGTTAATCTCTTGATTTGTAAACGGTTTGTTCTTTCAATTTTATTTCCCGCGAGTAATTAAGCCACCTTTTTCCAACTGTTGATTAAAACTAAATTGTTTAATTTATTGTAAAATTATATTATTTTGCAAAAACAATTAGTTTTCATGATACAGTTGTCTTAGTGTGAACATATTTTACTCATTCATCTTTTATGAAAGAATTGTGATCTAGTTAGGCGTGATTATCATGGATGATCTATTGGATTGGGCTTCATCCTCCAATGTTGCCCCAAGCCCATTGAGGGTTCTAAAACCCTAAACCTTCTTCACCACTATAAATACCTTAGTTGAGGGTGGAGGCCGTAATTTTGAGAATCAGAGAGCATAGCGCAGCGTAGATGGAATTTGAGAGTCTCAAGTGACATTCTTGAGTGCTTTGAGCAAGTTGGGTGCTTTGCATTTGAGAGATCTCTAGAGAGAGTTTGAGTGAAACACTCTGGGGAGTTTGATTATCACCATTGTTGGAGAGGTTGTGTGAACCACCACATTGGTGTATTTTGATTCTTTGTAACCCATTATTATCATAGTGGAAGTTTGATTTTGGACTAATGCCCCTTGAGTTTTTACTTCTTCACATTGAAGAAGATTTTCTCACGTTAAACATATTGACTGTGCTTTTCTCTATCTCTCTCCTCTCGCGCAATTTTGTTTCACTTCCGCAATCCATTTGAGGGTCCTTCTTGACCCAACAGTGGTATCAGAGCCTGTGTTTGAGGGTTCTGAAGGAGACAAGATGGAGACCAGTGGCATAACTCATGACGAAGATATGTTCAAGCTAACCGCGGACAACTTCACTTATTGGAGACCTATGATGAAAGATCATCTCTATTGTAAAGATTTGTATGATTCTATCGTTCTTGACGAAAGACCGACTGGCAAAACTGACAAGGATTGGGAGATCCTGAGTCGAAAGGCGGTTGCCACGATCAGGAAATACATTGACAAAAGTTTGAGCACGTGTCTGAGTTTATGAATGCGTACGAATTGTGGAACAAGCTGGAATCCATGATTCAGAAGAAGACTCCCAGGAACAAAACACACCTGGTTCGCAGACTTGTGAAGCTAGAGTACAAGGACGGCATGAGCATGATTGAGCACCTCAACACCTACAAAGGTATTTTAAATCAACTCTCCAAAGCTAATATGAAAATTAATGATGAGATGCAAGCTTTGTTGTTGTTGAGTTCGCTGCCTGAAAGTTTGGATACTCTGGTAGTGACATTGAGTAACTTGGCTCCAAAAGGAAAATTGACGATGGATGTCGTGATTGACAATCTCCTGAATGAAGAAGCCATGAGAAGAGAACGAGGTGTTTCCAGCACATATGAGGCCAATGTGGCTAAAAATAGAGGAAAATTTGAGTTCCGGGGTAGAAGCAAGAGCCGGAGTTGAGGTGGACAAGATAAGTATAAAGGCCAATCTAAACGAAATATGATTTGAAGTGTTTCTACTGTGGGAAGGTAGGACACTAGAAGACTAACTGCTGGACTCTGCAGAAAGATGTGCAGAATGACAATGTGAAGTCAGATCAGATTGTTCCGAAGAAGAAGGAAGACAAGAACACAACTGCGGTGGTTGCAAATGCTGAAGCCGAGATATTTCTACTCGGAGAAGAAAATTTTTTGAATGTTGCTTATGAAGACTATGCCTAGATAGTTGACTCAGGTGCCTCTTTCCATGTTACTCCTCACAAAACTTTTTTCTCATCATACAAAAGTGGCGACTTCAGAGTTGTGAAGATGGGAAATCAGGTGACTAGCAAAATTGTTGGTGTCGGTGATGTAACCCTGACCACGGATGTCGGGTGCTCACTTGTGTTGAAAGATATAAAGCATGTGCCTGACATGCGATTGAACCTAATCTCAGTTAGAAAGCTAGATGATGTCGGGTTAGTGAACTATTTTAGAGGATGTAGATGGAAATTATCCAAGGGAAACTTGGTGATGGCTCGAGGTAAGAAGGAAGGTTCCTTGTATGTGATGCAAGGAAAGAAATAAATGGTGGAGAACCCAACTCAGTCCGTGATGGATCTAGTTTGGAGATATGGCACAAGCGTTTTAGCCACATGAGTGAGAAAGGGCTTCAGATTTTAAAGAAAAATGAGCTATTGACCGGGTTGAAGGGTCAAGTGCTTGAGAGTTGCACGCACTGCCTAGCTGGAAAGCAGCACCGGGTTTCGTTTGTGAGACCAAATCAACCTAGACGACGCAGGTATATTCTTGACCTCGTCCATACTGATGTTTGCTCCATGTCTGAGAGATCACTTGGTGGAACTCAATATTTTGTTTCTTTCATTGATGACCATTCCTGCAAAGTGTGGATTTATTTTTTGAAGACTAAAGACCAGGTACTCCAATCATTCAAAGAATTTCATGCTATGGTGGAAAGGGAGACTGGCAAGAAATTGAAAGTGGTAAGATCTAACAATGGTGATGAGTATTGTGGTCCCTTTGATGCTTACTGTAGAGAAGTTGGGATCCGACTTGAGAAGACACCCCCCAAGACTCTGTAGCTGAATGGACTTGCTGAGAGGATGAACCAGACAATTGAAGAGAAGGTCCAAAGCATGTTGTCCAATGTCAGGTTGCCAAAACATTCTGGGAGAAGCTGTCAAAACTACGGTTGACCTGATCAACCTCTCACCATCACGATACTTGAAGAAGAAATTCCAGAAGAAGTCTGGACCGGTCGAAAATCAACTTACAAACACCTGAAGGTGTTTGGATGCCGAGCTTTCGTGTATATCCCTAAAAATGAAAGAGTAAATCTTAATGCAAAGATGAAGGAATGCATTTACCTCGATTCGCCGAAAATCAAGTTCGGGTTCAAACTTTGGGATCCAATCAATAAGAAGATAGTGAGAAGATGGGATGTGATCTTTCATGAAGATGAGACCATTCATGACATCTCGAATCCCAAAGTCCGGGTTACTATCTGAAGTGAGGAACCCATCCCCATTGTTTAAACTGAAGCAGGGGGAGACCCAATGAAGGAAATAATGAATAGAATGACTAGCAACAAGCTGATGAGGATCGAGATACTAAGGTCCGAGTTGATGAAGAGGATCGGGATGAGAATGATGAACCGAGTTCTCAATGTAATACCCTGAGTTCTAAGCATAGATTTAAGCCTTGTGATTAGCTTTGGTTAGAGGAAAGCTTAAGAAAAGTAAGAGGTAGTGTCGACCTTTCCTCGAGATCCGCGTGGGGTTTCGCCCGATCTGCGCGGGATGTTAGAATCAGAGTAATGCTTTCGAATAGCTAGCGCGATCCGCGTGGATACGGCGCGACCAGCGTGGGAGATTCGAGCAGATGGCGCGATCAGCGTGGCTGTGGCGCTATCCGCGCGGGAGCTCAAATCAGGACTGAGGATTCGAACATATGGCGCGACTTGCGTGGGTATGGCGCTAACTGCGTGGGATGTTCGAATATATGGCGCGATCCGCGTGGGGTTTGGCGCGGTCCGCGCTGGAGGTTGAATCAGGGCTATGCTTTCGTCCAGTTCGCGCGATCAGCGCGGGGCACGGCGCGATCCGCGCAAGATCTTTAGACCAGCCTTATATCAATTTGTGCTGGATGCGAAAAAGAGGGAAAAGAAAGGCTTCTTTTTCCTCCCTCTGCCCTAGACTCCATTGTTGACATCCCAAGCTTCCTAGAGCCATATATCTTGACCAAAACACCTTCTTATGGCCTATTCTTGTGAGAGAAACACCTTGGAAGCTTGAATCACTCATCGTTTCTCTTCAAAAACCCCTTTTGAGTGAGTTTTGGAATCCCCAAAGAAAAGCTCAGAGAACTTGAGAGTGGCTGAGGCCCATTGCGTGGAAAGGACACCAGAGCTCGGAGAGGTGGTCCTTGGGTCTTCTTTGTTGCCATTGAGGTAAGAAACTCAAGTTTCTCCGTCTGATTTTGAGTTTGGGGGTTTGCATGAACAGTGACCCATATGTGATGGGGTTAGATTTAGCCCAGGGTCCTGTGGAGATTTATATTCAAGGGGTTGTTGTGATGATGTTAGAGCCTTCAGAAATCATTATTGATGAAGTTTGATTTTGACTCTGAGCTACACATGCATAGAGAAAGGGCTGGATGTAGGGTTATTGTGAACCCTATAGTAGATGATAAAGTTGCTCTTGGGATGGTATAGATGTTGTTTATGAGCTGATATGGATTGTGCTCTGAGCTTGGATATGATAAGGCTAAGGTATAGATATGCTTGTGTTAGCCTGAATAGAGTCTTAGGAGAGGCTCTGGAGCCTTGGTTAGGCTGAGAGGGGTCCTAGTGAGGATCCGAGAATCACTTGTGAAGTGATTAATCATGTGTCCTATAGAAAGGATTGTAGTTCCTTTCGTGCTAATGGCTTAGGACCGTTATTGATACACTATGTGTTTGCTTATGTAGGACGTGAGCTTGATATCTCTGGTGGTGGTGGCCACGATACCAGGGAAGCAGGTGTTTTGCTTAGAGCAGGTAAGCTCTTGGTTCTTGTTTGTATGTTCTTTGCTGTGTTCCACCATGCTTCGAATGGAGGAATGGTTTTGATGTGAATAATTGTATGTATGTGGAACATGAATGTGAATGTGATTGACTACAGGATGGTATTCTGTACCCTGTGATGGGAATTGATGTATGTTGACGTGAAATGCTAAAAATGTGATTTAAACCCTGTGATGGGGGAATGATATGTATCGATTTGATATGCTTGAAATGTAAGCTGGATCCTGTGATGGGAGACTTATATTCATGACTATGAATTGTCTGGCTTATGATATGTCTGATGAACTGTTGGAATTGAATGTGAAATTGTGGTATGAGCTTGATATGTATGACTATGATCTATTCAGCCTGTGATAGGCGTGATTGACTATTAGATTGACTGTGAATTCTATGAATGGATATAATCCTATGGTAGTAGGATAGATGACTGGAGATTGAGTAAGACCTGTTGTGAGATGTTCCTGTGATATAGATGCAGCCTCCCGAATGGAGATGTTCCTATATTCACAAACGTAGCCTCCTCAAGCAATTGCGTTGAGATAGAATATGAGATGTTCCTGTTATATAGATGTAGCCTCCTAAAGTGGAGATGTTCCTATATATACAGATGTAGCCTCATATAGATAGTGGAGATGCTAGTATGAGATGTTCCTGTTATATAGATGTAGCCTCATAGAGTGGAGATGTTCCTATATATACAGATGTAGCCTTATACAGATGATTGAGATCATGGCATGAGATGTCCCTAGTATATAGATGTAGCCTCTTGAATGAAGATGTTCCTATATACTTAGATGTAGCCTCTGCAGGATGATGATTCATGCGATGAACGGTTGTAGGCCGTGCTTAGGACACCTGAGTATTGACAAATGAATGTGAGTTGAGATTTTTGATTGCTTGATGATTGTGAGAATGATATTCTGATGATGAAATGTTGAGAGTAGTTGGTTTGGATATACTATTTCATGTGTATGTTTGGAAGTGAACCAGGGGAAGGAAACACCTTCAAGGGCCCTGAGTTTACTGAGATTTTATATCTCACCCCTCGTGTGAGGCTTATGTTTTGCAGGTGAATCCTCAGGAGGAGCAGACAGATCCCAAGGCAAGAAGCCTATGCAGGGATAGCTGTGATTTGTAAAACCTTAGGCTAGATGACATGAGCAGATGGCTCTGATGTTTTGTATACCGCCTTTGGTTTTGTTTTGTACCCTGAGGGGAGATGTATGTACAGTTTTGGTACTAAGACACAGAAACTTCATGTATATTCACCATATGATAATGTATAATGGCTATGTTAATGACATTTGATGATGTCATCCTTATTCTTATGCTTCAGAACTGTTTAAACTCTGATGATTATTGTTATTGATAGTAATTAAGGCAAGTTAATGACCCCGATTTTAGTTGGGGCGTTACACTCAAGCTGATGAAGAAGAACACCTAGATACCCACTAGAGAAAGAAGACCTGATACAAGGTATCCTTCTAATGAATACACCATCATTGTTGAAGATAGTGAGCCTCAGAGTTATGATGAGGCCATAATGAGCTCAGGAAAAGAAGAATGGGAGAAGGCAATGCAGGAAGAGATGAAGTCCTTGCACGAGAACCAGACTTATGAGATGATCGAGCTTCCCAAAGGAAAAGGAGCTCTAATGAACAAGTGGGTGTACAAAATTAAAAATGAAGAGAACGGGTAAAAGCCGAGATATAAAGCCCATATTGTAGTGAAAGGCTACAATCAGAAGAAAGGAGTTGATTTTGAGAAGATCTTCTCTGCTGTTGTTAAGATGACCTCGGTCCAAACTATATTAGCCATGGCGGCTTCAATAGACCTCGAGGTAGAACAAATGGATGTGAAGACAACATTTCTTCACGGTGAGTTGGAGGAAAAAATATATATGGAGCAACCTGAAGGGTTCCAAGCTTCGAGATGTGAAGGCATGGTATTCTGGTTGAAGAAGAGTCTCTATGACTTGAAACAAGCACATCGACAATGGTATAAGAAATTTGAATCCTTCAAGAATGAGCACAAGTTTGTAAAGACAGAAGCTGACCACTATATATTTGTGAAGAGGTATGAGAATAGAGATTTTTTTATCTTGTTGTTATATGTTGACGATATGCTAATTGTAGGGCAAGGTAAAATGAAGATTGCCACCTTGAAGAAGGCGTTGAACTCGTCCTTCGCGATGAAGGATCTCAGCCATGCAAAATAGATTCTTAGAATCAAGATAATCCGGGATAAAAAGAAGAAGCTACTATGGCTGAGTCAAGAGAAATATGTTGAGAAAATTTTGAAGAGATTCAGCATGAACAAAGCCAAAATAGTTAGCACCCCCTAGCTAGACGCATGAAACTGAATAAGAAGTAGTGTCCGAGGTTTGATGAAGATAAAGACGAGATGCTAAAGATCTCGTACCAATCCATCGTCGGAAGCTTGATGTATGCAATGGTTTGCACTAGACTCGACTTGGCGTATGCAGTTGGAATGGTGAGCCGGTATCTATCGAACCCCGGCAAAAAGCATTGGGAAGCAGTGAAGTGGATTTTCAGGTACTTGAGCGGAACAACCAATTTTTGCCCCCGTTTTAGAGATGGTGAAGCCGAGTTGCAAGGCTACTCGGATGCCAATTTAGGGGGAGACGTCGACTCGAGAAAGTCGACTACTGGATACTTGATGACACTTGCAAGAGAAGCTATTTCTTGGCAATCAAGATTGCAGAAGTGTGTGGCACTTTCGACAACCGAGGTCGAGTACATAGCGCAACTAAGTCTTGCAAAGAAATGTTGTGGATGAAGAAGTTTCTCTCAGAACTCGGCCATGAACAAGACAAGTACGAGCTAAAGTGTGACAATCAAAGTGCAATTCATCTTGCGAAGAACTCAACTTATCACTCCCGCATTAAGTATATTGATGTGATGTATCATTGGATCCGGGATGTGGTGGAAGATGGACAACTCACACTTGGAAAAGTGGACACCGACCAGAATTGGTATGATATGATGACAAAGCCGATATCAGCAAGGAAGATTGAAAATTGTTGTGAAAGGTACCGCGTTGATGAACTCGACTCATTGAAGATGTCAGGCTGTCATTATAGAAGATGTCGGGTTGTGGTTTGAACTTGTCGCATTGAAGTCGAAGGGGGAGAATTGTTGGATTGGGCTTCCTCCTCCAATGTTGGCCCAGGCCCATTGAGGGTTCTAAAACCCTAAACCTTCTTCACCACTATAAATACCATAGTTGAGGGTGGAGGCGGTAATTTTGAGAATTAGATAGCGCAGCGTAGCGTAGACGGAATTTGAGAGCCTCAAGTGACATTCTTGAGTGCACATTTGAGCAAGTCGTGTGCTTTGCATTTGAGAGATCTCTAGAGAGAGTTTGAGTAAAACACTCTAGGAAGTTTGATTATCACCATTGTTGGAGAGGTTGTGTGAACCACCACATTGATGTATTTTGATTCTTTGTAACCATTATTATTATAGTAGAAGTTTGATTCTGGACTAGTGTCCCGTGAGTTTTTACTTCTTCACATTGAGGAAGATTTTCTCACGTTAGACATATTGATTGTGTTTTTCTCTATCTCTCTCCTCTCATGCATTTTTGTTTCGCATCCACAATCGATTTGAGGCTCCTTCTTGACCCAACATGATCATATTTTTTGTTAAGTATTTAACATAATTGCATATTCACAATTTGAATTTGAGACCTTTAGTTTAGTTAAAAACGACTTTAGGATAATTGATCCACATACTAAGTGATTTAGTATTAACATTTAGATCAATTCAAGGGTAATATATATATATATATATATATGAAAAATAAAAAAAATACATTTATCCTTGTATAGTTTGTACGCCTAAGTCAATACATAGATAGCTAGACTTTGCAATTTGCTAAAGTTTTAAGAATATATCTCGATGACTTCACCCTTATTCTTGATTTGATTCTCTTATCTCTTACGTGGAGTTTGGCAGAGAGAAAAAAAGAACAATAGAGAAAAAAAATAGGTAAGAAAAGATAAAAGAAAATGAATAAAGTGAAAATATGCAAGTGAGAAAAGATAAGAGAAGTAGATGAAAAATAAAGTGAAAATATTAGTTGTTTGATTTAAGAAAAATTAACATATATATATATATATATATATATATATATATATATAAAAGAACGATAAAAAAGCAACATGATCCATTACCAGCGATTTTGAACTCTCATAAATGCTATCAAATTGCATTTTTCGTGGTTTTAAGCCCTGGTAAAATCAAGCAACATAATTGATTATGTTGCAATGATAAATCAATTATATAATTGATTGAATTTGTACATTTTAGTTGTTACTGGTGGGTTTAAATCCCTATAAATACTACACGTTTACATTATCTTTCTGTAGTTTTGAGCTTTGACAAAAATAACTCGGCTAAATATCAAACACAATACTTTCTACTATTCATTCTCGCATTATTTTGGTCAGAAATGAAAAAGTGTGAGACTTGGATCCTTTTTTAATTTCTCTTCCTCCTTTTTTCAACATTCCCAAATATCGATATTTTAAATCTTAACACTATGGATCTGTTTGGGTAAATTTTTATAAAAGTACTTCTAAAAGAAGAAAAATATGATATAAGTTTTTCCATAAACAAAAATAAAAATTTCATTACTTAATTTTATAATCTCATCAATATATTTTCTTCAAAAGATGAGATGACGTCTACAAATTAACTAATGAAAAACTCATCTTAACTTATAAAAAAGTTCATTTCATTTTTTTTTCTAAAAGTACTTCTAGGGAAATTTATATCGAAATAGACCCTATTTTTCGTCTTTCTTTCTCTCCCCCAATATTTTTACGTTGCCTAACAAACCCCTGGCCCTGTTGTTATAGGATGTTATATTTATAACATTTAATGATTTCTATTAATTTTTGTAGAGTAAGAACCTCCCTACAATCCCTCCCCCAAATCACAAGTATTTGATGTTAGTTGTACCTTGTAACTTAAAAACAGTGGTTTGGAAAGTAAACTTTTCAGCAAATCTTTTGTCAAACCTTCTCTTTTTAGTCTTTTTTTAACCTATTTTTTCTATTTGTAAAAATTAAAAATAATATCAAATAATTTATAATAATTCATGTATCTTAATCAATTGAATTAAACTTTTTATCCTTTAAATCTTTCAATAGACATAGACATATGCAGTAACCTTTTTTAGGATGAATATATATTTTTTAATTAAAAGTAACTTCTAATAAACAATAAAATCAACTTCCTCATAATTAGAGTTGTTAAAAGGAGTTTGCCTCTATGATGCAAATTTGTACGCGGGGGCGGAGATCAACAAAGAAAAGAATCTTTATACTGCTAGAAGTATTTTTATTTTAAAAGATAATTATATTACAATTTTTTATCTTCAAAAGTTACTCGGAATAACTTCTGGAGATAATTAGAAATTCATTTTCTTGATTTGTTTTTTTTAAAGAACTTGAACAAACAGTTACGCACTCCAAAACTTTTAGAAAAGACTATTCAAAACAATAAAAGTAATTTTTCAGAAAAATATTCAATTGCATCTTGTGAAACGAGAATTCTTGTGAGGTTCAAATATTTTCCAAGAGGAAGAGAAAAGCTAACAACATATTTTAACGGTTAAAATATTTCACAAATTTTAACTGTTTTATTTAATAAACAAATGCTTTAAAAATTGTATATTAGAGACTGGATTGGTAAGGCTCCCTCTAAGAGGGAATGGTATTTTTTTAAACTAAATAAACATTTAACATAATTACATACTTTAGATATATACATAAATTTTTAATTAAACTGAAATAATATATGTAAGTTGATTCAGGAATTTGATGAATAAGAAGACTCTTTTTGTTCCGTTAGAAAAAAGTGATGCTCTCAAAAGTTGAGAATGAAAAGGCACACTTTCCATAGTGACGGCAAGAAAAACGAATTTCTCAAGGTCCCCTATTGTCCTTGGGCGGTGGATTGTCCCCATAATGCACAGTTTCATCATACTCGCTTTTTCGATTTTCCTTAGAAGTCACCACACCATTACTCCCCTTTAAGAAAAAAAAAACCCCAACCTATGTCCCCAACCTTACGCTACAAAAACCTTCCACACACTCCACCACTCTCGTGATTTCATTGCATAATCCATTGACTAGAATACCATATTTTAACCCCACATTAACTCACCCAACCCCTCTTTCAAAAAGGCCTCAAGGAGACACTCCGGACTTCAAGTTCGCTATATCGTTAAGATCACCGCATCCGAGATATTCAAAACTTGTAGCGAAAAATATGGAGGGAAAAGAAGAGGACGTGAGAGTTGGAGCCAACAGGTACGGAGAGAGGCAGCCGATAGGGACCGCTGCTCAGGCTAAAGACTACAGAGAGCCACCGTCGGCGCCTCTCTTCGAGCCCGGCGAGTTGTCATCATGGTCTTTCTATAGGGCTGGCATAGCAGAGTTTGTGGCCACTTTCTTGTTCCTCTACATCACAGTGCTGACTGTGATGGGTGTGAACAAATCTAATAGCAAGTGTTCCACTGTGGGTATCCAAGGCATTGCTTGGGCTTTTGGGGGCATGATATTTGCCCTTGTTTATTCCACTGCTGGAATCTCAGGTAAAATTCACAGATTAGTTTATGTTTTAATTTATTTTTTTTTACATGTAACATCTTCCTGTTAATCATTTTAGTATTTTATAAATAATATATATATATATATATATATATATATATTTAACATCTTAAAAAAAATCATGTTTCTTTGTTAAAAAATAAAAGATAGAATTAGGCTTTTTTAAAGTAAGTAATATTGTTGATTCTTCTAAAAAAAGATTTAAATATCTTTTTAATTTTTATAATTTAATTTTTTAATTTTTGGTCCTTATAAATATTATTTTTTATTTTTAATTCTTATAAGTTATATTTGTTTTATTTTTATATTAATTTTAAATAGTTCCTTTTTCAAGGAATAAAAATAAAATAAACATAATTTGTAAAGATTAAAAATTAAAAAAATATAATGCAAAAAATAAAAATATTAAATTACAAAGACTAAAAGATATTTAAAAAAAAAAGTAATGTTGATAGTTAAGATAATGGTTGACATTATAACATATATATTGATAATTGATTTTCTTGTCAATAAATAACAAAGGCTATTTATTTCATTCTGAAAACTGGATTCTGCCCAGTACAGAGGAACCAAATCAGATAAAGATATTGTACTCAAATTCTTAGTCAAGGGTTCAATGAAATAGCCATAGGTTTTAACGAGAGTTGTCGTGAGTGTTTCTCTCTCTATATGAAGTTATGTGAAATTTTCACATTAAAAAGTAGTGAAAAAATTCTAGTTTATAGTAGACACTCAAGAAATCAATTAACAGCAGTACAGCCTTATACTAAATGTGGTTGGTTACTTAAATCACACAAAGATGATACTATTTGACTCGATGAAAGATTAAAAATTTAAGAATATTATTTATTATGAGATCTCTTCACAACTTTCTCTCATGTCCTTCTTCTTTTTACAAGACAAATTACTAAATTGCATGAAAAAAATATAGTTAATGAAGTTATCTCCCTTATTTTTTATTTTTTATTTTTTATTTGCCTAATGTAGTTGTGTGAATTTTCTAATGCAGGGGGTCATATTAACCCAGCAGTGACGTTTGGGCTGTTCTTGGCACGCAAGCTCTCTCTGACAAGGGCAATTTTTTACATAATCATGCAGTGCTTGGGAGCTATATGTGGTGCTGGTGTAGTTAAGGGGTTCCAGCCTCACATCTATGAGAGGTTTGGTGGTGGTGCCAACATAATCAATAAAGGGTACACCAACAGTGCTGGCCTTGGAGCAGAGATTGTTGGCACGTTTGTGCTTGTTTACACTGTCTTCTCTGCCACTGATGCCAAAAGAAATGCTAGAGACTCCCATGTTCCAGTGAGAAAAAAAAATTCCTAACACAAATGCTAACTAGCGTCACTTTCTTTTTAATACTCTTTCTAAGATTAGGTGAAATTAAAATTAATGATTTTTAATAAATTTTAATCCATCAAGAAAGTGTTAGAGAACGTCATTAACATTCATGATTTTATTCCGTATTTTATTAAGGTATAATAATTTGTGTTGTGACAATATGTCTAATCATAAAAATTTGAATGGATCAGATTTTGGCACCACTGCCTATTGGTTTTGCTGTATTTCTCGTGCACTTGGCTACAATTCCTGTTACAGGGACTGGTATCAACCCTGCTAGAAGTCTAGGTGCAGCCATTATCTTCAACAAGGACAAAGCTTGGGATGACCATGTGAGTCTTCTTCTTCCTTAATTTTGTTTAGATTTTTCTCTTCATTTACTCTCTTTTTTCTTCTACTTGTATAATAAGCCTGTTTTTTCTATAGCCACAACAATAACTCAATAAATTAGTGACAAATTTAATGATAAAACATTGTTTTTTTTCATTAATTCTTGGTCACAAATTTTAGTGATAAATATTCTAAATATTATACATAAATTGTTTTGTTATTAATTTTAATTTTAGTTTAATCATTTGATTCTTATCCTTACACAATTTTTACATTTTAGTTCCTAAATTTAAAAACTACTTATTTTAGATTCTACACATACTTTTTAATCCATTTTAGTTCCTCCAAACAAAATTCATTTTAATTCTTGTTATCCAAAATTGTGAGAACTAAAACACATTAAAAATATATATGTACAAGAACAAAAATCAGTTAAAAAGTGTATATGTAGGACTTCTAAATATATACACAGATATAAAAAACAAATGAGTAATTGAATCTTTGATTTTTTTATTTATTTTTTGTTAGTAAGGTCTGGTAGGACAGAATATACTAATTAATTGGCTATTGCTAAGAGAAAAATAAAGTTAAAATTTCTCAAGTTATATTATTGTGCTGCAGTGGATATTTTGGGTTGGGCCTTTCATTGGGGCAGCACTTGCAGCTTTGTACCATCAGATAGTGATCAGGGCCATCCCCTTCACGTCGAAGTGATGCAACATTGAAGATGAATTGAAGCAATAATGCCTCCAAAATAAAAGTAGTAACTAGTTGAGTCCAAGACAGGATTCCCACGTAAAAGATGTTCCTATCACTTCTGCTGATGATTTACTACTACTACTATTAATCTATGTATAATTAATCTATTCAAATCTCATGTATTTGGAGACGCATTAGAACTTGTGGAAACCGTGGTATGCATCGTTTATTTCTTTTTTCCCCTTCTATTTAACAGCTTCTCTGCACAAAGCAGAAACTGCAGGTCTATATTTGCTAGAGTAAATTGTATAATTATGTTATGATGTTGACTAATCAACCCTCTATCTATTGTTTGGATTTTTTTGTGATAATTCATGCTCGTAAGTCCAGCATAATTTAGATGGCTCCGTTGAAGCAAACTAACAAAAATCTGAATATAATTTTGAATACAAATTATTTTTTAATATTATAATGAAATGAATTATATAATCGAATTAGAATAAATTCATGATTGGAATGTTAAGTCTAGAGAAATGAAATATTAACAACTACTAATTTGATACTGTGTACGTCAGTGTTAAAAAATGGTGTCCACCTTTTGTTTTTTTTCTTTTTGGGATTGATATTGACCCAACATAATTGCTATTAGTCTCATCTATATTTTAAAAAATTAAAATTATTTTTTGCCATAGAATCATACTTGTTGTATGAGTGGAATGTAATACAATAAAAATACGATTTGATTGCATAGTATAATAAAAATTGTACTTTCATTGTGTACCTTTTTTTCACCCCCACAACAAACAAAACACAATTTCATTTTATTGAATATTAAAACAGAGGTGGACAGTGGTGATGATAGTTGCTTGTGGAGGTTATGTTTTGGGAAAGAAGGTGAGGAGAAGAGGAAAGGATAAAAAGGTTTTTCTCATTATTGTATGAGGTAATAACAATAAGATTGGATCAATACTAATTCCCTTTTCTTTTTTGTAGGTGTAACATAGACTTGAGATTAGTTTGTTGGTAAATTTATTTAACTACTTATAATTTGTTGGAAGTCTCTAAAATGGAGGATAACATATCAAAGGATTTAGAGTTTATTTTTTAATCTTGAGACTTTCATATTTAATTTAGAGAAGACAATTATTTACCTCCAAAACAATTAAAGAAGAAACAAGCCACTAAAGATGCCGGAACTCAAATCTCAAACTTAGGAGAAAAAAGGAACTATTGGAGAGGGAGAAGGAGAAATGAGAAAATGAGAGGGGGAGGAAAAAGTTTAAGCTTTCGAAGCTTGACAGATTTATTCATGCATCCCTCTTTTAATAATACACCTTTATTTTTTTTTTATTCCCAAAATGACTGTTTGGTAATTTATACCTCCCTATGTTTATACCTATGAATGCTCAACCCTCACTTTATTCCATCTTCATTTGCCTAAAAGAGCTACATTGAAGTGTCTAATACTTTTTATCCCAAAACCCCATGTTTTTTTTGGCTTACACACCTTTTCCCAACTCACCCAACTTATTCTTCCCTCATCCTCGTTAGATCCCATAGGGAATCTCTTTGTAACCTCTTAAATTTTTTTTACCACACCCAAAGGAATTTTGAAGAGAGACATGTAAAATAATGGGAGAGAAAATACTACCAAATTTATTAAGAACTCTTCCTCCCATAGACAATGATCTGTGCTTCCATGAACTCAATCTTTTCTTCACTTTATCAACAATTGGCTTCCAAGTCTCCTCCCTCCTTGGGTTAGCTCCAATGGGGATGTCAAGGTACACAAAAGGCAATTTAGTGATCATTCAATTCGTAGTAGTAATAGATCCCTCCCAGACGTGGTCTTCAACAACAATAGCTCCAAAAAACTCTTGTGCAAATTTACTTTAAAACTCGAGATAAGTTCAAAACTTCTCAACATACTCTTAATTGTGAGTACATTCGAAAGAGATGCTTCCCCAAAGAAGAGAGTATTATCGACATATTGGAGAAGATTGACTTGAGTGTTTGACTTGTCTACCAAGAAGCTAGAAAAAAATTATTCTCAATAGCTTGCCTCATCATGCCACAAAGGCCTTCTACCACTATATTAAACAAGAAGGGAGATAGAAGGTCTCCTTGTCTAAGACTTCTTTGTGCTTTGAATTACAAAGTAGGACTCTTTTTCACCAACACCAAAATGGAGGTAGATGTCAAACAAAATCTTATCCATCCCACCCATTTATCTCCAAACCTTAATCTACCAAGCATGTAAAAAAGGAAATCTCAAATTGTAGAATCATATAGGTTTTTTCATAATCAACTTTGAAAAACAAACACTTCTTTTTCTCTCTTTTAGCTTCCTCAATAGCCTCATTGGCCACTAAGGTGTTATGTAAAATGCATCTATCCCTTAAAAAGGAACTTTGTCTTTGGTCTATAACCCCGTTCATCACCCTCTACATTCTATTGGCTAAGAGTTTTGCTAGAACTTTGTACATACATCCCACCAAAAAAATGGGTCTAAACTCACTCAAGTTTTGTGGGTCTTCTACCTTAGGCACAAGAGTTATGAAAGAAGCATTAGTACCTCTAGGTAGCATTCCATGAGCATGGAATTTGGAAATGAACCTCACCATATCCTCCTTCATAGTCTCCCAAAAGGTCTTCAAGAAGTTGAAGTGTATACCATTCGACCCGAGGCATTTTTGGCTATCACACTCCCATATTTCCTTCATTATTTCTTGCTCTCCAAATTGGGCTATTATCATTTGATTCTCCTCTTCCAAAATTTGTTTGAAACTTGCATCATCCAATCTTGGTCTAGGACAATTCACCTCACTATTTTTTTTCTCAAATAAATTCTTTACTTCTCTCTTCACTCCCCGGGTATCTCCTCCTATCTTCCATTAATAATGGATAGCCCTCTCAACGTATTTTTTTCTTCTCCACCTCACAATGGAATGAAAATATTTTGAATTTTGATCTCCCTCTTTCACCCACTTACACCTACATTTTTGCTAAGAGATTCATTATATGTGGCCGCACACCAAAACTCCTCATACAATTTCTTTTTTCCCTCCCTCTCCAACTCACTCAACCCCATATGTTCCTCTTTCACATGTAACTCATTCATTTTTTGTATCACCTATTTTTTCCTTCTTTCTAAATCACCAAAGACATTGTTATTCCACTCCTTCATGCATTTTTTATACCTTTGATTTTTCTTTTAGTACAAAAGCTCCACACCCATTGACCTCTATCTCCTTCCACTCTTTTTGCACCATATTATGAAAATCTTTTTCTTTCAAACAACAATCTAGGACCCTAAAGGGTTTGGGCCCCCAATCAAGGTTTGTATCCTTAAGGAGGATTGGACAATGGTTAGAAATATCTCTATCAAGAACTTATAGAGAATTTATTTGCCAAATGTCAAGTCATTCCTTAGATACTAAGGCTCTATCAATCCTACTTCTAGTCGTTCCACTTGGTCTAAACCAAGTAAGCTTTCTTCCAAGCAAAGCGACATCTTCCAACTCCATATTGTCTATGAAGTTATTAAAGCCCATCTTTTCCCTTCTTCCAAGCTCAATACCACCAACTCCCTCTCTCTCACAAGTTCTCCTCACATTATTATAGTCACCTATCAAACAACCAATTATTTTTCTCACTACTTCTCCTATGCACGACCAACTCCTTCCACCCCCTAACTTTTTTTTTTCTCTTTCACATGAGGAATAAATATTTATGATAACCACTTCGCAATTCTTCTCCTTACATACTCCCTCCATATGAACCCCTCTCCAAAGAAAGAATTTGTCAAAGAAAAGGAATATGGATCCCATAGACATAATAGGCCCCCCGAAGCTCCTCTACATGGAGAATATACCCATCAGACATCATTAGATCCCCAATTGGCATAGTATAGTTCTTTAACAATCTCTCCTTTTTTCTTCTCTTGGATACACAACATTTGCACCACTTCCTTAACCACAACATTCCTAATATGTTTCCATTTGATTGTGTTACCCAATCCTCTAACATTGTATGACTCATAAACAACCTTCATGTGTTATCCAATCCTCTATATGTGATTTTTCCATCACAGATAGAATTACTAGTATTGGAATGTTTTTGACTTTCTTCCTTCTTGCTATTTTTCTTCAAAATCCTACCAAGTGAGGATTGTTTCACCTTCCCCTTCCCCATAGCTAACTGTAACACTTCTTCAGGTTTATTATCATTAACCTGCCCCCTTATGACTCCTTTTTCTTCGTTAGATTCTACTAAGGCAGTGGACTCAACAAATTCATAGTCTTCACCCACTGAGTGATATTGTGAAATGGTCTTCATAATCTGAATTGTGCATAACTCCTTTTTCTTTCTCTAGCAATCCACCTTTTCTTTCCACAATATTTAACATGTTTGGCACAATAGTGTTGCCTATTAGGCCCTGCATATCCACTTCTAACCTCCTGTGTTTGTCATCACCATCCACCCCTTTTCTTGATTAAGCCTTGCTTGTACTTGGGCCATATTCTGCTCCTTTTAGTTTTTCTCCCCTTTTAAGAATTTGAATTCTCTTTGGGAATCCCGTCGACTTGGTCCAACCTTCACCGAAAGAGCCATTACACACACCTTGACTGAAAGAGTCGTGTACTAGGAAATCTATTTTTGGTAAGGAAAGAAATAAACAACAAAGGGAAACTTTATCAACATAGATGCTAGCACATCCCGACCAACTAATTGAAGAAGGAAGTTAGGTGGTCACATCCATATTTGCATGAAAATGTTTGTGGTTGAACCCCACTACACTAGAGAATCCACAACATAATTCTTATCTGATTCTTTTTAATCGCAAGACCTTGTATGATATTTTTGTGTAATCAGTGGGTGCAAGGAAAACCTTGGTATGCAAAGGTGGAACATCAAAGAGATGTTAGAGAGAGACTCAAGGGAACTATAAATTATAAAAGGGTTATTTTTATTTAAAAAAAAATAAAAGAGGTATATTATTAAAACAGGGAGGTACGAATAACAATTGCCTTGAAGCTTTAGGGAGTTGTCAGACTTTAAAAGGTTTTGGACTTTTTCCCATGATACCATTCCATGCCTCTATCTACACCCCCAAGCTACATTAATAAACCTTGCCAAAACGTCCAAGTCTCTTAGAGTCACTAAAACATATAGGTCTATGTCATTTTATTAGTTTGCTCATCAAACAACGTAAATTTAAATTTAAATTTCACCTCTGATGTTAGTCAAGCACTTAACATACATTATGAAAAATTAGTGTTACAAATTCAATTACCATTTTCAAACTTAAAAATTAACATAATTTAAACATTAAAAATATAAATTAGCAAAATTATAAAATAAGAATAAACATTAGTATTTTTAAAAATAACTAAAACTATACATGCTAATAAAAAAATTGACACAAACTTTAGTTTAATAAACATTAAATTCAAATATGTCAATAAAACATAACAATTTAATTTCCAATTTTTAATTAATAAAAAATTAACCAATAATAAATATTTAAATTCAATAACTGTTTAGAAACTTAATATATATATATATAAAAGGAAAGCCTTTGACACCCTCGACTAAAGTTTTCTCACCAAGGTGCTCAGTAAATTTGGGTTCTCTGATATTTTTGTCATTTAGATCCATAAAATTCTCAGATCTGCCAGATTTCTCATCTCAGTCAATGGAAACCCAAATGGGTTTTTTCCTTGCCTTCGTGGAGTCCAACAAGGAGACCCCTATTCCCTCTGCTTTTCTATATTGCGGAAGTGGCTCTTAGTCATGGCGGACCTATGTATAAGAAAAGGGGGGGGCAAGTCTCCCCCCCCCTTAAATTTTGACATGAATTGACTAAAATAACCTTATTTTAAATTGATTTCACAAAATTACCCATATTCTGCTCCACTGGACGTCTGCTGTCTGCACACCTCAATTCTGCTCTTCTACTCTCACGAGACCACGCACGTTTATGCTATTCTGCACCTTAGTTCTCCTCCTCAACTCCTCTGCCACTAACTGTCGGCCACCACGGACCGCCCACCTCCAGACCAGAGCCTCTTGTGCCGCGCGTCACCTGAACCTAACTCACGAGCCTCCTTCATTTCTGGCATGGCATCGTTCTTCATCGCCGTCCGTCGGGGCTGCAGCGGTGTCGCTTTTGGGCCTCTACACCCTATTTGAATTATTGAGTGCCCATCCTTCTTTAGAATCTGGATCCGCCACTGCTCTTAGTCATGGTAACGTTGCTCTCGTTGATTGCTACATTCCGAGCCACACCATGTATGTTGATGATGTTATAGTATTCTGCAGAGGAGTAGTAAAAAATGTCAAAGAATTGATGGTGCTTTTTGTGGAGTGTGGAGACACATCTGGACAAATTATTAGTAGAAAGAAATTCATTTTTTCTATCACGGAAGCATCAACCAAAGACAGATTCCACCCATCACTGATATCCTGGGGTTCCTCCCAAAATTGGCTCCCTTCAACTATCTTAGTGCCCCATCTTCAAAGGGAAACCAAGAAGATGCCACCTTTAGAAGATTGTGGACATGATCAAGAAAAAGTTGTCCTCCTGGAAAGGGAAACTTCTCTCCTTGATGGGAAGGGTCCAACTAGTGAAGTCTGTACCTTTGGCCTACTACTCTCATCAATGAAATGGAGGAACACGTTAGCAACTTCATTTGGTCTGGTAATAGTGACCAAAGGAAGCTTATTATACTATTGGAAATCAATCTGTAAGCCTCTAAAGGAAAGAAGGCTATATGCCTTAGATCTTTATAGGATATTAACCATGCTTCCATCCTTTCCCTAGCATATAAGCTTAGGTCTGCAAATAATCAGTGGGCAAAGCTGTTGAGAGCGCGTGTGCTCAAAGAAGATTACAAGTACACATACATAAAATCATCCTTATGGTGAGCATAAAACATTTATGAAATAATATCACTTCTAACACATGTTGGGTGCTAGGAAATGGCAGAAGCATTAAGTCTTGGACCCATAATTGATTGTCTCATACCATTGTGGACGTACTAAATTTTCCTTTCGGACTTCACAACAACTAGATTTCATTTCTAACGGGCAGTGGATTGTGTTGGAGCTAAGGGGTTTGAGAGAGAAAAGGGTTTAGTGTTGGATTCTTGAAGTATTACACCAAGAGGCATCAGATGTGGAATGCTTAACAGTATTACCTCCAGCTTAGGAAAAACCCTAATAATATAGCAATCTATTGGGCTCCAGACCATATGGGCCCATATAACTATAGAATAACTTATTGAGCTTGTATGTGAACATATTAATATTTTATATATATATATATATATATATATATTAAATATATTCAACAATCTCCTCCTATGTTCACAATACAACACAATCCAATAAGGTAGTTAGTGTAATGTTCAAAAAAAGATGAATCATCCACATCCAATCCAAGACAATCAACTCGGATCAGTCAAATAGTTTCAATAATAAAATATTAAACTCAAACACTATTTGCAATCAAACTATATGAATCATCATTATCATGAATCTATTCTAAGATCAATATAACAATATATATACCAAGAGTTTTAGATTAAATTTAAACTCATCCAAATCTCAACATCTCAAAATCAGTTCACAACCAACACATACATAATAGTCAAGTATAAGTAGGCCAGTCAAAATAGTCTAAGACCTCACAAATATAAGAATTAAGCATAATAATCATAATGTTCACAAAATAGAAATAACAAAATGTAAGCCTCAAATAAATGGACTCCAACATAATGGGCAACAATAATAGGTGAACTATCAAGTTCCCTACAACTCTAAATGATAGATTCATATATCAAGCTGGGCATCCTCTTCAGGATCCCACTTAGTAAGTTCTCCTACATCTTTGTCATCCCCCTGTAGAATGCCAAATATGAATTTCATATTATCATGAATTCAATCATTTGAATAAACTACTAAAAATGTCTAGTTCTATTAAAAGAACTTAGCATCATATCATCAAGCAAAGAAGAACATATATCAATGTCATAAAACATCATAATATCATGTTCATAAGCATCAAGTTAGTTTCATAAATTATGAACAAGGCCTAAATAGTTTAAGTTATAAAGAGCCATCAACCTAAGTTTATTTGTAAAAGAGTAACAGTTGTCTCGTTTCACATAATAAGACCAATAGTCACATCACTTACAATAACCTAGTCTTGTAATTTCAAGTTTAAATTAAGAAAAAGACCAATAGGCTTCTTATATAATCAATTGTTTCTATGTTTCAATTTGGAATGTCACAGTTACTAATTCCTTAAAGTCAAATAATCTAGCATCAAATTTGGAATGAGATCATTTAACCAAAAGGATAGGCCAACCTGGTAGGCAATGTATCATCAAGTTTGGAATGACACAAACTTC
This sequence comes from Glycine tomentella, assembly GCA_007407185.1. NCBI lineage: Eukaryota > Viridiplantae > Streptophyta > Magnoliopsida > Fabales > Fabaceae > Glycine > Glycine tomentella. The sequence continues at coordinate 144,996 of PYAF01005016.1, forward strand.
CCAGATATTGGATTAAAATCATTTCATCAAGTTTGGAATGAGATAACTCACCCTTTTCAAAAATAGTTAGCAACCACGATCATCGATGAAACATATAAATTGTGCTTATCATTTGGCCAGCAAAGGAAGATTCGATAATTCAAAACACACAATTAAACGTAAGAAAAATGATAATTAAGACTTGTCTACATAGTCTTTAACCCCATTTCCCCTACTGTTTTGAATACTCAAACTTTAGGCAAACCTTTTGTGAGAGCATCAGCCATGTTATCCTTCGATCTCACATCGACCAAAGTGATAACTCCTTGTTCTCTCAGATAATTCAACAATGCATGTATCAGCCTCACATGTCTTCTCTTTGAATTAAAGAAAGCATTCTTTATGACTTGGACTGCTACTTGATTATCACAAAATAAACTTAAAGAATTAATCTTTAGTTTAGTCAAAGGAATATCCATAATCAGATTTTTTTATCTACTCTGCCTCTTCACCATCTGAGGCTAAAACAAAAACTTCTGATTCCATTGATGACAACACAATACAAGTCTGTCTTTTGGGTTTCCAAGTAACAACAGCTCCACCCAGAGTGAATACATATCCACTGGTGGATTTACTATTTCCAATATCTGAACACCATGAGGCTGGATCGCCTGAAAGCCAACATCAGGGTCGAGCTGGAGCAATCTATCACTGATCGACTTACACAATCGATCACCGAGAGAGTTACCCAACAGGTGATGATGAGCTTCAGCCAGCTGCAGTCCCACATCCAGTCTCAGGCTGCCATTCAGCCTCCGGAGGTTGAGTCATGTCCTCTTGGTGCCCATGTCAGCACCAAGGGAAGCTGTGTCGATCCCTCGGCCAATGACCCAGACACGGGTGCATCTGACAGGCGTGGGTTGTATGTGGATGACAATCCTCCCCGCCTTGTTGCCCTTGGCAGAGTTCATGAGGGATCGACGACTGTGCACAACGTCCCTCTTGTCGCTGATCAGGTAAAGGTGAGTGTTGAGGAGGTTCGCGATGCAGAGGCTCCCGCCCCTGTTCCCACTGACGAGGTTGTGTTAGTTGGGCAGGCACTCAACACTTTCCTTGTCTGGCCGACACATCTTGTACATACAATTTTGACTCAGGTTTTGTTATTTTTCCCTAATGTCTTCTAGTTTATGAATGATTTGTCACATTTGAACTTAACATGATCGCTCACCCTTGGTTGTTAACTGTGTAGGATAAAGAAGAACCCAAGGGACCGACGAAACCAGTACATAAGCCGGAACTTGTTTCTGATCCCTTGTACCATTTAGCATTGACCATCCCCGATCTTTTCCTCAGACCCTTCCAGGTGCTATGGGACCCGCAGATGTTCGGGGTGCATAATGACAACTTCCTGTTGTACATCAAGCATGAGGATATTTCGAAGATCATCCATGGTGGTCAATGTCTCAACATCTCCTTTATTCAATTGTGGATGTTGTAAGTCTCTTGCAATTGACTAGCATTACTTGGTGACTTGTTTTATATTGTACCATAACTTACTTTATTTTCACTGCACAATAGGCATGTGAATCATTTAAGTCTGCAATCGGATCATTCCGATGTGTATGGATTCCTCGAGCCACAGTCGATACAGAGATCTGGCCAATCTCAATTTTAGATCGAGGACTACATGAAGAAATGGATGCAGACTTCACAGAAAAAATTCTACCTTGCACCGTATTTGAATGGGTAAGTATAAATGACAATCACAATTTAATTAATGTATGCAGTATAATAACCTTGTTTTTGACAATGCAGTTCACATTGGCAACTGGTAGTTATATGTCCGAAGGCTAATGTAGTCATCTGGTTCTGTTCGCTGCATAACAGGCCTGATAACTACCTTAAAGGAATTATTAACAGGTAGTTTCTAATTTCTAACACATTTACGTTATTTCTATATTTGAAAGGTAACTTGTACACTATGCATACATGTTTGTCTTAAACAGTGCTTTGAAGGGAGTGGATGATTGTCCAGCAAATAAATCAAAGGCTACAACTAAATGGATTGCGCTTAAAGTAAGTCTTTTCATAAATCATGGTTTAAGTATTGAATTAATTTTTATTAATATTTACGGTAATTGCCATTTAACTTTGACTGTGTTTTTCAACTTAGTGTAATAAGCAAACAGGAAACACTGAGTGTGGGTATTTTGTCATGCATTGGATGCAG
>PYAF01005016.1:147304-159055 GCA_007407185.1 Glycine tomentella
TGTTTTTGTATTGTACTTATTACATGTTTTCTTATGTCATGCAGTTTTTCAATGATCAAAGACCATTGGAAGCCGACACTTTGAAGGCGATCAGACTCCAATGGGCGAAATTTTTTCTTAAAATTAGAGAAGATGTATTAGTAGATTAGGTGGTTTATTGGATTTTCAAAACAATTGTATATTAATGCTTAGCATATTCCTTTATGTAGATTGACAATAATTACATTGGATTTGTTATTGGAATATTATAAATTGTGAATTGGCTGGATCTGGATTTTTAAATTTTCAGGTTGAAGAACTGGTAAAATTAAAAAAACAGAAAAAATATTTTAAAAAACATTAAAATAATAACATCGGTTGTAACAAAAACCGATGTTAACATATAAATCAACATCGATTTTATTTCCATGACCGATGTTGATTATGGATAATAACATCGATTTTCACAAGAAAACCGATGTTGTTGTGACGAAACAACATCCATTTTGGAAAGAAAACCGATGTTGTTACATTAAAAACAACATCAGTTTTCCTTCCAAAACTAATGTTGTTTCGTCAAAACAACATCGGTTTTCTTGTGAAAACCGATGTTATTATCCATAATCAACATCAGGTTTAACTGAGAACCGATGTTGTATGGTAAGTTACATCGGTTTTCTTACGAAAACGATGTTGTAGTATTAGCTGTTACATTTTATATTTTTTTAATTGTTACAGATCCACATCGGTTTTCAATAAAACCCGATGTTGTCAGAATTTCTTAACATCGGTTTTGAAAACCGATTTTAACTTCCAGACTTTCAACGTTGCCTGATACAACATTGGTTCGAAACCGATGTTGAAGGTCAAAATTAACCGATGTTGAATGCTATATTTCCAGTAGTGCTAATCTATTTTATTTTACTCCTTGATAATCTTGTTAATTTTTGCATTGTTCTTTAATTTTAGTTTTTGTTCTTGCATGTTTTACTTTACGCATACCAACTGTTTGACAAAATCTCCCTTATAATTATCAATGATTTGAAGCTAGAACCATATTGATCGTGTCTCTAAGTCGACCTAGGTTAGCTCTATGCTACAGAATTAGCTTAGTAATATTATTTTTGATGCGTCCCGACAAAGCAAATATCAGAGAGAAAATGGTTTAGTGTTGGGTGCTTCAAGAATTATACCAAGAGGGGTCAGATGTGAAATACTCAACAGTATTACCTCCAGCTTAGGGAAAATCCTAATTATATAGCAAACTATTAAACTCCAATCCATACGGACTCATATAACTATACAATAACTTATTGAGCTTGTATGTGAAAATATTAATATTTAATATATATATATATATATATATATATTAAATATATTCAAGAGGCTGTACTAGATTGGATTTATCAGAAAGCCCTTCTTGTTTCAGTTGAGATTAATAGAACCATTATACCAGCTGACAACATTGTTGATCAAGCAGTTTGGAGATATACTGAATCAGGGACATTGAACTTAAAGCAATCTTATATTTTCTTAAAAACCCATGCACTTAGGTTGCCTTGAGCCAAAAGTATTTGGAGGGGTTGTATTCTGTTGACCAAACCATTGGTCTTTGGCATTGTTTATGAAAGAAGGTTCCCACTGATGGCGTTTTGAGTGCCAGAGGTTACCCTTCGGTTTCCAGGTGTGATTTATGTCGGTGTTCTTCAGAATCGCTAGAGCATATTTTCCTTCAATGCCAGTTTGCTTTCAAAATTTGGGACTGGCTAGAAGTTAAGCTGCAAAACCATCTTAATAGGAACTCTTTTGTGGACATCCTTGCTTTGGTCAAACTAAAATCCTCTCCTCAGCTGAAGGATGTGCGGCCGCCAAAGGATCGCCAGGGATAGTGGGCTGCAGAGGCATTTTTAGGGATTCTCAAGCCAACATGAGGGGTTGTTTTTCCGTTAGTGGTGTATTAGAACCACTTTCTTTTTTTTTTTTTTTTTTTTTTGCAGAGTTGTTGGCTGCAATCACAACAATTGACATTGTTATTGACAAAGGTTGGCAAAATTTATGGCTTGAGTGTGACTCGTCTTTACTTGTGTAAGCTTTCTAGCATGATACTTTGATACCTTGGAAATTAAGAAATAGATGGGAAAATGTAGTAGCTGCATCTAAAAATATTGGTTTCATTGTTGGTCATATCTACCATGATGGTAACAACTGTGCATATATGTCAGCCTTACATGATGCTAAGGTGGTTTTCAATGGTGGGATTCTACCCCAACTTTTGTTTCTTGATTTTTTGTAACAGGGTCTACCCTTTTATAGGTTCAAATAGTCCTTGTATTTGGGTTTGGTGTTGCCCCGTGGCTTTTGTTTCTTCGTCTCTTATTTAATGGATTTCAGGTTCTACAGTTGGTAGTGGAGTGTAGTGGTGTCGACATAGTTTGAATGGTTTCACTCTTCTTACCCTAGCTTTGCCTTAAAAAAAAAAAGAAATTTTAATAACAGTCAAGTTGAAACATAAGAAAACAATTTGAATAGTTTTTTCATAAAAAGTAAAAAATAACTTACAAAAATAAATAAATTAAACATAAATATATCCAAAAAAATTCCTTTTTAGTTTCAAAGCTCTAAAATATCTATAGCATATTCAATGGGTTTTCTTTGGAAATATGAAGGGAGTTTTTAGGCGCATCATCATTGCTACCAACTAAAAAGCACAAATTACTCATCATTTACACACAATTAGGTAGGAGTGTTCAAAATGGAACCAAATTGATCGAGCGTAAAATTGAAATGACAGAAAAATCGATGGTCATTGGTTTGGTTTGCAATTTGGCACACAGAAACTAAACCAAATATTAAAGTGTACCGTGATTGTTGCAATTAGTGTTTTGTTGTTAGATATCTAATTTCTAAATTTTCATGATTGGAAGCAAGTATTATGAATATTGTTTTACTGTTTTTTCTTTAGTTCACTCGTCGTAACTTGGAAGCAAGTATTATGTTTCGGTTTTACTTCTAAGTTAAATGATTTATTATTTAAGTTTAATGATTACTTTTAAGTCAAATCATTATTATTCAAGCAATATTCAACTTGAAAATAATTATTGTTTTACTTTAAACTCAATTGTTGTCCATTATATCGTTAATTGTTAAATTTATTATTATTCAAGTTTTGTCCAATTAATAACAAGTTTTTAAAGCATTTTTAACACTTACTAGCAGAATTTTCAAATCATAAAAACCAAACCCGACCAATTCACAAAAAAATGGTTTTGTTCCGTTTGAATTATATAAATACTTTAAACCGAACCAAATCATTCCACACTTAATTTTCTTGTATGGTTTGGACTAATTAATTTTAAGTTAAAACTGCACCATAAACACCCCTAGAATTATGCATGCATGTATCCAATTTACATGACCAAATTAAAAGGGACTACTTCAATCTAGGGGATTGTTAGCTTCAACTTCATCTCTAGCTTCCAAAATTCGGCAAATTAGTAATCACCGTTAATGAGATTAATTTTCATGTTTTGGGCTTAATTGTCCAACCACAAATTCAGATGACAAAGACACTTAGTCATGCTGAAGACCAACTCAAATATTATACATGCTTGATTTTTGTTCTTCTTATGTGATGCAAGTATACATGGCAACAGGGCGAAGCAAGGACGGGTATTGCGTTTCCCATCCCTACCCCTGATTTTAAAACTCATCCTCGATCCCTGTCGGGGTTAAAAAAACATCCCCATCCCCGTCCCCATTGGGGGTCGGGTTTCCTCACCCTGCCCCCGCTATTTGCTTAAAATTTAAAAAATCAGAAAAAACACTTTTTTTCACTTGTCACCAACATGACAATTGGACAAGCTTCTATTTGTGCTTGCTAGTTTATTGCCATACTTGTTAGTTATTACGACTTTCTCATGCCGAGCTGAAAAAAGTAATTCATCGGTTGTAAGTCAATTTCTTTACACACATTGAATCCTCAACATGCAATTTAGATTAATCATTGTCATTCTTTATATTAAATACTAAATATTTTTTAAAATTATAAGCATTCTTTAAAAAGTTGTTCCCTGTTTTAATTCTTTTCTTCTTCTTTTCTCTTCTCCTCTCACCATTCTTTTATTTTAACTCTGTTTCTCTCTTTTTTGCTTTATTTTCGATTTATCATTGGGTTCATCTACCACCGACCCCAATTAATTTGGGTTAAAGGTGCTGTTGATGTTGATGATGTTGATGATGTATAAGCATCACATACCATACCATACCATACACTTGAAATATGAGAAAAAGATTAATATTTTTCACAATTCTGTAATACAGGCTGATTACAAATTTACTAAGTGACTAATTTACAAGAAAGAATCTTGCTAACATGATTACAGGAAATAAAATAGAAACTAATTACAGGAAAACAAATCTGTACAAATAAAAGCAGAAACAGGGAAATTAAAAGGCTAAAATTAACAGATGATATAACATATAAGTTTCAAATACCACTTTGGTTACTTTCTTGCCTGTTATTTCTATTGGCATAGAAAATAGATTATAAATCATGGAATATGGAATCCTGTTTCCCAGGACAGAGAGCTCTACGATAAGTGGAATTAAAACATCTCAATAGGCTGTTTAACATCGGCTTCACTTCATATATAATCAGAAACATGACAAATCTGTTGATAACACTAGCATATCAAACCTAGTAGAAGATAAACAAGCTTTTGATAATAATAATAATAATAATAAAAAAAAAAAAAACACGTTTGTCTTCTTCCTAGAAGTTAAAGGAAGAAAACATATAGTGACATTAAGCTATATTTGTTGACATTTGACATTATCCCATCGACACTATCTAAGCTTACCTCCTCACATGCTAAAATGTCTTGTACTAAAAAAATTTAATTTAATATGTTTGGTTTATCTTATTTTTAAAACATAATTAATTATCTCTACCAGTATCTTACAATTTTTTTTAAATTAAGCAATTATTTGTTAAATCCCCAAAACCTGTCACTTTGCAACAACAAAGTAGAAACTTAAGGCATGCTTGGCATAGACTTACAATGATAGTGGGAAAGTGGAAAGTAAAAAGAAAAATAAGTTAGAAATGCATATAGATATAATTAGTATTTACCTCCTCTCATTTTGCAGTTTTACATTTTCACTGTTAATTAAAGTTATCAAATAGGACTTGTGAAAACCAAACAGCTTGCTCTCTTAACCCAGCCAAGAATTTATTAGAAAGGTGCCTGGATTGGGCAAATATACCCCCATCGAAGCACTTCTGGTCCTAAAAAACATAAGAATGGCTATACCAAAAACTAATTTGTTTCCCCACCAGGCTTCACAGAGGGATGCCTTAAACAGAATATTACAATTTGCAAACAAAAATAGACTCCTGGAAGGCTTAAAAGAGAAAATGTTGGCATACATGCAATTGAAGTTTAAGACTGCAGAGTTACAGCAAAAAGTGCTACAAGACCTACCTAAAACAATAAGATCCAATATTGCTCGGCATCTTTCCCAAAACATAGTTTCCAACAACCCACAACTAAGATGCTTAGATAAAATGTGTTTTCTTGTTAAATATGTAGAACATAGTATTTGAAGAGTGAAGATAACCAAAAGCTTTGAACATAAGCTGTGAAACTTCTCAAATAACATGTTATCCTTATCTAGAAACTGCTAACTTAAGAATTAAATTTACTTTCTAATTCCAGGTAACATGCAAACAAACCCAGATATATAGAAGCTGTTTCGATCAATATATTAAATCAGTAGCTCCAAAATGAACTAAATAGAAGCTGACAAGCTGTTTCGAGTATTGAAACCTTTGGGACCTAATGAAAATTAACTCACTAGGGGTTTCAGAAGCTTGGGCCATCTTCAAGCTCAGGGTTTTTCTGGAAATGCAAAGTTCTTGCAAAGGTACTAAATTAAATACATAATACATGATACGGGGCTTTGCCATATGAAATTACTCAAATTAGAACCCCATATCTGAGAAACATAGAGAGATAATTCAAAGAATCACAAAATTGCATTAGGATTCAGATCTAAGTGCTTACAACTTACAAGGATACCAAACTACAACACAGTTTCGTGGTACGTGAAGCTGCGAGGTCGAGAACGAGCAGTGGTACGTGACGGCGGCGCGTGAGTGAGTGGTGTGGGAGAGAAGCTACGAGGTCATGAGAAATGAGAATTGAGAGTCAGAGAAGTGAGAACTGAGAAGTGAGCGTGCGGGTTAGAGTTTCTGTTTCCTTTATATATATATATATATATATATATATATATATATATATATATATATATAAGGATATTTTTATAATTTAATATGCGGATGGAGCCCCAAATTTATAATGCGGAAAAAACTTGAACTTGAATTCCAACTCGATAAACTTAATTTTTCCAAAAAGGATGACGGATTGGGATAAGTAGCCACAAGTGCGGGCACCATGCCATACAAGTCCTAGTTGGACTACAAGAGCCCCCGAATTAGTGGCGAGACGGCCATTTATGAGGCCCAACATGAGGTTTCCTCTTATGCATTGGTACATTTCCTTTCGGCTATTTGGTTGAGATAAAATGTTAGGAACGGTACTAGAAATAGTGTTTTATTTAGGGTCTAATGGTTACGATGAATCATGTTTTGTACCAAAAAGAAAATCGCTGGATTTTGTTTGTGTTTATCACTTGCCACTTGGTTATGGTTGGCTCAAAAGTCATAAGAGATATATATACTTGATTTTTTTTATTTGGAATTCGATGGCAATTCCATTAAAATAAAAATCTATTTAATGAGATAAAGGTATATAATTATAGTAATTAATTACAGATTAATGAAATATATTTTAGGGTTACAAAAATTTATATATATATATATATTAATGATTAGTTTTTCAATCAATGAGGTCTTTCTTTCTTAGGAGAATAAATGGAGTCAAATCCTTAATAAATATGAACTCCTTATATAATAAGGACAACTCTATTTAAATAACTTTCGCAATTTTTTTAAAATTTATTACTAAACTAAATTATTTTTTTACTCTAACTAAACAACTAAAAAATATTTTTAAAATACATTTCACAATTTATCTTACACTTTTATATTTTAGCAGGCACATATGTATAGAGATATGATAAAAATTTAACCAAAGGATTGATGTAATAATGTATAATCCTTGTTGTGTTCAAATTTTTTTGAGCCATTTGTACTCACACACAGCGAGTGAGATTAATTTTTAATCTAATGGGTTAAAGGATACTCGGAGTCTCCCATGCAGCACAACAAAAAAAAAATTTAAGTACATCCTATCTCAAATCCATTTTCCGATATTTTTTATATTTTGGGAAATCTAGGGTATTTTCTTGACAAAATCCAAATTGATTATTCCTTTGAGGTGTTAAAATTCATTTAAAATATTGACCGCTTTTAACAAATAGTAGTAATTTTTAAACCTGAAAATCAAACTCCTAACTATGTTCTTTAGAAATAAAATTATCTACTTAATTTATATTAGGAATTAATTCTTATATGCATGTGTATCGGTATAAAAAATGAAATTAAAATTAATTTAGTCATGAACTATTTATTTGTCTAACAGGTCACTCCTCATATGAGCTTAATTAAACAATTTCTCAAAATTTGAGTATTCATGCTTCATTATAATATTTTTTTATAAAAAAAATAATACTGTATTATATGTGCTTTCCCTTACCCTAAGCAAGCCCTACAAAATCTTATTTTCACATTCAAAGTCTATTGTACTAACCCAATCTAAAATCAAGACCCTAGAATGATGTACTAATACCATAAGTTTCTTGATTAATATGGTTAATTTGGATTCAAGATCTTTCTCTGTTTCTCCCTTGAGCGAATTTGGGAGATGATTTTTGGAGATACATAATACATATATAAAAATAAAGAGAGAGGGAGAGAGATATCCAGAGAGAGGGTTAGTTACTTGAAGATATTCTCAAGCAAGCAATGAACATATGCTTTTAAGGGTTCCTGAGAAAATCATAATTATTGTAGACTTGTTCGATGGTGTATTCCTATTTCCTAACCGCAGCAACAAAACTTGCAGCTAGCATTTTCAATATGATTTTTTTATTTTGTTCATTCATTCCATTTATATATTTTTTTCATTTGTTTGTTTCTATTTTGTTGAATTCATTGTCACTGCGCATTGCAATGTTGTCAAGTTAACGATTTCTTGTGGACAAGAGAGAAACAAAGGAGGATCGAGAAGAGTTTGTTGACATTGATAACTAACTGTTAGAAACTTTTAGAGGAAGTAATTAAGAAATCTATTTTTTTATCATATTAATGAAATATACTGAATAAATTAAAGTACAACATGGAAAAATAGGGTTCGAGAGTAAATGTATTCTAATCGGATATTAGTCTTTTAATTTGACTTTGACACATGAATCACATAAATAAATTACCAGCTTAGTTAGCTTAAAATGCAATCATTAATTAATTAAATCAAGTTTGTGCTTCTTGACTATATTCGGCTTTAAGCCACACTATACGTGCTAGGTTTGGAGCCATGAGACCCACGTTGGGAGACTCATGCGTCAAGAAGATAGTAATTTTTCCTGCTCTATACACGAAAGGTTTATGAAAATGATACGCAACTTTTTTAGTTGTTTGTTGTTCACTCCAAACCACGGTTAGAGGAAGGAAGAATAATTTTGTTACGTGCTTTGGCAAGTCAAAACATCCCATTTATTTGTAGTGTTTTAAAAGCGAAAACGGACGTATTAATGGTTGATATGGATAACAAAGGAGCATTTTATTTTAAAAGAAACTAGCATATTAAATTTTCCAGGTGCATTTCACTTATTATTTATGAAAGAATGTGATTTTAAATAATTAATATATACCAAATTTTATTTTTAACCATTTTTTTTTTGTTACAAGCTGGAGGTGCAAAGTATTATGCCTACTTTGCTAATGACATTTTTTTTTATAAGAAAACTTGAATGATCACTTTTGGTAGAGTATAAGATCCTAATTATGTTTTTTCATTCACAAAATTTAAATTCTAAATCAATGTTATTTGATTTGGGTTGGATTGGTTAGGTCGACCCATTGACTTAAGAATAGATTAGTTAAGCGTATGCCTTTATCGGTTCTCAATAATCAAATTCTTTATTCCATCTTGAATCCTAAATAGGATCTCTATAATGTTCCTCTCTGTATCTTTGGATGTACGCGTTTTGTCCATGATCTTACTTCAGTTAAAAATAAACTCTATGCCAAGTCTCTAAAATGTACTTTTCTAGGTCACTCATGTTGAATCCACATCCCTAATTTTAATTATGACAAACCATTAATAATACAAATTGAAAGAATGATGGGTTTAAGTGTTTACTAACATTCTACTTAAGTGTTTATTACTTCAAGAAGAAAACGTGTTCATTCATTCTAAAGTGCTCAAAAAGAGAACAACTATCAAAGTTGAGAGCTCATAAGAATTCATGAAACCCGTCATAATGATGAAGTTGCTTCCCTTTCAATACTTGGTTCTTGGCAAGATATTGAACAACAAGGCCTTACATAGAAGACTTATCAAAGATTACATGAAGTGTTTGTTTTATGATGATAACCCTAGATAGACCACGTCATATCTTGAGTTACATTTGTCGGTTTGAGGTATTTTTTGTGTCGTTGGAAAGCTTGTTGAAAAAGATACAATTCACTCATCACCTTAGAAACCAAAATCAGCTTCTATCTTATAGAGAATAAGCTCCAAAGTAGGTCACATGATCATGAAAAAAGATTTAAGTCCCACATTGGACAAAATAACCATATGAACCATTTTCTTCCCCTATACATAGAGGAGACCAATAAGCCTTATATGCACCAAAGAGTTAAGTGGGCTTAGAGTTAGAAGTAGAGTCCCTTAGTTGATATTTTTATATTTCCCTTTGAGTTTTCAAACTCGAGAAATTTAAACGGTTTGAGATTGTGTTTGTTATGAAGATTGTGGTGGATGAAGTCATTGGGTCAATGCATTATTGGGAGTGGTCACAAGATCTTCTTCCTTTTCTTGAGGAATTGCTTCATTTAACATTTTATTTGTTATATTAGTGTTGCTTGTGTTGATTGATTGATTACTAAGAGGGCTTTTTGCTTGCAGAATTTGTGTAATAATCTAATTAGCTAGATTGCAAAATGGAGGAAGATGCTAGTGCTCTGACCCCACCAGTAGAAATTGAGGGAGTAGGAATGAACCATTTCAACCTGAAGCACAAGATGATCTGCTTGAATATGTAAATGAGGTAGGTGGAAAAACAAACAAAATCAAACCTACTAGACCTACTTTTGGAGTTCTGGTTGTTGGGCTCATTTTAATAGGAAAGGGGGTGTTTCTATATGGAAGCATTGTGGCCAAGGTTACACTACTACAAAAGGCTTATTCCACGACATGCGATCTACGTTGGTTGTTAAAAAATCGATTTTGAATGCTGATCGGTGGCAATTTTGTAATTTTTGGAAGAGGACTACAAAAACAACGTCGGTTCTCAGTGTAACCGTCGTTGTTTACCATCATACAAAGTCGGTTATATAATAACCGTCTTAGTATTGCATTATTCAAAGTCGGTTTTGATAAGAACCGACTTTGATTCTTTTTAAAAATTTTGCCCCGCCCCTTTAAAATTTCAATCTCCCACTCCTGCCGCCGTCCCATATACTCCCCTTCGTTCCCTCCCTTTTTCTCTATGCCATTCTCTCCCACTCCTCCTCCACCATCGACTTCCACACCTTCAACCCCATCTCCGCCACTTGGCTCCCCCTCCCTCGCCACCCTCCCCTCCACCACCTCCTCCTCCGCCGCCACCCTCCTTCCTCTCCCGCAGCCTCTCTGTCCAGTCCGTCTCCGCCGCCAACCGCCTCGTCCTCCTTGCCGCCACCACCGACAACCTCTCCACGGCCCTCCCCCGCCCCCTTATCTTCCACCCCCTCACCAAAACCTGGTCCTTCGGCCCCACCCTCTCCACCCCGCGCCGCTGGTGAGCCCTTGGCTCCCTGGGCCCCACCGTCTACGTTGCCAGCGACATCGGCTCCTACTTCTCCATCCACGTCGCGCGCTCCCTCCAGAAATGGAACCTCCAGAACCCTAACGCCGTCTGGGAATTGAAAACGGAGCTCAAGGATGGCAGGATCAGCAGAGAAGCCATCGACGCTGTTGATCGGTTAGATTCTAATCCTAAATCACATATTTAAGATCTAAATTAAATAGCTCTTGGACTTAATTACTTGGTGATTTTTGTTTTCTTAAATCTTTTGAAGGAAAGTGAAAAAGGGGATATTTGTTCTTATGCATGTGACTTCAGTGAGTGTACTTAGATTATGGTTACCATCTTGTGTGTGTGTGTCTGTGTATGTGGAGATAAGGTTTGAGAATTTTCAATTGTGGATGGATTTTCAGTTGTTTCTTCTCAATCTTGTAATGGAAAAATTTGCACCACTAACTATGAACTTAGGCACTAAGTCCACTTGCAACTTCTGCCACACTTTTTGTGAATACAGGTCTTGAATATATCGCTCCTTTGGTTCCGCTTCTATCTGATCTTTCTACTTCTGTCCAAGTAAGTATCATATTTACAATGTTCCTAATTCTTGTATTTAAGTTAAACTGAGTACTTGCTGGCTTTCTTTTCTTGAGCAGTGTAGAAAGGAAACTACCAATCAATCATGCTAAAGGATTGAAATCTAAACTGTGGAATCTGAGGGTTAAAAAATCAATTTACATTTAT
>PYAF01005016.1:163283-175376 GCA_007407185.1 Glycine tomentella
CTTCCAAAATAAATACTTGTTCAGTACAATCACCATCCATCTAAATTACTTTATCAAATAATTAAGGGTCAAACCACTTTTTATGCAGTAAACCTTAAAGATAAAAAAATCTAAAGTAACGTATCACCACTTATGGGAACAATTTCAAGAAAATTGATAAATTTACACATTATATAGTTGATTATGTTTCTTATATATATAGAGAGAGAGTAGTAGTGTTAACAACACAGTACACAACTTATACTAATGGTTAAATTTTATTAAAAATTACACAATCATTGAATGAGACTTTTTAAATAACATAGCAGAGCCTACAAAAATTTGCAATTTATCAATCAACCCTTCAGTCAATAATAAAAACATGTCCAAGGAGTCCAAGGAGTTGGACCTCGTTATGGTTAGTTCACAGGAATTCTTAATGCTTACACTCATTTTTAAATATTCAAAACACTGGCTGACATTTTAGAGCAAAATTAATTTTGACAATGTCTTACTTATACCTGCAGACTTGCTAGCGGAATCGTCCAGAAGAGAAAAGGAGGCAAATATCAAGCCTGATCCAGATATTGATGCCTACATGAAGGTAACGGAAGATGAATTTTTTTGGCAGGATGTGTTTTCCATATTTGACTTGCATCCCTTAGCCTTTTATATTGTTGAATAACTGGTAGACTTCCAAACCAGAGACAATTTCTTAATATCAGTAGCTATTTGGATTTAGAGATTCCAATCTTCTACATCTTGCTATTTATTTCAAAAATACTCGCCAGTTCAAGAAACTTGTAGTGAAGTAAATATAGGTCATAAATTAGTTGTAATAGCAAACAAAGCAGCTACTTCTAATCTCAATTACATACAGTGGCATGCAGTTAGTTATATTAAAATAGTGGGCATCATCTATTTATTTGAGGTCTAACATATTAAGTTGAACAAGCAAGATGCATCCCTTTGATAGGCATCCCATGGACACTTCAAGGAGCAGTATTTAATTTCAATTTCGCTTTGCATTTAGCACTTAATTCATTTTGTGGCTAGTATCACAGATTACCAAACTTTTTTTTCATTTGACTCTAATTCTTGTCATTAGTAGCATTCTTGAATACTGGTTAAATAGTACAAAAGAAGGAAATAGCTGAATTTGATTCATTGGGCATTGCATGGGCAAATTCAAAAAAAAAATGGCATTTAAAAAAAAAATGGGACCATCAAAGTCGGTTATTTGAAGGAACCGACCTTGTATATATCAATTCTAAGTCGGTTATTTAAATGAATTGACTTTGTATTCATACATTCTAAGTCGGTTATTTAAAAGACCGACCTTGTAGATGAACAAACTAAGTCAGTTCTTTTAAAGAACTGACTTCGTATTTACCCTTTCTAAGTCGATCATTTTAATAAACCAACCTTGTATCCTAATATTTGAAGTCGGTGTTTTAAAAAACTGACTTTGTTATCATACTTTCTAAGTCGATTTTTTGTAATAACCGACTTTGTATGGGTACTTTCTAAGTCGGTTATTTAAAATAACCGACTTAGAATACGCGAAATTAAAAAATAAAAAAATAAAAAAAAAAGAAATTTAAAGTCGGTTTTTTAAAAACCGACTTTGTAGCCTTGGGTATACTACGACGTCTAATACAAGGTCGGTTACAAAACCGACTTTAAATGGCCTAAATAACCGACTTTAAATCCTCCTGCTGTAGTAGTGTTATAAATGCAAAAGTAATAAATCTGGAACCAACAACTTGAACAGAGATGCAAAAGAATGTGATAAGAATCCTGATAGGAAAGTAGATAAGAAGCAAAAACATATTGTGCTTGGAAAACAAACTGAATGTGATCATGATAGCCTTCTTTCATTTAAGCTTATGGATTTTAACCAAGAAAAAAGACTAGGTATCAGCTTGCAAAAATGGTAATCATTGATGAGCTTGATTTTAAGTTTGTTGAAAACCCTGAATTTAGAGAATTTTTTACTACTGCTCAAACTAGATTTAAAATTCTTAGTCGAGTCACTCTAGTTAAGGATTGTATGCAAATTTATGTTGAAGAAAAAGTGAAATTGCATCCTTTATTGTCAATGAATTATCAAATGGTTTCACTCACCACTGACACTTGAACTTCTATTCAAAACATGAATTATATGTATGTGACTGTTAATTACATTAATGAAGGGTAGAAAAATATGTTACAAACAACACGTCATCAAAAACATATTTATACCACATAAATCAAGTTCCAGCACACATTTGCCAAGAAGGCAATCCCTCTTGGATCCAAATCACGTGTATCAATTCAATACAAATAATTAGCAATATAAATAGAATTAAATCACAAATCAAGTCAATAATTCATAATAAAGTGCAGGGGTCTCCCTCTAGGGTAGAACCACTCGACCAATACTTCACAACAATTAAATATAATTTCAAATAATTAAATTAAGCTAAAAGCCACATATTCACAAGTGCTAAAATATGTATTCCAAAAGTTATTCATCATATCAAATCAACTCAGAATCTTCTAGAAATTTACAGAGACCATAATAATTATACATATAACATGAAAAAAAAATATAACTTCCCATTTTACTCTCCAAATGGGATTTTTAAATTAATAAGAACTGTTGGCAGATTAAACAAGGTCTAGGAATTATCAAAAATAGTAAAACTCTAAGTAAAGTGATCTTTCGAATCATGACTTTATTCTTAAATATGAGATGAAATCTTATATCTTAGATTAAAAAACTCAAGTATCATACCAGTTATAAAATATAAAAGAATTATATACATGCAATTAATATAAACTTTTTCTTGAGGAAATCAATACAAACCTAATGTGAGTGAGATGATCCCAAGCATAAAGTGAAAATAACATTTAAAAATTAGTTTTTATATAAAAACAGTGGATCTACACTAAAATCCGATGAAAAAGATCCGCAAGAGGTTATATAATAATAATAATAATAATAATAATAATAATAATAATAATAATAATAATAATAATAATAATAATAATAATAATAAAAGGAATGGTAACAACACTTCAAGGTCACGTGTCCCGAAAAAATATATAGGTTATGTTTGTTTTGAAGAATGAAAATAATATATAAGAGAAATTTTATATTTTTTTATGTAAGACTCATATATTTTATATTTTATTTTAATTTAAAAAATATTTCTATCATCTAAATTAAATGCACCCATAGAGTTTTTGAGTATGACTGCAGTCCAATGAGATAATTAAGTTTTATTTTTTTAGTTGGTGAATTGAATTACAGAGTTGTCCTATAGTTCAAAAACTAAATGTACGAATTGATACGGAAATTCTATAAAACAAATTTATCCGTCATTTCCTCTAGTAAACCCTTTGCCCTTTTTTAATTTATCATTTACCCAACAAAATGTTCAGTGTTTAAAATAACCTTTTTGATTGTTTGAGAGGACAAAATGTTCGCACCTATTTCTTAAAGAATTCGTATTGCGTGTTTTTCATACTATACTATAAGTAGAACTCCGTATTGAATATTTCCACTTCTGGTAAAGGAATTTATAATCAATAAACCCTCTACTTGTAAAGATTCTGAAGAAAGAAACACTGTAATATATCAAAGCATTAAATCCCAATGTTAATAAAGTGACAAAGCACCGGTATAAGCCAACAATGGTGTGCTTGAGGAGTTACGCTAATAAAGCTATGTACAATTTAACAAGCAAATTAAAAAACGTGAGGAAAATGAAACAAATTAACACTTTAATTTAAACCGAAGCCGTGGCTTGGTTTTATTAGGCTGCTAAGGCCGGCGTCAATAAACTAAAAAGTAGGCTCTAATTGAATGAAACGCAGCTGTTAGCATCGACTTCCAACTACTTAAAGACCCCTCCTAACAATAACTGCCCTACCACGCACGCCAAAAACAACACCAAAAACAAAATCAACACACTCACAGAGTCACAGTCACACACTTCGTCTTGACCCTCTCTTGCTCATGTAATTCACCCAACCTTCTAAAGTCATGAATATCTTCACAAAAGTCCAATTAGTCATTTTTAAGTACAGCATATTATTTATTATAGGGTTAAATAGTGGTTGTGAATAAGATAATAATGTTCACTTTTTAATAATATTTCTCCTCGTTTATAAGTATGAGTACGTGAATCAAAGGTACAGAGCTGAGTGGGTGTTAACAATTAATGTAATTATGAGAAGTTACGATATATTCATTTGATTAATTTTCTTAACATATCATTTTTCATACAAACAAACATGAGAGGATCTAATACCTAATCACACCATCCTTAATAAAAAAAATTATCTATCTATCATTCATGTCTTGCTATATTAATATCGTTCTTAGACAAAAAATGAAAAATTATTTCATCTAAGTCCCGAGAAAAAAAAAAAAACACATTGAATCTTTTTATTATATACTAATTACATATCTTTCCAAAAATTGTTCACCAACATCTCGACACTCACCCTTACCCTATTAAAGCCCCCCTCAGACCCTCTCTCTCTCTCTTCATAACATTTCCAATCCATCCAACATATTCTCCAGTTAGCTCCCCCTACACACATCTTCACCACCACACCACACCACACCACAACCCTACCTCTCTCTCTCTCTCTCTCTGTCATGGTCATGGGAGGAGCCTTCCCTCGTTTCGACCCAATCACCAAATGCAGCACCCAAGACCGCTCCAACCAGACCATAGCCTCAGACCTCGATGGCACCCTCCTCGTCTCCCGGAGCGCCTTCCCCTACTACCTCCTCGTCGCCCTAGAAGCCGGCAGCGTCCTCCGCGCCCTCCTCCTCTTAATCTCCGTCCCCTTCGTCTACTTCACGTACCTCGTCCTCTCCGAAACCCTAGCCATCAAAACCCTAATCTTCATAACCTTCGCAGGGCTTAAACTAAAAGACGTCGAGCTCGTGTCCCGCTCGGTGCTGCCGAGGTTCTACGCCGAGGACGTGCACCCCGTCTCGTGGCGCGTGTTCAACGCGTTCGGGGGGAGGCGGTGCATTGTCACAGCGAGCCCCCGGGTGATGGTGGAGCCGTTCGCGAAGACGTTTCTGGGGGCGGATACGGTGCTCGGGACAGAGCTGGCGGTGACGGCGTCGGGGAGGGTTACGGGGCTCGCTAAGGAGCCTGGTGTGCTTGTTGGTGTTCACAAGAAGGATGTGATATTGAAGGAGTTTGGGACCAACTTACCTGATTTGGGACTTGGAGACAGTGTAACGGACATGGATTTCATGTCAATTTGCAAGGTTGGTATAACTGTAATATTATGCATATACTCCTCTCTCTCTCTCTCTCTCTCTCTAAATCATTTTTATATTTTTTTTATTCATAATAATTGAAAACAAAGTTTACAATATTTACATCTCTTACTCAATCAATAAAATTACATCTTCTGGTCATTATTAATTTTTTTCTTTAACAATTTAAAACTAATTAACCTCCATATATTATACATGAACACGGAGTTATTTCGAGTATACGATAATTCTTCTCTCTAGCATAAATAAATAGATAATTCTTCTCTCTACCTTTCCCGGAGAGAACGTGAACGCGGAGTACAGCTAATTTTAACTGTTTTTTTTTTTAAGCAGCTGTTTAATATCCATATATTTGTATTTAAAACTTAAGAATAACAAAAATTTAAGAACAGTATTATAAAGTAATATTATAGTTGTTTTTCAATTAAATTAGAGTTTAATCTTTCTAATTTGTAAAATAAAATTGATACATATAGTGAAACTTGAATTTTAATTAAAGAAGAATACAAAAAACAGTACTTGTGAATACATATATATATATATAAATATATATATATATATATATTATAAAGATATAATATTTAATGCACCTTATTAAATGTTTTTCATTATTGTAAGGAGAATGTTCGTTATTAGTTCTTAGTTGGTGTATTGAGAGTACTGAATATGAATTTTTTTTTTAGACAATATACTAATTAAATAAGATTTTTTTATAAAATAATATAGCATTTAATGTTATGAATATATTTTTATCGTAATTTCTAATAAATAACTTTTTCATTTATGAATTTTTAATCAACATTTTAAATTTTTAACACACTGCCTAGTAACACCTTTAAAATTAAAATGCACTGTAATTTTGAATATTATTAATGAATCACGGTTATCATAATAAGATTATTGGACTTTGCGATAATTATTTAAAAGTTATATTTTGAGTAATTTTTAATTAATTAATAGTGCATCGAAATTAATTTGTAAACAGTTTGTGTGTTTTATATAAGAAATATGTATAGACGTTGTTTTCAGTTACTCGCTTTCAACTTTATGATTAGACGTGAGGAAGCCAATAAGTAAGCTGCATGAGCTGTTTCTTTGCTAAAAACATTATGATTAATTAGATTGTCCCCGAATCGCTTCGTAGTTGGTGAGAGTCTTTAATGATCATGACATAGTTTTTCAGCTACATATAAAGTACCTAAATGTGTTTTTTTTTTTTTTTTGCTTACATATATTTTCTCTAGTGGCATAACAAAACTCCCACTCAATTTTTTAGTTCTACCCAGCCCGTCTTTTTCGAAATTTACTTTACTATCCTCGATCAACTTTTCTAGTGGTCCTCTTTTTTCTTCTATGGTTCCGTTTCTGGATACGTCTTGTTACAGCTTGATCAGTTTCGAGTTGGTTATGTATCTGCTTTTTAAGTTCTCTTTCACAACTCATGATTCGTTACTATTTTTTTTTTGTTTTGTTTTAAATACCTTAATAACTAAAAGATCCCTAATTGGTTATCTTCCAAGGATGGACCAAATTCAATTTAGATTGGGGACTTCTGACACTTTCCATAAGTTCCTCATGTCCAACCAATTTTTAACACTCAATCAATGCCGTACTATTTGTACCTCATGTAAAATATATGAAAAATGTTGTTTTTATCTCTCTGCATAGTTTTCTAATCATCAATAACAAAGCACGATTCTTATGACATCCCCTGCAGCTGACTTACTCTGTAAAACTTTATTTTCCCTTGGCTGTTTTTGTTTTTTGTTATATCACGGATTCATGGACTTTTTGTTGATGAGTGACACAAACAGCTATAGCATGACATTTTATAAGGAAATAAATATCATTAGATTAAAATAAGACTATCCTAAATCCATTTTGTTATGATGTTCCACGTCAAGTAAACCACTCCAATAGAACATCATTACCCACCTTCCATTAAGGCTTTCTGGAGCTAAAACAATTAACTTTTGTGAAATCATTTTCATGTGTTTCCTTATCCGGTTTGGGATTTGGATCCTTTCTTGTACATGATACGGATTTGTTTGAGAGAAAAGGACAAAAAGAAAATATCATTATTGACTGTAGAAAGTAGGAACCACTAATAATACTTCTTTCTCTCTTCTATTCTTTATACAAAACCATATCGTCTTACTGAAAGGTGCTCATTAGATAAACTTTTTTATAAACACTTATAAAAAAAAAAAACAAAATAAAAAGCTTAAAATTAATTAAACTTTTCCAAAAAAACTTGAAGTGCATAACGAAGAAGTTTAATTTATTTTACTTTTTATTTTCTTTTTGTATAAGTTTATAGAGAAATTTATTCAAATAAGATCCAAATCCAAGCAAAAATTAAATGAAATTGTCACTCATGCTCATTTTTCCCATGTATCCAATCTATTCATTAACTGTGTTTTCCCCTACAGGAAGGATACATGGTGCCAAGGATCAAGTGTGAGCCACTACCAAGAAACAAGCTTCTAAGCCCAATAATTTTCCATGAGGGCCGTTTAGTTCAAAGGCCAACACCTCTAGTGGCACTCTTGACCTTCCTATGGATGCCAATTGGCATAATCCTCTCCATCCTAAGGGTCTACCTCAACATCCCTCTGCCAGAAAGACTTGCTTGGTACAACTACAAGCTTCTTGGAATAAGGGTCATTAGGAAGGGTACCCCTCCACCCCCAGCAAAGAAGGGCCAAAGTGGAGTCCTATTTGTATGCAACCACAGGACAGTTTTAGACCCTGTGGTTACAGCTGTTGCATTAGGAAGGAAAATTAGCTGTGTCACATATAGCATAAGCAAATTCACTGAAATAATTTCACCAATCAAAGCTGTGGCACTCTCTAGGGAGAGGGACAAAGATGCTGCCAACATCAAGAAGTTGCTTGAGGAAGGGGATTTGGTGATTTGCCCTGAAGGCACCACTTGTAGAGAGCAATTCCTTTTGAGGTTTAGTGCCCTCTTTGCTGAGCTAACCGACAGAATTGTCCCAGTCGCCATCAACACCAAGCAAAGCGTGTTCTACGGGACATCGGTTCGCGGCCACAAGCTGTTGGATCCTTATTTTGTATTCATGAATCCCATGCCAACTTATGAGATCACTTTCTTGAACCAGTTGCCTACAGAACTCACCTGCAAGGGAGGGAAATCCGCGATTGACGTTGCAAATTATATTCAGAGGGTTCTTGCAGGGACTCTCGGGTTTGAGTGCACCAATTTGACTAGGAAGGACAAGTATGTCATCCTTGCAGGAACAGATGGTACTGTTCCATCTAAGAAGATTGCTTGAAATTGGAGAGGGACAAAGTAAACTAATCAATCAATCCCTTCTTTTGATTCTCTCTATTGGTCTCTCACGTGTGTTTTCCAAAGCGATTAGAATTATTAGAGTAACAAAAACGGATTGTGTTTATTGCCCCATAAAAAATAACAGTTTATGTATATTGTTATTATGATAAATTCAGATTGTAGTTTATGTTGTTTGGTCAGTGCTGAAATTTTCTGTTATACCTTTTTTTTTTCTTTTTGCATAGTGGTTGAGTATTTTTTTTGCTACAATGTATGATAGTTATGACAAATATAGTACTACAGATGGATGTTTGTGATCATAAGGTACCAGCAATAAAGGCATTGCTTTGGTGCCTTCAATTTGCAGGCAATTATAGATATAAAGCTGACAGTGGTGTCTATGCATAAATAAATAACTAGTACTAGAAATAATGAAATATACAGAAGACCAGTTAATATGATCCATGTGTTACAGGGAGGCATGTTGTTCAACTGGCCAAGTTGCATGGAACTATCAGCCGAGGCAAAAAAAGTCACCCGGATTGGCTTGAAAATAAGACAAACAATCATAGCATCTCCAAAAGACACAAGTAAAGACTTGGATCAGAGAGCAGAAATAACATAGATTAACTGTGATTTCTATATAAATATGATTGAGTTTATGAGTGAAACAAAAAAGAGAAATGATTGTGGTTCAACTACTATGTTCTCAATCAGTTTTCACAATATATACCATGAAAGTTTATTTCTCATCAACCGATAAACTGATCAACTATATATTAAGTGGAGATTGATTGAGATTATGATCGTGTGATTTCAAATCATGTAATAATTTCTAGTGTTGACTCTAATTCAGCTTCTATGATCATGAGAAATCATTTGATTTGTTTTAATGAATTGATTAAGGTTAACTAATTGATTGTCACAAAATATGTTAAAGTTATTTTATATGAGAGATTAAATTACATCCATGTAATTTTTGACCAATTACTATACTATTTAATAATTTTTAATTGAATAATGTTTTCTTAAAATTTATCGTTGGATTCATTTTAAATAGATCATGTATACAAAATTTCATATATCCAAAATTAATTGTAACCACGTTCATATAGATTAAAATTGATTTAATATAATTTTTTCAAAATATACTAAAATATTAATCATTTGATTACTTTCTTATTATTATTCAATTTAAACAAAATTTCACATAAACAATCTTGATATGTAGACATAATTCAATGCTTAGATTCATAAAAATTATATTCTATATCAAATTATAAAAATTTAATAATTACTTAAGTTATCCTAATATAATTGAATCTCTCATTAATTATATATATATATATATATATATATATATATAAATCTTATGATTAACAGGTTAAATTACTTATTAGAATCATTAAATTAAAATAATAATAATAATAAAGATGAAGAGTTACATAATTTAATCTCTCCCTATATTTGAAATTAGAGGATATTTTCCTATTTAACCGTAGTTGCAATAGACTTTATCAGACTAATTAGTCCTAAAAAAGTTAGTTTGAATAAAAACATATACACTACAAAAATTCATTCAAAATTCAATATGACAGTGAAACAAACAATGGCTGTAAGCCAATTACTAGCTAAACCTAACTTAGAGGGGTGCTATTTATGTATGAGATAAATGTTTAATTATATACAAACATGTGGTCCTTCGATTCATTGAAACTAGAGGGTTTGGGACCATAGGGCCGTTTCCTATATATGAGATTATTCAATTTGCACGTGGAAATGTCAGACTATAATCTCAGCAAGTTTACTTCGTGTCTGGTTCTTGTTTTAGGTACCTTTCAGAAGAAGGATTCAAAATTTAGGAACCATATGTTTAATCCTTGTTTGCCTCACTTGGTTGCTGATACATGATTAACCATTCCTATGTTAATATCTCACAGGCCACATTGGAGGCTAATAAATGGCATTTTTTATAGAATATACTAATTAAATATTTTTAACAATGTAAATAAGTCCTCATCGTTATATTATTAAAAAATATATCAATAATAGTTGTGAACTTGTGTCTTTTAATTTTGTATGCACTTACGCACCGTCACCTTAATGAAGGTTAATCACCACTTCTAATAAGGATTACTTCGTATTAATACTATGATAAAAAAATTATTATTTAAAATATTGAATTTTGTAATATTTTGTTTAAAAAGTCATATTCAAAAGTATTATTTAATTAGTTAATATTTGATAGTGCTAATGTGCATATAAAAATTAAACTTAAGTAAATTACTCCCTAATCGCTTAAACTAAAAGTGTATTATAGTACATTAAAGGGCATAAAACTAATGTTTCGTTAGAATTCGGGATGGAATAAAGAGAAACGAAATAAAAAGAAAAAAAAATTATAAAATTAAAATGAGAAATTGAGAAAAAAAATTATGAGTTGTTTGGATGGACAGTAGAAAATTTTCTCTCCGCTTATTTGAATGAGTAGAAAATAACAGTGTAAAGAAATAAATTAAATAAATAGAAAAGTATTTTTATATTATTTAAAAATTTAAATTTTATTACATTTTTCAGCATAAATTGTTTATTATTTATTTAAAAATTATGTTATACAGAAATATTTAAGAAATTAAAGAAAAAAGGAGATATGAAATTTTACTATATTTTTTTTCCTTAACATAAATTTATATTTATTTATTTATTTATGTAATGTATTCTTTTTAGGAAATTTATGTAATTATTTAATTTTAAAAAAATGAAAAACATTTATAGGAACTATAAAAATAGTGACACTAGTTGTCGTTGTTTTGCATACTGCTCATTTCCGTTCCATTTAACAATTGTAATAAGGGAAAATTATTTCTCCTTTTTCTTTGCATGTTAACCAAACCACCTAAAGTTTTTATCTCCATCCTCTAGTACTCTTTTCTAATTCATTCCTTCCCAAATCACCTGAATCAGACACAGGATAAAATGTTATGTTTAAATAAAAAATATAATACATAAAATTAAGTTAAGACAGTTAATATTCAAAAATTAGTTTGATAAAAAGTTTAACATATTGAATTGATAACTTATTTATAATCAAATAAAGACTCGATCTAACGATTAGTCTTTATTTAATTATAAATAAGTTATCTATTAAATATGTTAAATAAAGCCTCTAACATTGTCTTCTGAAATATAATATTTTTATAGTTTTTTTTTTTTAAAATTAATAAATATAAATAATTGTATTTTTTTAAAAATAACCTAAATTATACATTGACGTTTTAACCAAATAGTAAAGAATATCATGACTAAAGAAGAAACTATTTTTATTTATCACTTATTTATATTTAACCTCCAAAAAAGAAAAACAGAGTTTTGCTCTTAGACAACCAACTGCACAAACAAGGAACAACATAAAGAAGGCCAAGCTAATGCCAGAAAAGAGCACTACAAATATTATGACTTCAATTTCCAGAGGAGATGTCAGTAAACTAAATCCGTAAGGTTTTTTTTTTTTTTTTTTTTT
>PYAF01005016.1:211090-223213 GCA_007407185.1 Glycine tomentella
AATGTGACCATGACATGCATAGAATATATTTTGAAAACAAAATTATGCAGAAAACAATATATTTGAATATTCATATCATGGCTGAATCATATTCCTTTCTTAAAAGATGTTTCTTTGAAATCTTTCACAAAGAATCATAAAGAAAAAACAAAACCATGAACACATAAAGATACATGTAAAGCATAATCATATTACAAACAACATATTATAACAAACAAGGTATCATCACCAGTCTATAGTAAAGCTACCAGGCTCTGATACCACTTGAAAGATAGTGCCTTGAAGCCCGAAGGCATGTGAGAAGAAAAACAAAATTTTTTTCAAAGCGGAAACACACATACCATTCAAGAATCATTCTTTAGGACATAGATGTTACCTCGTTTGTATTCGAAACTTGATGATCAAGGATAGGCTTGAAGATACAAGCCCTCTAATGTTGATCCACACCACTTCTTGAATGCCACCAACAAACACCAAAGGAGGCAAGTTAGGCTTACCAATGGAGAGGAAGAAGGTTAGGTTTTAAAGTGTTTTACTTATCTAAGAGACTCACCAATAGATGATATTGGTGGCTGAATTTTCAGCCAAAACTCACACAAAGGGGCACGTGAAAAGGAGGAAGATAGATAGGGTTTTTCTCAAAAACATTATTAGAGAACTATGATCACAAGAGTATATTTATAGAAGAGTTTTAGGTCAGATTTTTAACCATAAAATTCTGATCATTAAGCATCTCACACGTGAAGAAAAGATAGAGTTGTTGTATTTCAAAAATTGCCAACAACCTCCTATCTTATCTTCTTAAGACCAAGTCAATTACTTGGAATTTATTTTGCAAAATAATAATCAAATATCCAGCCGTATGATAAGCCTCTAATCAGCCCTAAAACTTCTTCCTAAAATCTAGGATATGATCATGATAAGATGCTAGTTGAATTCAAATTCAAATCGAGCTCTTATCTTCTCCTATTGATATGAAACTATCTACTATAGTTAATTCATATTTAAATTCAAAATTTAAATTATCAAATTTAAATATTAGATAATTAATTTAACTATTTAAATTAATTAATAATGTTCTAGACTATCCAAGCCCATTAACTCCATTCATGCGCCCCTCTCTCTTTAAGATAAGTTTCTAAACGCTTTCTTGGGCCAACAACCATTATTAGGCCCAAAATCCTTAATGCTATAATGTCATGACAATAAAGTGTTAGTGTGTGACCCATTAGGCCCAACATAGCTACTGACATAAATGAGTTTGGGCCCAACAAGGCCTCTACCCATTTAATGACAACACAGAGCACTAGCAATGCTTTGTTGCCCCAGAACTAGTTAGGTAAATAACAAGATCATCCTATTAAATCTATTTGGTTTCCGTATGTATTTCCTTTTGTCTCGGTTACCTTCCCATAAGACCTAGGGTAAGGAAACGTATTAGCCATTGCGGTCTAGGGTAAGCTTTAATACGAAATAGGGAGTCTCCAATTTTACTGACTCTAAAGGCAAATCATCTCATGATTTCTTTTACTATGCATAGATTCCCGAGTCTCGTAAATGTCATCCCAATTTCTCCGGTTTACAGATAACCTAATCTCTCACAGAGATTTGACGAATTCCTTCAGCTAGTCACCCTAGACTCGTGTTCTTTCAGGACATGCCCAAAGGCATACCTATGTGTCTCTATGTTTCAGGCAGACGAGGTATACAATCAAAGCATGTCTTCTAGAACACAGTCTAGGTGAAAACTTCTAGTCTAAGGAAAGACACCCAAATAATATGAGACTACTCTAATGATACTATCTGTGAGATTTCCTCATAAGAGTCTCTTTGTGGGTCCGTCCAGTGCGAGCTATACCCTTATAGGTCCACCCACGACTTTAGCTAAGACATCTCCATGTCTGTAGCTCATGAGGTCTTTACCTTGTATCTGCATACAAGTAGATAAGTCGTGTTAGTCTTACCCGAGATCACTGATCCTCATTTTCAGTGTCTCTAGACTAGGAACTTAAATTTAGGAGCAGACATCTAGTATCCTTGAATCCTCATGATCGTGATCCAATCACTGATATTCAATAGATACCTATTCTATTCCAAGGGTTTTATCCATTTACTCATATATTAATAATGATATCGAGACATAATATGAAACAAGATAAAGAGCGCTTATAATTTATTCATGACAATATGAAAAGTACATGTACATCCTAATCTAATGAAAAGATTGTCTCTAGGACATCCATATACTAACAAGAAGTGGAGAAAAAATTCATTACGAGATTCTTTCCTCCATCCAGATTCATTAGTGCAAAATCAGGCGTTGCTACTTTTTCCCAAGGGTTTGATGAACCTCTCTGTGAGACATGGGAGATTCAAATCTTTACTGCGGAGGTACCCAAACCATAATTTTGATGATGCTGCACAACTACATATTTTCTACAGTGGTTTGAGACCTTAGACAAAGATGATTCTTGATGCCTCATCTGATGTACTATGATGTCTAAGAGTCTCGAGGAAGCAATTGTAATCACTAACTCTATAACAGCCAATGATTATTAGAGTCACCATGATAGGTCTCCAGTTCAAAGGAAAGGTATAATGAAGATGGATACTCAGAATGCAATTCTAGCTCAGAATAAACTCTTGACTCAACAAATAAAGGCCATAACAAAATAGATAAGCCAACTTCCTCAACAATTTCAGCAAAGTGAATCATAAAATGCACCAAGGTCATGAAGTTCAACAAGTTCTGAGATGTTATTTCTATGGTGGTGACCATCAGAGTGGCCACTGTTCAGCCCTGGTGATTGCCAACAGGAAGATGAAGCCCATTATTTGCAGAATCAAACCAAACCTCGACAGAACTTTCAAGGAAATTACCAAGGCTATGGAGGAAACAAAATAATAATGCATATTCTGGTCCCACTAACTCTTCTTATGCAGGTCATTCTAACAACTCTTATGCAGGTCCTTCAAATAGGGGTCCACAACAGCAACAAACTCAACCTAATAGATTGTCAAAAATGGAAGATACTCTAACTTAGTTTATGCATATGTCCATCACAAATTAGAAGAACACTAATGCTTCCATTAAAAATATTGAAGTTCAGGTTGGATAGCTTGCAAAACAAATGTCTGAGCATGAAAGTGGATTCTTTCAGCAAACACACAAGTGAATCCAAAGGAACAATGCAAAGCAATTACAACAAGGAGGGAGACTGTGGTTGGTTTGAAGGATGATGGTGAGAAAAATGAAAATGTAGGAGACGAAGAAGTGGAAGAGAAAGTGGTAAGTGAAGAGGAGAAGCAGAAATCAAAGAAACAAACAACTGACAAAGGCAAAGTTGTTCTAAACCATCCACTAGTTCAACATCTTCCTTATCCACATGCTCCGTCAAAGAAAGATAAGGAAAGGCAGTACAAGCGTTTCTTAGACATTTTCAAAGGATGCAGATTAACATTCCTTTTTTTGAGGCGTTGGAGCAAATGCTAACATATGTTAAATTCATGAAGAATTTGCTTACAAAAAAGAAAAGAATTATGGATGATGAAACAATGGAGTTGGATGCAGGTTGTAGTGCAATTATTCAAAAATTCATTCCAGAGAAATCCAGAGATCCCGATAGTTTCACAATTCCTTGATTGTTAGGAGATTATCAGTGTGAAAGACACTTCTTGATTTAGGTGCAAGCATCAACCTAATGCCCTTGTCCATGGTCAAGCGGATAGGAGAAGTAGAAATCAGACCAACTAGGATGGCTTTATAGCTAGCCAATAAAACTATTTAGCATCCTTATGGAATTATTGAAGATGTATTGTGAAAGTTGACAAATTTCTCTTTCCAGTCAACTTTGTAGCGATGGATATGGATAAGGATAATGAAGTTCCATTGATTCATGACAAACCTTTCATGAAGACTGCTAAAGTTTTGATTGATGTTGATGAAGAAAAACTCTCTGTTAGGGTGCAAGATGATGAAGTGAAATTCAATGTATTTGAAACCTTGAAGCACCCTAAAGATAAGAGGGAGTGTTTTAGAGTGGATGTCCTGGATGAAGTGATTTCTGACTCCAAGAGGTTCATTCAAAGAAAATATGGTTTAGAGAAAACATTGACTGAAGGATTTGAGGACATGAGTGAATGTGAGGAAAATGAAAGTTCAAATTGTCTCCAACAACTAGATGCTTTCAAGTAAATTCCTTACCACCAATCTCTCTTTGAAGAATTGAAAGAAGAGAAGTAGAATGAAGAATCAAAGATGGAGCTGAAAGCATTAACTCCGCATTTGAAATATGTTTTTCTTGCAGGTGATTCACAGAAACCAATTATCATTAATTCAAATCTTTCTGAAGAAGAAGAAAAGACACTGGTGAAAATTTTCTAGGAGAACAAAGAAGCCATTGGCTGGACCTTATCAGACCTTACATGTATCAATCCTTCTCATTGTATGCATAGAATTTTAATGGAAGAAGAATATAAACCTGTAGCTCAGCCACAAAGACGGATCAATCCAACCATGAAGGAATGCCACTTTATGGTGACTGAAGGCATTGTATTGGGCCACAAAATCTCTATTCATGGCATTGAAGTTGACAAAGCCAAGGTGGACGTCATTGAAAAAATGCCTCTGCCAACAAATGTTAAAGGCATCAGAAGCTTTCTAAGACATGCTTGGTTTTATAGGCATTTCATCAAGGATTTTTCTAAGATTGCCAAGCCTTTGAGCAATCTCTTGAACAAAGAAGTTTCATTTCATTTTGATGAATTGTGTTCAGAAGCTTTTGATACATTGAAACAAAAACTAATTTCTACACCCATAATCATTGCCCCAAATTGGACACTTGATTTTGAAATAATGTGTGATGCTAGTGATTATATTGTAAACCAGTTTTAGGTTAAAGGAAAAATAATGTTTTCCATGTCATACATAATTACTTATGGTAGTGTATGCTTTGGAAAAATTTAGATCTTATTTGATGGGATCTAAGGTTGTGACTTTTACTGATCATGCTACTATAAAATATCTGTTGGTCAAAGCTGACTCAAAATCGAGACTTATCTGTTGGATTCGACTTTTGCAGGAATTTAATTTAGAAATCAAGGATAAAAAGGGGAGTGAAAATCATGTACCTAATCATCTTTTCAGACTTACCATTGATGAGGTGAGCACACAAGGTCTAGAAATTCAAGAAGAGTTTTCTGATGAAAAGCTATTCAACATTGCAGAAGGCCATGGTTTGCTGAGATAGAAAATTCAAAGCAGCTGGTGAAAGTTCAAAAAACGCAGCACCTTGGTCCAACCACGGTGTGCTCACATGAGGGTAAAAACAAAAAAAAAAAAAAACAAATTATGAGGAAACATAGGCCATCTATGCACCTCATGTATGTGTGCTTAGGAATTACTCATTGAAACACATTGGGGTTTTAGAAATACCTTTATCACTTGAAGGCTCAAAGAAGATGACACCCTTCAATGGTGATCCACACAGTTATCTCATTCTTGCAAGTGAAAACTTCTTCTCCTTGATGGCTTGCCAGGTGCATGCAAGGTGTGAGGCTTTCAAGTATTTGGTTTCTTTTCTCAAGATTATAATAGTGCCTTGAGGTCAGGTGAAGGTGCAACAAAAGAGGAAAGAAGATGAGGGAGAGGAAAAGCTAGAACTTGGTTCAGAACCAAGAGAGAAGGGGGCGAAAATTTCTTCTCTTAAATCCTCCCCACATAGGCGCTTATT
Organism: Glycine tomentella; assembly: GCA_007407185.1. NCBI lineage: Eukaryota > Viridiplantae > Streptophyta > Magnoliopsida > Fabales > Fabaceae > Glycine > Glycine tomentella. The sequence goes on from PYAF01005016.1 coordinate 216,823, forward strand.
TAAGGTGAGATGAGGTTGTTGCATTGCATGATCCTCTCACTCCAAATCAGCCCAAGTTGTTGGCAAAATTTTTGAAAAAGAAACTAGCAAGATTCTCTCCAAAAACCACCACCCTCTCTCCCTCTCCTCCCTCCAATGTTTGTTGCAACAATAACTCATTTGAATTCAGAATTCAAATGACAATGTTGTTGAGAGAATCTTCATCCAATCTTTATTGGATAATTCATTTAGATAATTTAAATTATCCTCAACAACCTAACCTCATAGAATTTCAAATTCAAATTCAAATTTGAAATTTGAAATTTAAACTTAAATATGAATTCAATCTTATCCCAGTTTATGATTTGAATTTGAATTCGAATTCAAAATTCAAAATTTCAAATTTTAAATTTCAAATTTCAAATTCAAATTTTGAGTTTGCCCAAAACTTATTTTGGTCAAGTCAACTCCTTGACTTACTAGGATTCATGGCCCAAGGCGCATCGGGTCTGTCAACACATTTAGGCCCATTAGTAGAGAAACCAATTTCACCACTAATGCCCCAAATAGGGGGCATGATTCAAGTGGGCTTGAAGTTCAACTCTAACCTAATTTAACTCATAGTCTTGATAAAGCCCAATAACTAATTATTGGCCCAAAGTCGCTATAACTTGCAACAAAGAATAACCTTTGTGTGTGACTTATTAGGTCCAATTAGTCACTGACATAAATAAACTTGGACCAATTAAACTCTTTTAATGGGCCCAATTCATTTAATGACCACATAAGACACTAGCAATGCTCTACGACCCTAGAACTAATTGAGTTGATCAAGTGATCTACCTTTCTATTTTGGATATTGTGTCTCCATCATCCCTCACATTGTCATTCACATTTAGTCGAGAGCAAGGATAAAGTATCATCTCTCTTTATTGACTAAATACAGCTTTTCACAGGAACTAGGAATCTTCTTCTATTAAGTCTAAGATAGATCATGACTCATCATGGTCTCTTACTATGCATAGATTCTCGAGTCAACTAGAAGTCATCCAAGTCATACCATTCTTGTGAATGACTAATCCCTCGTAAAAGATTGTGAGTCCTTTCGACATGTCCATTTATACTCATGTATTCAGGTTATACCCAAGAGTACACTGTTCTCCCTATTTTTAGGCGGATAGAGTCGTACAGTCAAAGTATAACCCTAAGACATAGTATTCGATGCTATCCTCAAGTCTAGGACGATCCGCACTACCAAAGATGAGAGACTTCACAAATCTAATGATATTTTAAAGAATCCTTGTGGAGCCTCTCGGCGGGTTAGTTTAGTGTGTAAAGAATATGGATATCTCACACTTAACCGAGAGGGGGGGTGAATTGGTTAAACCTTAGTAAATTAAAAATTTCTTAATCAAAATCAGAGTTCCTAGGATCTTTATCACTTTTCAAAACCAAGAAGCCTTATTCAATCAAGTAGCTTAGCCCCAAGGAATTCAATGGATCAAAACTGACTTTGTTGGTCAAGCAATTTAATCAAGAACACAATGAATATAATGAATTAAGTAATAAAGAAGCAAGACACAATCAGATTTATATTGGTTCACTTCAACACTAAAAGCTACATCCAGTTTTCTTCCAACCAACACTAGGTTAGAGTTCCACTATTATAATTTTCAGTTCTTACAATCAATTACAATGTCTCCCTTTATCAACCCTAGATAAAGAATAGAAATCTAAAACCTTATTAGATTCTAAGAGACAAGAACCTGACAACACTACTCAGTTCTTCCACCTAGAGAATCCTTTCTCTAGTTTCAAGCAAGAACCCAATTACAATAGCCAAATTACAAAGAAAATCCAAAACGAAAATTAAAATCAGATTAAGGAGAGAAACAACCTGATGATCCAATGTATGCAATGCAAAAAGAAGTTACTAGATCAAGTTAAATGAATGTAAATCAAATAGCATAACTTTCCTTAATCTTGAAATGGTTTTCAAGCTCCAAGAATGAGTCAAACACTCATGATCAAAGCACAATGAAGCAAGAAACAATTAAACCCTTAGAAAACACTTTAGAATGCTCACAAAACTATTTAAGCTCAGAAAATACGTATGGGTAATGTTCCACAAAGTTAGAAAAGCAGCTGAGCATCAGTCCTATTTATAACAGATTTTTGTAACTGCCTATAATCGATTAAACATGCCAAATAATCGATTAAAACGCTCATGTAATTGATTAAATAAACCTTGTAATCGATTAAAGTGTTCAATATAGTTTCTGGGCATGAGCAACGAGCAAAATAATCGATTATTCCATCCTGTAATCGATTAAGACAGAAGACTCAGAATGACAAAATACACTGTGTAATCGATTACAAGAATGTGGTAATCGATTAAAGCAGGAGTCTTTAAAAACTGGATGAACTAAGTAATCGATTACGATATGTGGTAATCGATTAAACCAGGAAAACTTGTAAGCATTAACATACAGTGTAATCGATTACGAAATGTGGTAATCGATTAAAGCAGGGAGACGACTTTTCCAATTAAGCCTGTGTAATCGATTACGATACATTGGTAATCGATTATGCCAGCACAACTTAAAATCATATATAGCTATGTAATCGATTACTACCCATTAATAATTGATTAAAGTGTTTAACAAGGCAGTTTATATGAAAACAAAGGTCAAATAATCGATTATTCCGATAGGTAATCGATTACATTGTTCTTGAAAGCTTTTCCAAAATAGACTAAGAACAAAATAATCGATTAAGTCTTTAAGGTAATCGATTAAACCAGTAGGAAATGTATTTTTCCAAAAACCTTTGAATCAAATCAAAAACTTAGTCAAATAACTAAAACCTTGTGATTTTTATGAACCAATTAATTTAATTATGGATTAATATGAATGCAATGCACTTGGATCACCAAAATTGCTTTTCTCTTACACAATTCACAGTAATTAAACTTCAATGCATCAATTGCATGTTGAAAGCTCAAAATTCATGCTTGAATCACAATTCCTTTGCATTCTTTAAGTAGCTCCCCTGAATCCAACAATCTCCCCCTTTTTGGCTTTAAACATGCCAAATTTTTAATTGATTAACAGTTGGACTTGAAGTTAATTGATGAACCAAATTGGGAAAAGCTTGAGCTTTACAAACCTAAAAATTTTCTAATTCCTTTGCCAAGAACAAGTGTTAAAAGCATCTGTGATTCATTTAGCATTCATTTACAAATTACAAGTATTATAGATTTAATATATTCATTTTAAGCACTTAGCTCTCCTTGAATTTCACAAACCATTCAAGTCAGATTTTGAACATAATTTTGAACGAAAAATAGGGATGAACAGAGTAGGAGGCAGAGCATGTCCAAAATAAATTATTTCTCCCCCTATTTGGCTTGTTAAAGACAAAAATGTAAAGTGCACAATGGATAAGTAAAAGAGAAACACAATTGATATATTTATTTAAGGAAGAACCATTACAAGTAATGAAAATTAAGCATGATAGTAAAATAAAAACAGAGCATAAAAAAATTCATAGGCCTAGAAGGTTTCAGATTCATCACATTTTATAGTGTCCTCTATGATATCTAGCCTATCTTTTATTTCATTTAAGGCTACACTGGTTTCAGCCTTAAATTCTTGTTGCATTTGAAGTAAGTTATCCATCTTCTGCAACATAAGGGATTCAAACTGAGTATACATAGGCTGATTTGGATCCCTTCCTTCATCCTCAGCAACTTCTTTTTCTTCTTCACCAGCAGCAGTAGGAGGGGGTTGAGGCACTGGTGGTTGGCATGCCATCACCCATCCTTGTGGTGTTTTCATCATTCCAAGCTTTGTAAGATGTTTCTTTTGGATGACACTGTTACTAGAGTTTGTGTGGTCCATAACTTCATTAGAAACATCAATATTGAAGTGATTTATGAACCTAGATACCAGAACAGGATAGGGAAAAGGATAGTTGACTAGCCTCTTAGATTTTAACATGATTTCTTTAAGGATTAGAACCCAATTCATGGGAATGGAGTTCTTCAGACCATACACCAGTTGTAGGTCTTCATCAGTGGCTTGGGCATGATTGGTTGCCCTAGGGGTTAAGACATAGGTTATAATGTAATGTAATAACCTATCTTCTAGGTTCATTGACCCAGTACCCAACCTATTCCTAATTTGCGTATGGGGATCATTTAGCATGTCCATGTAGGTATCAAGTTTGTTGTAACCCTCAGGATCCTCATCAAATTTTCTCTTACCCTCACATAAAACCCCAACTATTGTTTCCCAGCTTCATGAGTAATCTCCATAGTGACATCCTTAACTTTAGATTTCATAGTCCCATTCATGGAACCCTTGGCATAGGTATAGAATGCCTTTACCAGTTCAGGGTAGTATGTACCCTTCATCTCTAAGAATCTCCTTAGACCTTGGGTCTCTAGATAAGCGGGGAATTGAAATCCTTCCCTTATGAACCAGTTTAGGTCAAGGTATTTAGCTGAGCACAATGGTTTTGTGGCATTGAACTGAAGATAGTTCATTTTATCAGACTCATTTGAGAACCAAAGGTCAAGTCTATTTGGAGAAGGAGGAGGAGGAGGATTGGAAGAAGATTCTCCTACCTTCCTTTTAGAAGTTCTAACACGTTTAGGGGTAGACATTTTAGGAGGAACACAAGGTTTCTAGACACTCATACACAAGAAAACAAAGAAATATAGCAAGAAAGATAAGAGATAATGGTGCAAGGTTTTTCCTTCGATGCAAGGTTCTATTTATAGACCAAATTGAGGCTCCTAACGTTCTAATTTTCAAAAATATAGTTGTTAGAAGGAGTTAAGGCACTGCAGTGACATTAGATTCCAATTTGATTTGGTTGGGCAATTACAATTCCAGAGAAAAACTGTCAGATACGCACCAACTGCCTAAATAATCGATTAAATGCTCATTGTAATTGATTATTTTGCATATTTAGAACACTAAAATAACACATGGTAATCGATTATCCTGTAAGGTAATCGATTATTTTACAAGCATCCAGAGGTTGAAGATGAAGTGTAATTGATTATATGCACATGTAATCGATTATAGTAGAGATTTTGTGAGTCAGACAGGTATCAGAGCTTATGTAATTAATTAATTCAACTCATAATCGATTACTCTAGAAAAGTTTAACATTTTAAACACATATGTAATCGATTACCATTTTGTCGTAATCGATTATTCCAGGGGGATTTAAAAATTTAGAAGCATATATTTAGTACTATAATCGATTACCATTTCATCATAATCGATTACTTCAGTGAAGCTTTGAGATTGAAAAACACAGTTTGTACATGGTAATCGATTATCCCGATGTGTAATCAATTACTCCAGGAAGAATAAATTTTTCAAAAACAAAGAATAATCGATTATTATATTGCTATAATCGATTAGTGAAGCTCAAATAGCATAAACAATGTGGATTTTAATGATTATCATCGATTAACCCGTAGTCTAATCGATTATTACAAAGAATTTATCAGATTGCAGGGCATTATGCAGACCTGCATTCATATTATATTTCTGTAATCGATTACTGAAGCTCAAATAGCATAAACAATGTAGATTTTAATGATTATAATCGATTAACCCGTAGTGTAATCGATTATTACATAGAATTTATCAGATTGTAGGGCATTATGCAGACCAATTCGAATTTTTCAACAACTTTAGTGATGGAGATAGCAAGGGATTTCAATTTAGCATGGAAAGGCATATATTAAACAAGCTAGTTTATATTGGATTCATCAAGAATACCTAGCATGTTTCTAAGTGCATAAAACCTATCTCTAGCCAAAGGTTTTGTGAATATATCAGCCAATTGGTTGTTTGTATCAATAAAATCAATCTTGATATTACCTTTCTGCACATGGTCTCTTAGAAAATGATGTCTAATTTCAATGTGCTTTGTAACACCCCAAATTTTTGGAATCACAGTCAAATATTGGGGTAAAATGTTAACTAGAGACAATACAGAAGGATTTAAGGGAAATAACGAAAATACTCTGAACATTTTTGGAAATGACGATTTTACCCCTGGAAATGAGGGGCAAAATTACCAAAATACCCCTGGGTCAAAACTGACCAAGATGACTTTAGAAAATTGTGGGAACCTGAGTATGGGATAGAATACCTTTAGCCAACACATTATTAACATGATTGGGGTCAGAAAATCCTAAACAGTAATTTTTAGGAATTTTGGGAGATATTCTGAAAAGAGCTTAATATAGACTAACTCGGACATCAGAAAATTATAAGAAGAGTGTAAACATAATCTATGGAGTTTTCTCTTAATTATGAGATAAATAGACTAATTTAGTAAGACGGATTAGTAATTTTACAAATTAAAAGTGGAATGGACCAAT
>PYAF01005017.1:0-83621 GCA_007407185.1 Glycine tomentella
ATGATTCCGAGAACAAATCAGGAAGAGAAGGTTGGTTGTTCAAAATGACTAGGGAAAGAGATAGGGTATGTAGGAATTGAAAGCCATGTCTCATAACCGATGAAGGAGGCAAACGAAACCCTGATTTTAGTTTCAAAACCCTAAGAGTTTCACTTCCAATAACACACCTAGGAAAGTTGAAGTAATCATCTGTACACACTGAGGAAGCTCCAATATCAAGCTCTCTAACGTTGTGCCTAATGGCCCTACGGATCAAACTATTCAGCCGCGAAAAACTCAAACGTGCACGAAAACAAAGAGCCCTAATATCTGAATGCTTATCACGAATAGAGAGAACTTGGGTGATGAAATCCATTCGTGATGAATCCAAAGGTTGCCTTGGCTTCTCAAACTCCAAAAACTTGACTCTATGGGAAGAGATTTGAAATGGGTTAAGGGTTGTGAAGTCAAGGTCGGGAAAAGTGGACCAAAGAAACTTCCATCTCTTGGAAAGAATGCTCATTTGTGCAACACATTTTATGGGGAGAAGGAAAAGGATTTGGTGAAGAACTGCATCAGGGAGATCACTGATCCGATCCGTGGCTGCTTTGGCATCGTTCTCTACAATTTGAGCCATCTTCTTGCGTTTTGCGGATCTTGTTTCCATTGCACTATCATCTCCCTATGCTAATTGCCTTCTTTTTTAGTTAGTTGTTGTTATGATATCAGTGTTTTTGCGGGTATGTGTATGTTTCCATCTTGATTTGTTGATCGGATTTTGAACTGTTCAAAAGTAAACACAGTTAAATAGGAGGGTTTGTTTTAGATTTTAAAAAAACGTTCTGTTATAAGCAGAGAATCACGAAACCTATTGAAACAGTCTAAGGACTCGCACCTAAGCTCGTTTTAAAAATGGGGAAATAACGTGTAATGTCTCCAATCGATAGGATTCACTTAACATATACAGTTTAATAACTTTGGATATTCAATTTTATTAGCTAATTAATTAGAAAGTTTTTATTAAATATATTATTATTTTTTAATTAAAAACTAGTATTTACAATATACAGTTAAATTTTAAATTTATATTAGGGTAAGTACGTGTTTTTTTACGACAGGGTAAGTATGTTTTTAATTAGTATCTTTAAAATATGTTAAATCTAGAATTAATTGGTCTCCAAAATTTTCTTTAAAATTTTAACATATTCCTATTCATCATGTTAAAATTTTAGAGAAACTAAAATGGGACGAAATTTTTTGGAGGGATTAATTTTAATTTCATATATTTTAAAGGGATAAAAAAATATGTTTTACTATTTATAATTATGATATAATTTTTTTAATCATTGACCATTTCTTTTAAATATTGAAATTCAATTTTAATATGAAGATAAAAGATGATAGATTAAAAAATTACATAGAAATAAAAAAAAATACAAGTAAAGCTAAAAGGCAGTAGTATAATTTTGATATGATGATTAAAAGATAATTTATTTCATCATTGCAATAATAATATGTGAAATATATATTTAATGAAAAAGTCTGACTGAGAGAGTGAAAATAGTGAAAATAGTGGAAATGTCACTCTATAAGAATTAAAATTGTTAACAAAGGAAAAGCATAGGAATTGAATCAAATATACTAAAATTTTGTGACTAATATATTTAGGGATTAAAAAGATAATTAACAAAGGAAAAATATTTTGTTTAATCCCTAAACAATAAAAGTGAAATTTACATATAATTTAAAGAATAAAAATATAATTATTCCAAATAAAAATAATATTACCCTGACAATGTACTCGATAGTGGATCAAACTGACAACTTAACTCAATCAACAGTTAAAACAACCCCAGTTTAGTAATATGTTTCAAAAGAATCCTCTTTATTCATTGTTGAGTAATTTTCATTATAAGAGTAAGACACACATTATGTTGAGTAGAAAACCTGACAATAATCACTGCTAAAAATAAATATTTGATAGCATTTTATTGAAAAAAAATCTAAAATGTTTTGGATATTAATAAAATATATTTTATTAAAAAATGATATTCTAAGACGGTTATTAGATAACAACCATCTTAGAAAGTCATTTTCTAAGAGGGTTGTCAACCAACTTTAAAAATTTGTTTTTTTAACGACACCTATAACTACCGACGGTTGTACAATCCTTTGTCTCCGTGTCGCCCCTCTCACGAGCAGCGTCTCCGCACCGATGGAGCACGTCCATCAAGGACGTGTTTGAATGCTATACAATTGGAAATAGTTTCGGAACTACAGTATTTTCGTAATTTTTTATTAAAATTGTTATATATTTTTTTTTGCCCGATAATGCCCTTAAAAATTTCATTCCCAATCACCATACCAAATAATTGATTAGCTTCATCCGCGGAAAGCTCCTTACTCAAATTCGCACTCTTCAAACGCGAATGCTCCTCTCTTCTCTTTAATTCACCGCCCTTTATCTCTGTGTCGCCCCTCTCACCAGCAGCGTCTCCGCGCTGATGGAGCACGGCACCAGGGACGTGTTTGATTGCTATACAATTGCAAATAGTTTCGGAACTATAGTATTTTCGTAATTTTTTATTAAAATTGTTATATATTTTTTTTGCCCGATAATGCCCTTAAAAATTTCATTCCCAAACACCATACCTAACAATTGATTAGCTTCTTCCGCGGAAAGCTCCTTACTAAAATTCGCACTCTTCAAACGCGAATGCTCCTCTCTCCTCCTTAATTCACCGTCCTTTGTCACCGTGTCGCCCCTCTCACCAGCAGCGTCTCCGCGCTGATGGAGCACGTCCACCAAGGACGTGTTTGATTGCTATACAATTCCAAATAGTTTTGGAACTACAGTATTTTCGTAATTTTTATTAAATTGTTATATATATATTTTTTGCCCGATAATGCCCTTAAAAATTTGATTCTCAATCACCATACCAAATAATTGATTAGCTTCTTCCGCGGAAAACTCCTTACCCAAATTCGCACACTTCAAACGCGAATGCTCCTCTCTCCTCCTTAATTCACCGCCCTTTGTCTCCGTGTCGCCCCTCTCACCAGCAGAGTCTCCGCGCTGATGGAGCACGGCACCAGGGACGTGTTTGATTGCTATACAATTGGAAATAGTTTCGGAACTACAGTATTTTCGTAATTTTTTATTAAAATTTTTATATTTTTTTTGCCCGATAATGCCCTTATAAATTTCATTCCCAAACACGATACCAAACAATTGATTAGCTTCATCCGCGAAAAGCTCCTTACTCAAATTCGCACTCTTCAAACGCGAATGCTCCTCTCTCCTCCTTAATTCACCGTCCTTTGTCACCGTGTCGCCCCTCTCACCAGCAGCGTCTCCGCGCTGATGGAGCACGGCACCAGGGACGTGTTTGATTTCTATACAATTGGAAATAGTTTCGGAACTACAGTATTTTCATAATTTTTTATTAAAATTGTTTTATTTTTTTTTTTGCCCGATAATGCCCTTAAAAATTTCATTCCCAAACACCATACCAAACAATTGATTAGCTTCTTCCGCGGAAAGCTCCTTACTAAAATTCACACTCTTCAAACGCGAATGCTCCTCTCTCCTCCTTAATTCACCGTGCTTTGTCACCATGTCGCCCCTCTCACCAGCAGCATCTCCGCGCTGATGGAGCACATCCACCAGGGACGTGTTTGATTGCTATAGAATTGCAAATAGTTTCGGAAGTACGGTATTTTCGTAATTTTTTATTAAAATTGTTATATGTTATTTTTTGCCCGATAATGACCTTAAAAATTTCATTCCCAAACACCATACCAAACAATTGGTTAGCTTCTTCCGCGGAAAGCTCCTTACTAAAATTCACACTCTTCAAAGGCGAATGCTCCTCTCTCCTCCTTAATTCACCGTCTTTTGTCACCGTGTCGCCCCTCTCACCAGCAGCGTCTCCGCGCTGATAGAGCACGTCCACCAGGGACGTGTTTGATTACTATAGAATTGCAAATAGTTTCGGAAGTACGGTATTTTCGTAATTTTTTATTAAAATTGTTTTTTTGCCCGATAATGCCCTTAAAAATTTCATTCCCAAACACCATACCAAACAATTGATTAGCTTCTTCCGCGGAAAGCTCCTTAGTAAAATTCGCACTCTTCAAACGCAAATGCTCCTCTCTCCTCCTTAATTCACCGTCCTTTGTCACCGTGTCGCCCCTCTCACCAGCAGCGTCTCCGCGCTGATGGAGCACGGCACCAGGGATGTGTTTGATTGCTATACAATTGCAAATAGTTTCGGAACTATAGTATTTTCGTAATTTTTTATTAAAATTGTTATATATTTTTTTTTGCCCGATAATGCCCTTAAAAATTTCATTCCCAAACACCATACCAAACAATTGATTAGCTTCTTCCGCGGAAAGCTCCTTACTAAAATTCACACTCTTCAAACGCGAATGCTCCTCTCTCCTCCTTAATTCACCGTGCTTTGTCACCGTGTCGCCCCTCTCACCAGCAGCGTCTCCACGCTGATGGGGCACGGCACCAGGGACGTGTTTGATTGCTATACAATTGGAAATAGTTTCGGAACTACAGTATTTTCGTAATTTTTTATTAAAATTGTTATATGTTGTTTTTTGCCCGATAATGACCTTAAAAATTTCATTCCCAAACACCATACCAAACAATTGGTTAGCTTCTTCCGCGGAAAGCTCCTTACGAAAATTCACACTCTTCAAACGCGAATGCTCCTCTCTCCTCCTTAATTCACCGTCATTTGTCACCGTGTCGCCCCTCTCACCAGCAGCGTCTCCGCGCTGATGGAGCACGTCCACCAGGGACGTGTTTGATTGCTATAGAATTGCAAATAGTTTCGGAAGTACGGTATTTTCGTAATTTTTTATTAAAATTGTTATATGTTGTTTTTTGCCCGATAATGACCTTAAAAATTTCATTCCCAAACAACATACCAAACAATTGATTAGCTTCTTCCAAGGAAAGCTCCATACTAAAATTCGCACACTTCAAACGCGAATGCTCCTCTCTCCTCCTTAACTCACCGTCCTTTTTCACCGTGTCGCCCCTCTCACCAGTAGCGTCTCCGCGCTGATGGAGCACGTCCACCAGGGACGTGTTTGATTCCTATAGAATTGCAAATAGTTTCTGAACTACAGTATCTTGGTATTTTATTATTAAAATTGTTATATTTTTTTTGCCCGATAATGCCCTTAAAAATTTCATTCCTAATCACCATACCAAATAATTGATTAGCTTCATCCGCGGAAAGCTCCTTACTGAAATTCGCACTCTTCAAACGCGAATGCTCCTCTCTCCTCCTTAATTCACCATCCTTTGTCACCGTGTCGCCCCTCTCACCAGCAGCGTCTCCGCGCTGATAGAGCACGTCCACCAAGGACGTGTTTGATTGCTATAATTTTCCAAATAATTTAGGAACTACAGTATTTTCGTAATTTTTTATTAAAATTTTTATATTTTTTTTGCCCGATAATGCCCTTAAAAATTTCATTCCCAATCACCATACCAAATAATTGATTAGCTTCATCCGCGGAAAGCTCCTTACTCAAATTCGCACTCTTCAAACGCGAATGCTCCTCTCTCCTCCTTAATTCACCGTCCTTTGTCATCGTGTCGCCCCTCTCACCAGCAAGGTCTCCGCGCTGATGGAGCACGTCCACCAGGGACGTGTTTGATTGCTATAGAATTGCAAATAGTTTTGGAACTACAGTATTTTCGTAATTTTTTATTAAAATTGTTATATATTTTTTTTTGCCCGATAATGCCCTTAAAATTTCGGAACTACAGTATACCAAACAATTGATTAGCTTCTTCCGCGGAAAGCTCCTTACTAAAATTCGCACTCTTCAAACGCAAATGCTCCTCTCTCCTCCTTAATTCACCGTCCTTTGTCACCGTGTCGCCCCTCTCACCAGCGGCGTCTCCGTGCTGATGGAGCACGGCACCAGGGATGTGTTTGATTGCTATACAATTGTAAATAGTTTCGGAACTACAGTATTTTCGTAATTTTTTATTAAAATTGTTATATATATTTTTTTTGCCCGATAATGCCCATAAAAATTTGATTCTCAATCACCATACCTAATAATTGATTAGCTTCTTCCGCGGAAAGCTCCTTACTCATTTTCGCACTCTTCAAACGCGAATGCTCCTCTCTCCTCCTTTATTCACCGTCCTTTTTCACCGTGTCGCCCCTCTCACGAGCTGCGTCTCCGCGCTGATGGACCACGTCCACCACGGACGTGTTTGATTGCTATAATTTTCCAAATAGTTTCGGAACTACAGTATTTTCGAAATTTTTTATTAAAATTGTTATATGTTGTTTTTTGCTCGATAATGCCCTTAAAAATTTCATTCTCAAACACCATACCAAACAATTGATTAGCTTCTTCCGAGGAAAGCTCCATACTAAAATTCACACACTTCAAACGCGAATGCTTCTCTCTCCTCCTTAATTCACCGTCCTTTGTCTCTGTGTCGCCCCTCTCACCAGCAACGTCTCCGCGCTGATGGAGCACGGCACCAGGGACGTGTTTGATTGCTATACAATTGGAAATAGTTTCGGAACTACAGTATTTTCGTAATTTTTTATTAAAATTTTTAAATTTTTTTTGCCCGATAATGCCCTTAAAATTTTCATTCTCAATCACCATACAAAATAATTGATTAGCTTCATCCGTGGAAAGCTCCTTACTCAAATTCGCACTCTTCCAATGCGAATGCTCCTCTCTCGTCCTTAATTCACCGCCCTTTGTCTCCGTGTCGCCCCTCTCACCAGCAGCGTCTCCGCGCTGATGGAGCACGTCCACCAGGGACGTGTTTGATTGCTATGCATTTGCAAATAGTTTCGGAACTACATTATTTTCGTAATTTTTTTATTAAAATTGTTATATATTAACTTTTTTGCCCGATTATGCCCTAAATTTATTCCCAAACACCATACCAACCAATTGATTAGCTTCTTCCACGGAAAGCTCCTTACTCAAATTCGCACTCTTCAAACGCGAATGCTCCTCTCTCCTCCTTAATTCACCGCCCTTTGTCTCCGTGTCGTCCCTCTCACCAGCTCTATCTCCGCGCTGATGGAGCACGTCCACCAGGGACGTGTTTGATTGCTATATAATTGCAAATAGGTTCGAAACTACTGTATTTTCGTAATTTTTTTATTAAAATTGTTATATATTAAGTTTTTTGCGCGATAATGCCCTTAAAAATGTCATTCCCAAACACCATACCAAACAATTGATTGGCTTCTTCCGCGGAAAGCTCCTTACTCAAATTCGCACTCTTCAAACGCGAATGCTCCTCTCTCCACCTTAATTCACCGTCCTTTGTCTCCGTGTCATCCCTCTCACTAGCAGCGTCTCCGCGCTGATGGAGCACATCCACCAAGGACGTGTTTGATTGCTATACATTTGCAAATAGTTTCGGAACTACAGTATTTTCGTAATTTTTTATATTAAAATTGTTATATATTAAGTTTTTTGCCCGATAATGCCCTTAAAAATGTCATTCCCAAACACCACACCCAACAATTGATTAGCTTCTTCCGCGGAAAGCTCCTTACTCAAATTCGCACTCTTCAAACGCGAATGCTCCTCTCTCCTCCTTAATTCACCGTCCTTTGTCTCCGTGTCGCCCCTCTCACCAGCAGCGTCTTTGCGCTGATGGAGCACGTCCACCAGGGACGTGTTTGATTGGTATACATTTGCAAATAGTTTCGGAACTACAGTATTTTCGTAATTTTTTATTAAAATTGTTATATATTAATTTTTTTACCCGATAATGCCATTAAAACTTGATTCCCAAACACCATACCAAACAATTGATCAGCTTCTGCTGCGAAAAGCTCGTTACTCAAATTCGTACACTTCAAACACGAATGCTCCACCCTATTCTTTAATTCACCGCCATCTGTCTTCGTGTTGCACCTCTCACCAGCAGCGTCTCCGCGCTGATGGAGCACGTCCACCAGGGACGTGTTTGATTGGTATACAATTGGAAATAGTTTAGGAACTACAGTATTTTCGTAATTTTTTATTAAAATTGTTATATGTTGTTTTTTGCCCGATAATGACCTTAAAAATTTCATTCCCAAACACCATACTAAACAATTGGTTAGCTTCTTCCGCGGAAAGCTCCTTACTAAAATTCGCACTCTTCAGACCCGAATGCTCCTCTCTCCTCCTTAACTCACCATCCTTTGTCTTCGTGTCGCCCCTCTCAGGGACGTGTTTGATTGCTATACAATTGCAAATAGTTTCGGAACTACAGTATTTTCGTAATTTTTTTTATTAAAATTGTTATATATTAAGTTTTTTGCCCGATAATGCCCTTAAAAATGTCATTCCCAAACACCACACCAAACAATTGATTACCTTCTTTCGCTCAAAGCTCCTTACTAAAATTCGCACTCTTCAAACGCGAATGCTCCTCTCTCCTCCTTAATTCATCGTCCTTTGTCTCCGTGTCGCCCCTCTCACCAGCAGCGTCTCTGCGCTGATGGAGCACGTCCACCAGGGACGTGTTTGATTGCTATACATTTGCAAATAGTTTCGGAACTACAGTATTTTCGTAATTTTTTATTAAAATTGTTATATATTAATTTTTTTGCCCGATAATGTCCTTAAAACTTGATTCCCAAACACCATACCAGACAATTGATTACCTTTTTCCGCAGAAAGCTCCTTACTGAAATTCGTACTCTTCAAACACGAATGCTCGTTTCTTCTCCTTAATTCACCACCCTTTGTCTCAGTGTCGCCCCTCTCACCAGCAGCGTCTTTGCGCTGATGGAGCACGTCCACCAGGGACGTGTTTGATTGGTATACATTTGCAAATAGTTTCGGAACTACAGTATTTTCGTAATTTTTTATTAAAATTGTTATATATTAATTTTTTTGCCCGATAATGCCATTAAAACTTGATTCCCAAACACCATACCAAACAATTGATCAGCTTCTACTGCGAAAAGCTCGTTACTCAAATTCGTACACTTCAAACGCGAATGCTCCACCCTATTCTTTAATTCACCGCCATCTGTCTCCGTGTTGCACCTCTCACCAGCAGCGTCTCCGCGCTGATGGAGCACGTCCACCAGGGACGTGTTTGATTGCTATACATTTGCAAATAGTTTTGGAACTACAGTATTTTCGTAATTTTTTTTATTAAAATTGTTATATATTAAGTTTTTTGCCCGATAATGCCCTTAAAAATGTCATTCCCAAACACCACACCAAACAATTGATTAGCTTCTTCCGCGGAAAGCTCCTTACTCAAATTCGCACTCTTCAAACGCGAATGCTCCTCTCTCCTCCTTAATTCACCGTCCTTTGTCTCCGTGTCGCCCCTCTCACCAGCACCGTCTCCGCGCTGATGGAGCACGTCCACCAGGGACGTGTTTGATTGGTATACATTTGCAAATAGTTTCGGAACTACAGTATTTTCGTAATTTTTTATTAAAATTGTTATATATTAATTTTTTTGCCCGATAATGCCATTAAAACTTGATTCCCAAACACCATACCAAACAATTGATCAGCTTCTGCTGCGAAAAGCTCGTTACTCAAATTCGTACACTTCAAACGCGAATGCTCCACCCTATTCTTTAATTCACCGCCATCTGTCTCCGTGTTGCACCTCTCACCAGCAGCGTCTCCGCGCTGATGGAGCACGTCCACCAGGGACGTGTTTGATTGCTATACAATTGTAAATAGTTTTGGAACTACAGTATTTTCGTAATTTTTTATTAAAATTGTTATATATTAAGTTTTTTGCCCGATAATGCCCTTAAAAATTTCATTCCCAAACACCATACCAAACAATTGATTAACTTCTTCCGCGGAAAGCTCCTTACTGAAATTCGTACTCTTCAAATGCGAATGCTCCTCTCTCCTCCTTAATTCTCCGCCCTTTGTCTCCGTGTCGCCCCTCTCACCAGCAGCGTCTCCGCGCTGATGGAGCACGTCCACCAGGGACGTGTTTGATTGCTATGCATTTGCAAATAGTTTCGGAACTACATTATTTTCGTAATTTTTTTATTAAAATTGTTATATATTAACTTTTTTGCCCGATTATGCCCTAAATTTATTCCCAAACACCATACCAAACAATTGATTAGCTTCTTCCACGGAAAGCTCCTTACTCAAATTCGTACTCTTCAAACGCCAATGCTCCTATCTCCACCTTAATTCACCGCCCTTTGTCTCCGTCTCGCCCCTCTCACCAGCAGCGTCTCCGCACTGATGGAGCATATCCACCAGGGTAAACCTTCATCGCAACAACCTCCTAAGCATACTTTTCCAAAGGACCCAACCTCCTAACAAAGTCTTAAATAATCGGTAAAAGTTGTGTTTGTTATCTCTAAATCTACAAGGAAGGCTAGAGGACAACTTCTCCAAGCTTAAATTTCCTTAAAACGCCTTCTTTCCTCTCAAAATCGAAGTTTGAAAAGTTCCCTAGAGAATGTGATTTGTCTGTTTGATGGTTTTCAGAGAAATGTGATGTTGGAACCTACCTCATTGAGTAGCTCCCTTCAACTTTTATGTTGGAAGTGAAGTGTTTTGGTCAATGGAATGAATAGATTTGAAGCTCTCCAAGCTTTGCTGTGGAGGATATGAGAAATGAAGATGATTTTGTTTTTGGCCAACAAATGAGAGAGAAAAGTTCTCTTTAAGTGACCAACCCGCGTTCTCGCGCTAACGGCGCCATTATAGCGCTACTAGCACCAGAATCTAGAGAAAATTGGCGCTACTGGCGCCAGATTTTTTTTTTTGGGCCTTGCTTATTTTACATATCAACCACATTTTTGCAATGACGATGAGGACCTTGCAATTGCTTAGCAGCCGATTGACCCGTGCATACAAAATATTCCACCAATCTGCTATATGTGTGTTTAACCAAGGCAGTTATTGGCATGTTTCTTGCACCCTTTAAAACCCTGTTAAAACACTCAGACAAATTTGTTGTCATATGCCCATACCTTTGTCCCTCTACATCATATGCACGTGTCCACTTTTCCTTTGGGATGCTATCAATCCAGTTTGCAACCTCAGGATTCACAACATCACGAAAACGTGCCAAGGCCAACTCAAAATCGATCATAGAAGGAGTATAACCTGCACACAAATTTAATAACATTACAATTCATTAATACATGTAAAATTGGAAATGAAGTTGTTAACCATACTTAAATTCAATACCGCTCTCTTCAAATTTTCATTTCTGAACTTTTGATTAAAATTGCTAGTAATATGATGAAGGCAAAACACATGATATGCATGTGGTGGCTGCCACCCACAGTGCCTCTCAGCTGCAGATAATATGCTTCGGTGTCTATCAGAATCTTCTTTGTAACATGAGCGCGAATGTTATCCAGAAAGTATTCCCAAGCTTCCAACGTCTCACCCTCAACAATATCAAATGCAAGTGGCAAACATTCATTATTTCCATACTGAGTTGTGGCAATCAACAATTTTCCTTTGTACTTGCCATATAAATGAGTGTCATCAATTTGAATAACCGGTTTACAAAAATTGAAAGCCTCGCAACATTGTCTGAAGTCCAAAAAATGCGGTGAAACACACGTTTTCCATGAATGATTATATGAGCCACATAATAATCTTTTGTTTGAAGATGATAAACAGAACTTGGTGAAAAACGAAGCATATAGTCACACCACCTAGGCAAAAATGCGTATGATTCCTCCCAATCACCGTAGATAATTGCCATTACTTTCTGCTTTGCATACCATGCCTTTCTACATGAAACTTTGTATCCATAGGAATGGGTTATCCTCTCCTGCACTAGTCCAATTAAACATGATGGATCATGCTTTATCATCCCTAACAATGAAAAATGTAACGTTAACATTATTATTAATAATAAAAGAATCATTAATTTTCATGATTATTATGTCATCTAATAACATATCTACTACGAGTGAAGCAATAACATCAGCATCAAGCTGTTTGTGGTCCTGAGAAATGTGATCATTCAAGCAATTGTGATCCCCCACCCCATTTGGTAACTATCTATCTTTCACTGTACGTTGGTTTTACTACCCTAACCCTCCACGGACAATTATGGTCATGCGCACGACATTTCAAGCTTAACTTTGTGGCGTGCTTTCAACCACAATAGCTTCTTGATGCTCCCTCATGAGGTTCCGCTTGATTGTCATCTGTACCTCTTTTTTTTTTTTAATGTAAATTCATGTTTAACAAACAATTTATTCCCTAATATCCATGGACCCTCAACTGAAACAGAATCAGTGGCATAATCTTGTTCACTCGGATGATCCCAATCAATGTACGTGTAATGTGGGATTCCATCCCAAAAAGTTGTATTACCCTCACCTACATGTGCAAACTGCCATTATTATTACAAAAAAAAATACTTGAATGAAAAACAATACATATATGTAAATAAGTGTTGTTTAGTATCACACCTTCAGAATGTTGTGGTAACTGACACTCCCCCACATCCTCATGTGCTTGGATTTGAGACTTCCTCACATCCTGATGTACTTGTATTTGAGTTGCATTTCGACCATCATCCTCATCATTGTCCGAAGCACTAGCATTCTCGGCAAGAAGACGATCTTCTATTGCGATATTTTCATCATCATCGTCAATATCGTCATCCATAACCCAAGTAGGGTCATTTTCATCTTCCATATACAAATTAACAAGCGGAGCAGCAGATGCTGATGCATTATGGGAATAATTGAAATCAACTGACCTCATTGGTAAAGCGAAATCCTCTGCTTCAGCACTATCCACGTACAACTCTAAGAAATATTTTCTTGATTGCTTGAAGAATTCTCCTATTACCATTTCTATATCTTCGTCGTCTGCTACTTGCATGCTAATATATTTATCATCGCATCATATTCTTGCAGTGACCATAGTGAGAGATTGATTACCTTTGAGAACTAATTTTTGACAGATTTTCTGATGCAATTCGTCAATAGTTGAGTTGCGCTTGATACTTGTTGGCCTTTTGTCACCTTCAAAAACAACACTACGTCGACCCTCAATTATCCTACCATTATAATATAGAACAATACGAACAGAATCAGAATGTGTACACATTTTTATATATAACCAAAAAGGACAACAGAAAGTATAAAGAAGCAAATTTTGAGATATCTATGAGTAGAAAGATGATGAAGAAGAGCTCTAAAGAGGATATTGAGTTTAAATAGAGGTGGAATGGCTGAAATGACAAAGAGTCATGCCTGGGGGCGCAACTGGTGCAGAGTCATGCCTGGGTGGGGCGTGACTAGTCACACCTGGGGGAGGCGCGACTCAGCCCCAATTGCGCCTGATGGGGGCGTGTTTAGTTGCGTCTTACTGAGTCGCGGCTCATTATTATAGATGCGTAAATATTTTTAAAACTATAACAAATTCGTAATTTTAAAAAAACAATATTTAAATCACTTCTATGGTTCTAGTGCATTTCCTCACCAATCATATCTATTATTTTCTTTTTATCTCTTTAGTAGATTCAATGTTTAACATTAATTATTCGACCAAATATGTGTACCAACAAACATTATAAATCCAAACTCTCATTCAATCCATCATCTTCAATATCTTTAATTTTAACGTAATTCTTTTAAAAAAATATTAATAAAAAAAATATCATAACAAATTATTTATCATAAATCTAAAATATAATTTATATGCTAAAAATTATTTATTACAAATTTTTAATTATAATATAATTCAGAAATATTTACTTATTATAAATGAATGTATTTAGAATATTGGTTAAAAATTAAAAGAAAAAATTATTGTATAAATAATAAAAGTGTAAAGAAGATCGTTTGCCATTAAAATTACTATCAATTTTAGGTGTATAAAGTAAAGATTTATTCTGTGCAATGCACACTAAACATACTAATAAAATATGTAGAAACCTTAAAAACGACCAAGAAAAACCTAAACAGAGTGTACAGAAGATCAGGTGGAGAGCAGAGAAGGAGATGATGAGGAGATCTGGAAAACATGAAGCGGAGGGAGGAGGAGGTGAAGACACACTCATCGACACCCAAATCCACAGATTCCTCAATCGCCTCTCTTTCGTAGCCATCGCAGTAGCCTCTCTCATGCTCCTCTTCCTCCTCCTCCGTACCCCCGACACGTGCTTCCCCCACCACGCGCCCCGGAAGCCGCACCTCCGCCTCCCGAAATCCACGTGCGACTTCTCCTCCACGCGCCCCTACGTCCCCGCCGAGAAGCGAGCGCTGCGCGTTCAATCCACGCGCCTCTGGACCGCCAAGGTCCTCTCCTTCTCCCTCCTCTTCCGCGACCACCTCCTCCCCCTCCTCCACTCCGCCGCTTCCTCCAACAACAACAACCACTCCCGCGTCCTCTGCGTCTCCGCCGGCGCCGGCCACGAGGTCGCCGCGCTCCGCCGCCTCGGCCTCGACGACGTCACTGGAGTTGAGATCCTCCAGTCCCCGCCACTCGTCCTCCGCGCCGATCCGCATAATCTGCCGTTCTTCGACGGCGCGTTCGACCTCGCCTTCACCGCGAGGTTTGACGAGGCACTGTTCCCGGCACGGTTCGCCGCCGAGATGGAGCGCGTGGTACGGCCAGGTGGCGCGTGCTTTGTTCTCGTTGCGGAGTCTGGGGAGGACGAGGTGAGGGAGGTTGTTGAATTGTTTAGGAATTCGAGGCTTGTTTGGTCCAGTAATGTTTCTTTGACTGGAATGAGAATGACCAGTGTTCTTTTGAGAACTAGAGAAAATTCTTCTTGATTTATTGTTCTGCTGATTCCTCTATTTTTATTCTTTTTATGTATGTATATTTGTTAGTGTATAATTTTGCTGTAAAAATTCTTATCATGTGAAACGATTAGAAATGAAAGTCATCAATTTTATCATATGTTGTAATTCATGATGAATAAATAGTGTATGCACTGACATGTTTAAACAGTCATTGACTTTTTTACATTGACAGTGCATGGAAATGACACTGGAAAGTTTTATTATACTTGAATTCTATTTGTTTCTTGGTTATGTGTGTTTTTGATAATTAATGTCTAGGTGTGCACTAGGTGAAGTTTAAGTGAGCATTGTATTGGCTTATGCTTATGTTCACTTTTGCATCACCTGAATCCAATTTATGTATCACTTGGAAGGGTTATATTTAAAGTTTTGCTATGAGTACAATGTTGTTAAATAACCGTTATAGCACTGCCATGACACTATAATGTGGTGTGTTTTGACCGCTCCGCCAAAAGCAATTTGTGAAGGGAGCCCTGCTATGGCAGCGTCATAAGCCGTAGTGGCGTGTTAATATGGTGGATTTTTGGCTTTCCACCATCCGCCATTGATAACATTGGTGAATTAGTGTTGTAACTCATCATTGGACTGAGTGGGTGAAATTTGTTTTGTTCTTATTTTAATATAGAATCTTGGATGTCTGGGAATATGTGATGTTTAGGGTCTGTAGAAGTATAATAGTTATTCTTGGTGAGTTATGATAGATGAAAGTCTGAGAGATGATACAGGTCAATGATATATGCCCGCAACTCATCATAACCATCACTGATTCTGATTCAAATTGTTTTTTTACATTGAACTTAGATTAATTTCTTTGCAGTTTGAACATGTCTTAACAAAAATTGAGATACTGTAAAAATGGTGTTTTTTTTTCCTATTTCGTCCTTCAGTAGTTATAGCATATGAATGATTGGTGCTTCATACCCAATTCTAATTGTTCTGGATATTTAGACAACAATTTACCCTGATCCCAATTGGTTTGAGATGCATTAAAAGTTCCTCTCCTGTAGTTGAGTTATGAGCCTCTGGTGTTACCTTATGTTTTAATCCTTTCAGTGGATGGCATTTTTCGATGCGTAACTGCGACCACATTTATGCGTGTGTTATACTAGATCACACTGGACTAAAATAATGATTCATTCAATTTATTTTCAGCATGTTTAAGTTGCACTCAAGAATTAATACCCCGTGTTAGATATTTTGAACAAAAGTTTGGTTTGAACTTGGAGGTATCATATTGACTATTGAGAAACTTACAAGTTAATTGGTACTTATTTGGTAATCTATAACCTATCATATATTCTATGATTGAAAGACTTCGTGAATGAATCGTGTTTGAGATTCTCAACACGAATTATATGGTCATGATTGATCCTTAATGGCATTTGAAAGATCCAGAAGTCTTCCTATTATGTCATGTCTTTTACAGAAGCTTGACATATGTGGTTTTCTTTTGATGAAACCCCACTTGTAAGGTGCCTGGATCCACATGTTATGGGGATATCTCTGATTTTTTTTTTCCCAGTTGTTCTTAGTGCTTATCTTATTGTGTCAATTTTTTAATTTAAAATTCATTCTTCTCATCTTGTAACATCTTGTAACTAGCATGTGGAGATCTTAAGAGAGATGGGATTGTACATTGATATGCTCTAGGAGATCAACAACTTGTTATGTGCATCTGTCTGGTGTCGGTCGTTACCAATGTTCTCATAATCTTAGATTCGGACTAGTTATTGAACCGATGAAGGCATTGGTTCAATGGTTAATAATTCAATAAGAGTCGAACTCGAATCAAATTGATTTTAATATAATATCCTAATAATATTGAACAAAAATAACATAATATACATAAATTGATAATAATAAAAAATAAACTTTACTTGAAAGTATCATAATAATATCTTTTTTAAATCAAAACAATGTTGTTTTGAAAGTTAAAAAGAAAAAATAGTTTTAAATGAAACTAGTTAAATCGTCGATTTTTATTAATTTTTGACCAGTTCAATGATTTCGAGTCAATTTAAGAACACATCAATTTTTAGAAAATGTTAAATCGACCATGTTACTTATTTTCTCACAAAAAAAAATTACATGAGGTAACACATTTCCATTTATATATATATATATATATATATTCCCATTTCTTTAAAGAAACAACTAGCAAACAGTTTGCATTTGACAGAATACACGAGGGTGAGTTTGAAAGATAACCAAAGAGCACTTTTTTCGCCTTTATTTATCAGAATCTTTTTCCTAGCCCTTATTTGATGCTTTTTGGTTTGTGATTTTGAAAGTGGCAAGTTGACATAATAATGTGCAATCCTGGAATGAAGCAAATCTGTATTAATGTCTGGACATCTTCGCTAACCATTGACATTCTATCGTCGTGTAGTTGCATCATCTTTTTTTTTTTTTTATATATATATATATATATATATATATATATATATAAATTTGAGTAAATAGTATATAGAGTATGAAGGCTTATCATACTATCATTTAATCACAAAGTGTTATGTTCGATTTGTTGATGTTTATTATAAATTTTAAAATTCATAATTCACATATTTCTAATTAGTTTAGTTGATGTACAGTTTAAAATAGTAAAATGACACATGGCAGTCTCATAAATGCTAAGGTACATGTGACCACCATCCATGTCAGCATTGTCTTATTAATAGGCGCTAATTCAGCCTCTGGAAACCAGTCCGGACACAATGTCCGGGCTCCCCATCAATACCGCCACAGGAGCACGGACATCGACCCTCGGCAGGAGCCCGGACATCAGCAACCCCTTTTTGTTCACTGCCTATCTAAATGCAAGGATATTCAAATAGGTGTAACAACCTTATCTTATCATCTCTCAACAAGTTATCTACTAATTGTTACTTATCTACAAGTAACAATATATCAATAAGGTACACATTATCTCCAATTCAAATTAAGATAACTTCTTACTAATAAATGATAAAAATGGTTAATATATATATTTTTATCAGTAATGTATCATTAATATTACTTTCTTTGTTCATATTATTTTTCTATTTTTCCTAAAACAATATTAATAATTACATAAATTATTTTGATTAAATATCCTTATTTAAAATTAAAATTTAGTTCAGTTTAGTTAAGAATTTAAATGAGATATAAATGAGGTACCGCTAAAACATTAATGATTTTTTTTAAGAAATGGCAAGTTTTTAGATAAACTAAAATTTTTAAAGAGACATATAATATATTAGTTACTAATTCAGTATTCTTTTCCTATTTGGACCCACTGTTTAATCAATTTTGCCCTCAATGGAGGCTTTTGCTTCCAGCACTTCCCAACTTTTCAAAATGACCATAGTAACCTTGTCTTCCTCACTTGTCCATACCTTGTTTTTCTCACTTCTCCATGCTTGGAACATTGTCTTCTTTATTTGTTCATTCTGTGAAACATTTTCATTGCTCATGTTCACTTGCACAAGTGAGTTTTTAATTATTTTGTTCATACTTCGTGTGTTAGTTTACTACAACCAGATTGACTAATTCAGAAATGTTTTATAGAAAAAGAAGTTTTAGGATAGGTTCGAATCAACAAATCCAAAATTAAATTATCCGCATAAGTAACATAATTCCAAACTAGACAATCGGATTTGTTGTTATACAAATCTAAATCAATCAAATTTGAAATTGTGTAATAACAATATCGAATTAAATAATCTGAAAATATAACATATTTTTGAATTTGATAATCCAGATTTGTTCTTATACGAATACAGGTTTCTTGATCAAGAAGTTATTTGTATTTCTTAATAAATTCGAATCAATCAACCCAGAATTGTGTAATAATAATTATGAATTGTTGGATCCGAATTGAGTTTGTGTTTCCTACATCAACTAATCTAGGAATTCAAAACAACATTTCCGAATTGCCTGATCCAAAAATTATATTATTTTCCCGATCAGGGAATCCATAAAGTGTTTGTTTTGAAGTTCTGGATTAGTCAATCCGGTGTATTTTTTTTTTCATTTGTTGATTGCCTTATCTAGAAGGTTGGTTTAAGGTATTTTAATTATTTTTAGTTATTAATTATAAACTGGGGCTATTATAATATTTTGAATATGTTGGATAATTTTTGTTCAATAACTTACTTTTGTTGCTTTTGAAAGGTTTATATGGAAGATGATTATGTGAGGAAAATGTCAGACGAAGTGGATATGGAGGTTGACATGGACAATGACATTAGAATAGATGAAGATATTCATAAACATTATGGACAAGAGATTGGAAAAATTGTTGATTGTAGTGAAGCATTCAAACTACAAAGGTAATTATTTTGTATTTGTTTTTTGTTTGTGATACCTTGAAGATATTGTACATTGACATATTGATGTTGTGTGTTTTGTATATAAGTTTTTTCTACTCAAGATGAATTATTGAAATGGGCTCGGGATGTTGCATTTCAAATGGGTTTTGTTGTTGTCATTTTGAGGTTAGATACATTAAATGGGCAACCTGGACGAAAGAAATTTGTTGTGTTGGATTGTGAAAGGGGTGGAAAGTATAGGCGATATAGAAAAGACTTACAAACCACAGTAAGTGAAACTAGAAAGTGTGAGGGTCCCTTACACAACCAAAGTGTGAGTGTCCCTTACAGAAAAGACTTAAAAGATCGTTGTCCAATACCAAATCTTGATGTGATATGGTCTACACATTGTCATCCTATAGCAAAAGAATGGCTCACTCCCTACATTGGCATAATGCAACAATCTTCACAATTAATTAGTGTCGCCCGCAATTTTGTCAACCTTGTTGAACATTGATTAGACTAATCAATATATTTTTGTATTTTAACATATACTTTTGTAATTGTGTTTGTGAGACCCTAAGTGTGATATTTGTTATTTTAATATGGCTACAATTTCCTAACAAAATTTTGACATAACCTTCCCTAAAATATGATCAGTCCACATTAAAATATCAACATGTATTATCAAGATAAATCATGTTTCAAACACAAAATAAAGATCATTATAATACCAAACATATCATAAAAGTCAATAAGTTCCTATGTAAACCAAATATCATGTCAACAAGTTTCTATAATAATCTCTAAGCTTGTCCACAACCTTCTGAGCTTGTCATACAACAACAAAAGTGTCGCTTGAACCTTATCCCTTGTCGTGGTGCCCTCGGTCACCATCCTTAAGTCAATCATCTCTTGCAAGGGTTCAATAGGCCAACGACATATGTCCTATTAATAAAAAACTTAAACAATTAATGTATCAATATAACAATTCCATCAAAATGTTAAATGCACATTTATACACAGTCACTTACATAAACTGAATTATGATGGTACTTGACTCTGACACATCTCCCATGTTTGGTATCACTAGTGGGACAATGGGAATGTGAGCTTTATTAACTGAGAGTACAAATGGATGCGATATCCTAAAATATCACTCCATGTAACTTGCGACACAACCTGAGGGCCCATTGACCGTCTCATTTGGTCGAATCAAGTGGTATGAAAAATTCAACCACCTCTCTCGATATCCTGTGTGGATATTTCTACTGCTGTATACACAGATGGGTGTCGAGGAATAGTCTAATTATAACCAAATTGCCGCAAGACTCTCTCAGGAAAATGTAGATGCATGTTTGACCCTAGCCTAATATATGCAGAAAATAGTGATAACATGCCAAAGGGACGAGCATTTTGGTGCTCCTTATATGGAATCCAATGCACTTTATTTGTGATCAACTTGTCCAATGCTGATCGGTAATTGGCTCATGATAGTAATCTTCTGGCAACTGTCCACCAATTGGCTCGTGGTAATCCCTCTATATATTTTCCATTCACCTCCCTTTGCCCAATAATAGGAAAATGCTCGTAGATCCATGTCTTCTTAAACAATAACAAAAGTAACAACATTGATTTTTAAGTATTAAATTCCCTATATTTAAGGTTACCATGATAATAATAATTACTTGCAATAGAGTTGCATAACTACCGAGTTGCTTTGTATTTGTAAAACCTGCATCACCCAATTGCTTATACAAATATGTAAGTGTAGCTTTACCCCATGCATATCCCCCACATTGATCAAGGTGACCAAAACAGTGTAAGAATGACACATTGGCTTGTGTCCAACTCTTGTTAGCAAAAATTGAACATGCACTAAGTGCAACAAGTAAGCTTTAGCAGTCTAGTCCTACTGCTCGTCCCTACACCTATTTGCATAAACTCCTCGCAACCAAGATAAGTGAACATGGCCCTCTCTACACTGTTTAGTCTAAAAAAATGTGTCCTCCTTGTTCACTCCCAAAAGCTCCATCAACCATGCAATAGTCATCTCTTTAAACATGTGGGGGTAACTATAAAAACCACCAACAATAGAAATATGCAGCAATAATGACAATCATCAAGTGTGATTGTCATCTCTCCAACGAGCAAATGAAAGGTGTTGGTCTTACAATGTCACCTCTCAGCAAAAGTAGATAAAAGTCCCTTGTTAGCGGTTTCATAAGTACATTCTATCAATGGAAGTAACCCTGAATCCTCCACCACTCTCATGATCTCCTTATGGGGGGAAGGGGGAAAATCCCTTGACTTTTTCCCATGTACTACTAGCTTTAACTCTTCACGGTCCTACAAAAATTTATATTTCAGTATGCCATTATGAAATACAAATCAATTAACAAAAAATGAAATATTAAATTGTTGTTATTGGTGAAAGATAGGGTCTTGAAACCCGAAGACATGTGAGAAGAAAAACAAAAAATTTTCAAAGTAGAAACACACATACCATTCAAGAATCATTCTTTAGGACATAGATGTTACGTCGTTTGTATTCGAAAATTGATGATCAAGAATAGGCTTGAAGATACAAGCCCTCTAATGTTGATCCATACCACTTCTTGTCAAGACTCAAGAACACTTCTTGAATGCCACCAACAAACACCAAAGGAGGCAAGCTAGGTGCACCAATGGAGAGGAAGAAGGTTAGGTTTTAAAGTGTTTTACTTATCTAAGAGACTCACCAATAGATGATATTGGTAGTTGAATTTTCAGCCAAAACTCACACAAAGGGGCACGTGAAAAGGAGGAAGATAAATGGGGTTTTTCTCAAAAACAATTATTCGAGAACTATGATCACAAAAGTATATTTATAGAAGAATTTTAGGTCAGATTTTTAACCATAAAATTCTGATCATTAAGCATCTCACACGTGAAGAAAAGATAGAGTTGTTGTATTTCAAAAATTATCAACAACCTCCTATCTTATCTTCTTAAGACCAAGTCAATTACTTGGAATTTATTTTGCCAAATAATAATCAAATATCCAGCCGTATGATAAGTCTCTAATCAGCCCTCAAACTTCTTCCTAAAATCTAGGATATGATCATGATAAGATGCTAGTTGAATTCAAATTCAAATCTAGCTCTTATTTTCTCCTTTTGATATGAAACTATCTACTATAGTTAATTCATATTTAAATTCAAATATTCAAATTCAAAATTTAAAGTATCAAATTTAAATATTAGATAATTAATTTAACTATTTAAAATAATTAATAATGTCTTGGACTATCCAAGCCCATTAACTCTATTCATGCGCCCCTCTCTCTTTAAGATAAGTTTCTAAACTCTTTCTCGGGCCAACAATCATTATTAGGCCAAAAACATTTAATGTTATAATGTCATGACAATAAAGTGTTAGTGTGTGACCCATTAGGCCCAACATAACTACTGACATAAATGAGTTTGGGCCCAATAAGGCCTCTACCCATTTAATGACAACACAGAGCACTAGCAATGCTTTGTTGCCCAAGAACTA
This sequence comes from Glycine tomentella, assembly GCA_007407185.1. NCBI lineage: Eukaryota > Viridiplantae > Streptophyta > Magnoliopsida > Fabales > Fabaceae > Glycine > Glycine tomentella. The sequence continues at coordinate 22,616 of PYAF01005017.1, forward strand.
GTTAGGTAAATGACAAGATCATCATATTAAATCTATTTGGTTTCCGTATGTATTTCCTTTCGTCTCGGTTACTTTCCCATAAAACCTAGGGTAAGGAAACGTATCAGCCCTTGCGGTCTAGGGTAAGCTTTAATATGAAATAAGGAGTCTCCAATTTTACTGACTCTAAAGGCAAATCATCTCATAATTTCTTTTACTATGCATAGATTCCCGAGTCCCGTAGATGTCATCCCAATTTCTCCAGTTTACAGATAACCTAATCTCTCACAGAGATTTGACGAATTCCTTCAGCTAGTCACCCTAGACTCGTGTTCTTTCAGGACATGCCCAAAGGTATACCTATGTGTCTCCATGTTTCAGGCAGACGAGGTATACAATCAAAGTATGTCTTCTAGAACACAGTCTAGGTGAAAACTTCTGGTCTAAGGAAAGACACCCCCAAATAATAAGAGATTACTCTAATGATACTATCTGTGAGATTTCCTCATAGAATCTCTTTGTGGGTCCGTTTAGTGCGAGCTATACCCTTATAGGTCCACCCACGACTTTAGCTAAGACATCTCCATGTTTGTAGCTCATGAGGTCTTTACCTTGTATCTGCATACAAGTAGATAAGTCGTGCTAGTCTTACCCGAGATCATTGATCCCCATTTTCAGTGTCTCTATACTAGGAACTTAAAATTTAGGAGTAGTCATCTGGTATCCGTGAATCCTCATGATCGTGATCCCATCACTGATATTCAAGAGATACCTATTCTATTCCAAGGGTTTTATCCAGTTACTCATATATTAATAATGATATCGAGACAGAATATGAAACAAGATAAAGAGCGCTTGTAATTTATTCATGATAATATGAAAAGTACATGTACGTCCTGATCTAATGAAAAGATTGTCTCTAAGACATCCATATACTAACAATTGGTATACCAAGCTATCCCACAGTTTACAAGCCATATGATCAGCATATTTAGTAAGGACTAATTTGTCCTTAGGTTCACCACCAAACATAACATCTTCAGGTGCAACATCACTAACTGCAACATGTTTGGGAGCTACGTAAATCTCTTGCTCCCATCTACAATTGTACGTCTTTTACACCTACGTACAGATGCAATAGGTCTGGTGTGGTCACCACCTCTTGTATATGACATATCTATATAAACAATAACATGAACGTACGATAGTCAGAATTAGAGTCAACATATTTTAAATATAGTCTAAATATTGTGAAGATAGTCTAACACATTCTAACATTTGTAATCAAAGTCAAAGTCAATATAATTAACATATCCTAACAATTACAATATCCTACATATCAATTAACATATCATAACAAATATAATTTTCTAAATACCAATTAAAATTACAAATATGGGTTGCTAAATATTTTTCTTTAATAACAATTTCCTTGATATCAATTTGCAAGATAAAATTGCAGAACAAATGATCTGGAGTAATGTAAGTCAATTTGGAAATCTGTTCTGGATTGAATGATCTTTTATATTACAATAAATTACGGATTAGTCAATCCAGAACAAATTTTTGGATTGACTTGCATTACTCCGAATCAAGTTATCTGTAATTGGACAAGGCAATCTAGAAATGTATTTTAGATTGCATGATTCGTAACATTTGGAATATTATGGATCGTGCAATCCATAATACATTTTCGGATTGCCTTGTCCAATTATGGATAGCTTGATCCAAAATTTGGATCAAGCTATTTAGAAATGTTACATAAAATATAAAAATAAAAGGAAAAAAAAACGAAGATTGATGGCCCAATTACAGATATCTTGATTCAGATACAACAAAACACAGTTTGGATCAAGCTATTCAGATATGTTACGGAAAATAAAAAATGAAAAAGGACAACTGATAAAACTTACCTATTGGAAAAAATGTCGAAGTGGGTGATCTCAAACTCCTTCTACTCACAAACAAGCAGAAGAAAAGGGAAAACAAGAAGCCAATGGAGGTCGGGGGTGTAGGGCGATGAGGAGGGGGGAAGAGGAGGTGTCACGTGGTGCAGAAGAAAAGAAAGAAGAACCTAGGTTAAGTTAAAATGGTGAGGGCATATTTGTTCATTTGCCTATTTTTTCAAATAATGGGAGGTGCAGGAAGCAACATTGGTGTGCATGAAGCAACAGCCCCCAATGGCCTACTTTGCTGTTCGGGCAACATCATTGGGCTGGGGTCCGTAGGGTATGAAGAGGGTAGTCAATGATTGTTTTTCAACCCTATTAAATTAAAACTGCAATCAACAACAGTGCCATATGCCACCTAGTAAGTCACACTCAAATTTAAATGTATGAGCAATTTTTAAATAGCCAAAGTAAGTTCTTTTTTATAGAGCCACCGACCTTCGATAGAAAGTAGAAATGGATACTTGCCCCAGCATCTTGGACAACTAAAACAAGTCAGGAAAATCGAAAGGACCAAATAAACTTTTGCAGAGGACAGTGTTTTTTTTTTTTTTTTAATAAAAAATTCACTTTTGCTGAAAATATAGTTTAATGATGCATTATCATATTCTCAATCAATTTGTAATCATATTCAAAAAAATTTAAAGTGATTGTTATTCATGTAAATAACTTTATTATATATGAAGATTTGTAATTTATATAATCAATTTGTAGTCATATTCAAAATAATTTTTGAAGTAATTGTTATTTAAGTCAATAACTTTATTATATATGAAGATTTGTAATTTAATGAAAGTGGAAAATTATTTTATATTTTCGTTATATATTCTACTTGTTTTATTTTTTATTTTTTTATTACATTACTTATTTTATGTCATTTTTTCTCTTTTAATCTCTTTGTTTCTTATAGAAATTATACTGAAAAATATTATACAAATAGCATCTGTAATTTCTTTTTACAACATTTGCTTATCTCACACTTACTCAGCAAAATAATATGTGCTTATCTCATACTTCTTAATTTCTCCTCTCTTTTGATCATTTTCCTTGTAAATATTATGGTGAAATAATATTGTAAGAGTAGCATTAGTTGCTTCTAGGAGGCTTCACCCAACAGTTGCTTCTATAGGTCAAGAGCACAGATACCGTTCTTTTTTCTATTTATTTATTTATATAAGATACAATTCTCGTCATTATTTATCTAAAGCATGAAATTCTATTAGACAACACTCTTCAACAATGAGATTACTGTATGAACAACACTACATATCCAACATATTAATTATAAACGTAAAACCAACATTTACCCAATGACAAAGCTACTTTAAAAAAATTAATTTTATAACTCAATAGCACATACCAATATATCATCATCTCAAGATCAATCTACATATTGAATTGGTTATTTCTAGTAAACGATGTTATTTTCTGATGGATTCCTGATTAAGAAAACAGCCAGGGGCGTTGAACAAATATTTTGGTAAAAAAGGTAAACTGGGTATGGTGGTCACTGGTCCCTTTTACTTTCCTTAAAATATTGAAAGAATGCTATACTTTGAATAAATATGCAATCTCAACAACCCCATCCTTCTTGCTTTATCGCTGAAAAATGAGAAGTGGGAAAAATAAAAATAAAACACAGAACAGGAAACAGACAGAGAATGCAGTGAGAAGAACATGAAGGCACTCATATTCTCACAGAAGTTAGATTCCAATACTCAAAATACATAATTATATGATTTTAACAGAGATTTAATATCAGTGGAAAAATCAATTAGAAATCGTTCTTATATCACCTTTAAGGATTAAAAACGTGCTTGGAAATAAGATGAAAAAGTAATTTTGCCAAAAGGTACAGTCTTGTTTTTCCTTTTATTTGACTATTATCCATGAATTTACATTGAAACGTGTATCCACCATTTCTAACTTCAATCCAAACATGTATTAAATAGTTACTATAAACTATACATAGCTACTTTGTGATTGAATGATATCATAAAAAGAACTTCGTACTATGGTACGGTGCATATATTATTTATTCTAATTATATGAACAATATAAGACGAGTATCAGTTTCTGCTGCTGCTGCTGCATTTTAGCCAATATCTATGTTCCAATATCATTCAAGAACTATTTACTTCCCACTCTAATTGTAAGGAAGAAAAAACAAATCAAAAGAATAAAAACATTAAGCAACTAAAGAAGATATTAGATTAGTAACGAGTGTCCCTTCTTCTAGTGACCCGAATGTAGCAAAAAACAGCAGCAAAGATGGCAGTAACAAGCCCTCCAATGATGACACCTCCACCTGCCACTGATTTGTCCGAAGAATGATGTTTTCCCATTCTTCGAATTTGTGGTGCCTCAGCAGCTTTAGCTTCTCCATTTTTCTCTTCTTCTTCTTCTTCTGATGACTCTTCAATAGCTCCAGAAACTGCAACTTTATGATCACTATTCTGATCATCGTTAAGTTGAACTCCTGTTTGAGTTTTATGCTCAAAAGGGTTCAACACTGTGAGTGGTGCTTGTGCCTGATCAGACTCATGAGCCTTGACATGAAGTACTAAGATCTGAGCAAGTAGCAGAACAACCACACCAAGCTTGTAATTCATTCTCAAAAACATTGTGTATTATTTGGTGCAACTACTTTTTAATAGTGGAAAAGCTGTGACAAACTAGGATTCGGAGTTATAGAGAAGAGGCTAAAAGGTAGTGAGTGTTAAGGAGAGAAAGAGAAAGTCCTAAGTGAATCTCTTATCTATGGTTACTTACATATTCTGATGGAAAGCACACGGGGTGGAGGGATTTTAAATAGAGTGGGTGTGGAGTTTTTTATATATAAAAAAAATCCAATGGAAGGAAATGGATGGCTATGATATGATCTTCTTCTTGGGAGGAACGGGTGGCCCTTGAAAATGGGTCCCTTGCATTATAAATTGTTATCTATGAAAAGATGGTAAGAGTTTGGCTTTAGCATTAAAGATGAATAGCTGGCTAGCCGTCCTCTAATACAATTTAGACTAGTGATTGTTGGGAAATAGGAATAGTTTGTCTTCAAAAATAATAGCAAAGTGGCTTTTCAAAATAAATTGAAATAAATATTTATTAATTATAATTTGGCTTAGATGCTTTTGATAGTTATAAATAAGTGATTGTATTATAATTATTACATTTAAATGAGTGAATATCAATTTAAATCAAAAAATTATATTAATGGATCAAATTAGTTTTTAAAGTTAATAATACCATAAAATAGTCAAAAATTATAAATCAACAGTCAATTTAGTCTTTTTACTATTACCAATGGATGGTTAAGTTGATACATCAAATAACTGAACGTGAGTCAACTAAGAAAATATGTGGTTAGAATTGTCAATGTAACTATATAAGTCATGGATAATAAATCAATCCTACTAACCACGGATTCAAAATTAAGTAGATTGGTCAAAATGGACTCCTCAAGATTATAGATCAAATATAATCTGACTCACTTAATTAGCTTACGATTCAATGATTCACTTAGGTTGAACCGAAAATAAGCCTTCTTGGCTTATGAGTTATATATTGAAATTGGTAAAATTATACATGGACATTATTGTATATCATTGTACACGTGTCTATCTTCCGTGTCAACCTTGTTACAATAATAGTATATTTCTGCCTTAAATGTCAACTCGGACACGACGAATACAATTTGTCTGCCCTCCATGTCATCCTTGCTACAGTAGTGCAGACGTCCACCTACATAACTTCCAGAAGCTCGTGGACCGCAACAACCATTCTGTTGTATATATTCGAGATAATACAACCATCTTATATCCTAAAATATCTCCAGTTATCTACAAGCTATTATTTATCTATAAATAACAACATATCTATAAGGTACACATTATCTCTAATTCAAATATAACTACCTGCTATTATATGTTATTATCTTATCAACAGATTACTAACAAACAAAGGCCCAAGGCCCATACTCCACACTATAAATACAGGTTTTCTCTAAACCTTTAGAAAAAAATGAGTTTGATTGACTCTCATAATCAGCTCATATCATAACTCATCCGAGACATTCTCATAATCCTCAAACACTTTCTCTTATACACTTGATTATTCTTCAATAATTAATGTACTTACTTGAGCGTCATAGTGTTTTTTCTTTGTTTTGTAGGTCCTCTCCTTAACAAAGATGATTATCTATCTGGCGTGCAAAGTTTGGAACCCACTTATCATCATTCGTGGAATTTCCAGATTTTAGTAAGAACATTTGGCGCCGACTGTAGGGTCGCGGTAAAACATACCCTGCGGCCTTGCACTCAAACAAATCATCAAAACACATTCATGGTCAACTCACGTTTCAGCATCTGACGCGACACTTCTGTGGAGGTGTCCAACCCTCCACAGACAACCATGATGAACGTCGACACCCTTCAGCAACTCCAAAACCGCATGGCAGAGATGGAGCGGAGGTATCAAGAAGAAATCCAGAGGCTGAAAGCTGGCCATGATCGACAGGAGACATCAACCGGGAGACGAACAATCCCTTCTCACGAGGAACGAAACAACTCAAGGCAAATCGCACCCTTGACAACATGTCGACCTTCTGGGCGGTCCTAGTTCAACAAGGGTATACCGTCCAGAAGGGCTGACATCATGGCGACATCCTTTTGTCGACTGCATCATGGAAGTTGATGTAATGTCTACAACCATTAGACATTAGGTTTTCCAAATCTTCCTTGCAATGAAACTCAATCTTCAAGCAAACTCCAAGAAATGGAGAATTCTGCACTTTCACAGAATTCGGGGCTTTTTAAGAGATTTCTAATTTGTAGAAATGGATTGTGGAAGAAGAATAGGAATTCCAATAAGTCTTGCAAGAATCACCACAATAGCAGAGAAGCCATTGATAAGAAACAAGAAGGTTCTTGAATAAGAACAAGAGATAAATCCTCTCAACAATTTTAGAATTGTATTAATTGAATCAAAAGTGTTTACAAACAGTTTTGGTGTGGTTTATATAGCCCACGAAATTATAAGCTAAATGACCCTAAATGTAAGTAAAATGCAAATTGAAATGAAGCCCAAATGTAGCTTGTAGTGCAAGCTTTGTTCAAAACGACCTTTGGCTTCAAAAAATCGCATTTCTACATAAACTTCTGCTTTAATCGATTATTTAACCTAAATAATCGATTACTTGGTTTGGTAATCGATTATTTTGCTCTAATCCTTCCTGGAAACAGATTTAGGACCAAAATAATCGATTAATTCGACATGTAATAGATTAAAACAGAGATACTTTCATTTTTCAGGTTGATTTAATCGATTACAGGATGCTTGTAATCGATTACAGGTATCAGAAAGATGCTTTTAATCTGTTACAGGATGCTTTTAATCTGTTAAAACAAACAACACTCCTTATGTGTTTCCACTACTTTTGTGGGCTTCTTTTTGGCTTCTTCTTGCTTTTCCAAGAGATACAAGTTAGATTGGATATGATCTTGAAGTACTTGAATCCTAGCTCTTTAGCTTGCATTGATCGTCCATCAGAAGTCGACCTTCCTCCTGGGTGGAAATCTCTCCATCTAGAAAGGTGTGACTACACCGTTGACCAAGACGAACATCTGGGTGCGTAGTGACACCATATTATGTCGAGTGTTTCCTACCTCTCTAAAGGGAGCAGCTCTGGCATGGTATGTTGGATTCCCCCCAAGTCTATAGACATCTTCAACACTCTGATCGAAAAGTTCAGGTGCATAGTACGCAACTAGCCGATCTTATAGGCTAACCTTAGTTGCACTGGCTACCTTGCGTCAAGTAGACGACAAACCTTTTCGAAATTTCATGGACCGATTTGGACAAGTTATTGTTCAAATCAGGAACCTCAATCTTGAGGTAGCATTGCACTCGATGATGCTAGCATTATGGCCTGGAAAATTCATGGATAGTCTATGCAAGAAACCTCCTTCTAGCATGGATGAAATTCGTGAACGAGCTAAAGGCTACATACAGATGAAGGAGATGTCTAAGTTTCAGAATGAAATTAGACAAGCAGGACAGAAAAGAGAGAAGCAAGACATGACAATAAAAGCCGATTCAAAGAGACCGAACAAGAAACAAAGGATGGACAAATATCAGCCTATCCCTAAAGGACCCAGGTATGAAAGATATACTCCTTTAACGGTCGATTGGGCTACGATCATGGAGGAAGCATTCAACAAAGAGGTACATGTAGTACTACGCACTCCCTCATCATCTTTCAAACAAGGGACAGATCCGAACAAATATTATCGATTTCATCACGGCAGTGGCCATAACACTGAAGAATGTTGGGCCCTGAAAGATAAGATAGAAGAGCTCATCCAGGCAGGGTATCTGTCTCGGTTTGTGAGAAGACCTGACAATCCCTCAACTGGAAACAAACCTGAGGAAAGACGAGAAGCTCAATACAGGAACCATGACAGGAACCGAGATGTTGATAGAAGGCCTGAAGATAGGGGAAGACAGAGACAACAATGACCCAGATAGGAGCATCAGCTTCCTTGCCAACAAAAGAATGAACCTGCCTAGCAAATCCAAGGTAACATCAACACCAGCGCGGATGGATTCTCGTACAGAGGTTCTTCCAATCAGTCTCGAAAGAGACACTTGCATGCCATACGAGACATTGACATTAACTGTGTTGATGTTCCCTTACCACGGAGCCTCTCACCTATAACTTTCACAGACGCTAACTTTGCGGGAATTAATCCTGTCAACTAGGATGACCCAATGATGGTTTCCCTTATAATCGCCAACTTCAAAGTGTCAAAGGTCCTCATTGATCAAGGCAGTTCTGCCGACATTTTGTATTAAAGAGCATTTCAGAAGCTGGAAATTTCACCAAGCATGATTCAGTCTCACCCTAGACCACTCTTGGGCTTCGCAAGAGACAGGGTAGACACCCGAGGGTATGTAGACCTCATGACTACCTTTGGATAAGGAAGATTTTCTAGAAGTTTCTCCGTCAAATAATTGATTGTAGAGGCCGACACTGCTTACCTTGCTTTAATCGGCAGAAAAACTTTGAATGAACTTGTTGCTATCGTCTCTACACCTCACTTGAAAATGAAGTTTCCCACTATAACAGGGGAGATTGTCACTGTTAAAAGCGATAGAGGACTTGATACTTATGACAAGCCTCGATCTGTGCTGAAGACAGATTCTCTTATCGGCTGAGGAAATAGGTAGCCGCCCACCCATTCTTAGACCAGAAGCAAGTCCGACAGTGCTATGCGGAAAGCTTGAAAGTGGCACTGTATCCTTCCAAAAGGAAGACTGTCAGGCACAGTCCCACTTCGGGGGTACTAGTCAGGTAATGAGCATAGATAAATGATCCATCCCTTACACATTGATTGTCTATACAGCTCACTAGGATGACACCTTTGATGTGGATCTACGCGATGACAACATCGATAAAAGAACTTGTCAAACTACAACTCAGACCTAAACCTGGACAATGTACACAGCTCAGCGAATACCTCATTGGTCACGAGCACAGACACATAGTTGATATTCTCCGTAAGAATGAAGACTTATTTGCTTGGCAATCATCTGATATGCCAGACATTGATCCTAGTGTCATATGCCACAAGCTAAGCTAGTATCTTAGAAGAAACAAAATATGGGGGAGGAAAGACGAAAAGCAGTGAAGGAAAAGGTCGACAAACTACTCAAAGGCAATTTCATTAGAGAAGTCAGGTATTCTACTTGGCTTGCCAACGTTGTCATGGTTAAAAATGTCAGTGGCAAATGGCACATGTGCACAGATTTCACCGATCTCAACAAGGCATGCCCAAAGGACTCATACCCGTTACCCAGCATTGATAGACTGGTCGATGGTGCATTCGGGTTCTAGGTCCTGAGTTTCTTGGATGCGTACTATGGGTACAACCAGATCAGGATGCACTCCCCAGATGAAGAAAAGACGATATTCATCACTGAAGATGCCAATTATTACTACAGAGTCATGCCTTTCGGCTTAAAAAATGCAGAGGCCACATATCAACGACTTACGGACTGTGTCTTCATAAAATAGATCAGACGAAATGTCGAGGTTTACGTTGATGACATGGTTGTCAAGTTTCAAAACGTAGCTCAGCATGTGACAGATTTAGAAGAAGTATTTGAAGAAGTGCGAAAGTATGACATGCGCCTTAACCCCAAAAAGTGCACATTCGGAATGGGGGCAAAAAATTCCTTGGTTTCATGATCACACACCGAGGAATTGAAGTCAAGCCAGACAAATGCTCAGCCATTTTACAGATGCATAGCCTAACTAATGTGAATGAGGATCAAAGACTGAATGGAAGACTGGCGGCTATATCATGATTCCTCCCAAAGCTCGCCGAGAAGGCAAAACCCTTTTACAAGTTACTCAACAAGACTGAACCATTCCTCTGGAATGAAGCCTGTAAACAGATCTTTGAAACATTTAAGAAGACTATTGTTGCACCACTAGTCTTGAGTCGACCTAGACCAAAGGCACCTTTGCTTCTCTATCTCTTAGTTGCGGACGAGGTTGTCAGCTCAACATTGTCCAAGAAGAAGGGAAGCACCAACTCCCTGTCTATTTCACCAGTCGCATGCTACATGATGCCGAGAAACGATATCAAATGATTGAGAAGATAGCCTTGGCACTTGTCACCTCTGCTCGACGTCTCCGACCTTACTTCCAAAGTCACTTGCTAATTGTGAAAACTAACTATCCTATTAAGCAGGTACTGCGGAAACCAGAATTGGTAGGCAGGAAGGTAGCATGGTCGGTTGAATTATTAGAGTTCAACCTACAATATGAACTACGTGGCCCCATGAAAACACAATTCATGGAAGACTTCTTAGCAGAATTTGTAGGGACGACAAATCTACCCAGACTGGTGGAATCTCTATGTGGATGGAGCGTCCAACATGCACGGAAGTGGAGTAGGAATTATTCTTGAGGGTCTTGCAACATCACACCAGAACAAGTCCTCAAGTTTAATTTCAAAGCCTCCAACAACAAAGTCGAGTACGAGGCACTGATTGCAAGACTTAGGCTCGCAAAAAAAGTTGGAGCAAAGTATCTGAGGTGTTACTCCAACTCACAACTCGTCCAAGGACAGGTCACTGACAAATTTCAGACCAAAGAAGTCATACTCCTCTAATACTATCATCTGGTCAACACACTTATAGATAACTTTGAGTGTTTTGAGATGTATCATATACAGCGAGAGAGTAAAACCAGGGCTGACCTACTCTCCAAGTTAGCCAGTACTAAGAAGACCAGGCACCTCAAAACCATCATCCAAGAAACACTCTAAAATCCCATCATTGACACCCAAGAGATAATGGCAACCGATTTGGAAGAACTTAACTGGAGGACCTCTTACAGAAGCTTTTTCACTAAGGGGACACTACCGACAGATGAAAACGTGGCTTGACGTTTGAAGAGGAAAGCCAGCTACTACGTCATCCTTGATGGTGAACTATTCAAAAGAGGGTTGATTGCCCCTCTACTCAAGTGTCTGAATAACCAACAAGCGAACTACGGCAAAAGAACCAAAATAATATTTTTTTATTAAATATTTACGAATAAGGAGCTGTTTCCAAAATATTTACAGAAATAGGGCTGTGTAACATGCCTGGATTAGGCATGTTACAACACGCCTAGATTGGGCGTGTTGTAACATGCCTAATCCAGGCATGTTACAGCCGCCCCATTTCTATAAATATGGCTGCCCCCTCAGACTGTCCCTCATAGTTGGCCTTCCAGTGTTCCGTGTCTTTGCTAAACTGCCTACTTGACACTATAGTTAGTTGGCTGAAACCGGAAAGGCCTTAAAACCTATTTTCATTTTTTTAGAGATTTTTGAAGTTGTTTTGAGTGACGAGAAGCATGAGTTCACGTGGGGTTTAGGGTTTGGGTATTCTGGTGAGGGGTCAGGATTGTGTCGGCAGGCGTACATTGTGTTTAGGGTTTGGATGGTTTGGTTGGGGTTTAGGGTTTTGTGGTGAGTTTAGGGTGTGGTTGGGGTTTAGGGATTGGTTGGGGTTGAGGGGTTGGGTTTAGGGTTTGGCTAGGGTTTGGGTGAGGTTTATGGATTGGTTGGGGTTTAGGGTTTGGCTGGGGTTGAGGGTTTGGCTAGGGTTTAGGGTTTGGCTGGGAGGGTTTGGGTTTAGGTTTGGCTAGGGTTTATGGTTTAGGTTTAGGGTTTGGCCGAGGTTTATGGATTGGTTAGGGTTTAGGGTTTGGGTGTTCGGGTGAGGGGTTAGGGTTGTGTCGGCTGGCGTACATGGTGTTTGGGGTTTAGGGCTGTGTGTTGAGTTTAGGGTTTGGTTGGGGTTTAGGGTTTGGTTTAGGGTTTATGCTTTGGCTGGGGTTTAGGGTTGTCTCTGCAGGCGTACATGGTGTTTAGGTTAGGGTTTAAGTTGATTTCTTTTTAGTTACTTTTTAGATACATACTTAGATACATACTTATAAACGTTAAGTCGAGTCTTTAATAGTCGTACTTTGTCCTCGTTCCACACAACTTGTGAAACATGGATGCGTTGAGTACGCCTACGCAAAGCGCCCCATTTGTTCGGGGTAGGAACCACATAAGATGTCTGATCCATCGGCTCAGCCTCATGATCCGATATAGAGCGCTGCGAATCAGATCCAGATAAATCAGCCATGTTATCAGTAACTTCATACACCAAAAATAAAAATCCATGTTAACAATTATGTACAATTCACAAATCATTAAAACAACAAATTTCTGAACACTAAACCCTAAAACCAAAACCTAAGACCATAGTTGTGAAAATCGGTTCGGTCATTGACCAGGTCGAGTAGTGGGTCACTGGGTGAGTGGTTCAAATCGGTTTTAATAACTTTGCCTAAAACCCTAAACCCTAAACCTTGAACCAAACCCTAAACCATGCAACCAGAACCATGAAACCAACCTAACTCAACCCTAGCCCAAACGTCACATACCTGACCCACCAAACCCTAAACCCTTAACCGCACACCATTGTCGCATGACCATGAAACCCAACCCTACCCCAAACGTCCCATGCCCACCAAACCTAAACCCTTAACCACAAACTATCGTCACATGACCATACCCTAAACACAACCTAACCATGCCCAGCAAACCCTAATCCCTCAAACCGATGTACCTATGCCCACCAAACCCTAAACCATAAACCACAAACCCTCATACCATTACCATAAATCCCAACCCTAAACCCTAATAATTTACCCTCATACAATAACTACACATTAACCCTAAATTCTAAATTCTAATCATTTTATCCAAACACTACAGTACCAAACACCTAAACGATATCAACTACAAAACACTAGCAACACAAATTCTTACCAAAAAATGAATCACTTAACGTTTATAAGTATGTATCTAAAAAGTAACTAAAAAGAAATCAACTTAAACCCTAACCCTTAACACCATGTACGCCTGCAGAGACAACCCTAAACCCCAGCCAAAGCATAAACCCTAAACCAAACCCTACATCCCAACCAAACCCTAAACTCAACACACAGCCCTAAACTCCAAACACCATGTACGCCAGCCGACACAACCCTAACCCCTCACCCAAACACCCAAACCCTAAACCCAAACCCTAAACCTAAACCCTCAACCCCAGCCAAACCCTAAACCCCAACCCTAAACCTAAACCCTCAACCCCAGCCAAACCCTAAACCCCAACCAATCCATAAACCTCACCCAAACCCTAAACCCCAACCAATCCATAAACCTCACCCAAACCCTAAGCCCAACCCCTCAACCCCAACCAATCCCTAAACCCCAACCACACCCTAAACTCACCACAAAGCCCTAAACCCCAACCAAACCATCCAAACCCTAAACACAATGTACGCCTGCCGACACAACCCTAACCCCTCGCCAGAATACCCAAACCCTAAACCCCACGTGAACTCATGCTTCTCGTCACCCAAAATAACTTCAAAAATCTCTGAAAAAAACGAAAATACACTAGAATAGTAGGCAGTTTAGCAAAAACACGGAACACTGGAAGGCCAATTATGAGGGACAGTCTGAGGGGGCGACCATATTTATAGAAATGGGGCAACTGTAACATGCCTGGATTAGGCATGTTACAATACGCCCAATCTAGGCGTGTTGTAACATGCCTAATCCAAGCATGTTACACAACCCCATTTCTGTAAATATTTTGGAAACAGCCCCTTATTCGTAAATATTTAATAAAAAAATATTATTTTGGTTCTTTTGCCAGCGAACTACGCCCCGAGAGAGCTTCACAAGGGGATTTGCGATCTTCACATAAGAGGACGCTCCCTTTCCACCAAAGTAGTTCGAGCAGGATACTACTGGCCGACAATCAGGACCAATGCCTTCGAATTCATCTGACGATGCAAAAGGTGTCAGGAGTTTGCGGACGTCCCACGAATTCCCCTTGACAACCTTCACACTATCTCTTCTCTATCGCCCATCGCAATGTGGGGGATGGACATCTTGAGACCACTTCCTACAAAGCTCCAGGAATGGTCAAGTTCTTATTCGTGGCTATCGACTACTTCACCAAGTGGATCGAGGCAAAGCTATTACGAGAGATAACTAGTGTAAACTAATATTATAAGACAATTATATTAACTATTTATCATTGTTGGATATTATTTTATGTTGTCAAATTAAGTGAGTCTATTAGACTACTATATAAGGTGATATGAGCTTCAATGAGCATATGTCGGTGTTGACCCATTAGGGGATAATAAGAATCCTATTAAGTTAACATGCTATAAGAAGGATATGGTCCCTAATATACTGAGTCATCCCACATAATTTCTCTTCTGCTTATCTAAAGAGTTACAAAGGTCCTATTATTGTGGAATAATGCGGCTTCGATTGTGGAAGAGCCATAAGGCCACCCACTACATTATTCAATGGTTGTTCATGATTCAACTATTGTGAAAAATGCTTTGATCATGAGTCAACTACGGATTCATATATATTTTATTCTAATCCTTAATAATCAAATATGTTGTAGATATAAGACCTTTGATTTTTTTGGTTTTTGCATACAAAATAAAAAATATCAAAATAAGGATTAGAGATACAAAAGTTCCAATAAACCTTACCAAGTCCTTTAAAATTGACAAATTTTCTCTGATACTGAAACTTTAATTAAATTTTAGGCGGTTGTTTTTCATAGAAATTGGATGGTTGCCTATTTTTTTTGTAGTGGGATGGCTTCTCGTGAGAAAATTTGTGAAGGTTTCAAACTTTTAATGGTCAAAATTGGCTATAGCTTGCTTAGCCTGGACAAAAAGCATTTCCTTGTATGATTTGTGTTGCCTTTGTTTCAATGATTTTGCTTTTTATCATTTCGGCTTCTCAATGGTGTGAGCGTGATGACTACCAAGTCCTGAATGCTTGGGTAAGATCGTTTCCAGATTGCAAACTTCAAGACTCTAATAATCTACTAAAAACATAAGTTTAGACCTATTTTTGGTAATATTAAAGCTCATTACAAAAACAAAATGATTATATGATTGAATGTAATCGATTAATAGACCTGTGTAATCATTACAGAAAGATGGTAATCGATTACAACAGAGTGTTCCATTGATGTGTAATTGATTACAGAAAGATGATAATCGATTACAACAGAAGAACTTGCTTAGTAATTTATTACATATAGATGGTAATCTATTACAACAAACAAGACTTCTTTTGTGTTTTCACTAAGTTGGCGTACTTTTTCATGCTTGTCCACAATATACAAGTTAGTTTTGACGTGGTCTTGAAGAAGCTTGACTTTAGACCTTATTATTGGATCCTTCAATTTATAAAGTGTTTCTAGAACTTCATGATCCTTGGATATCAGAACAGTTGTATATGATTCTCACGATTGTGGGTGGTAGAGAAGTTTGAGAGAGGATAGAGAAAAAAATGACTTTTTTTAATTAAATATTAAATTAATAAATTTACCTAAACAAACGAATTGATTGGATTTCTTATTCAAATATTATGATGATGTTTTTTAATGTATTCTTACTCAAAATGTGAGTGCATTAAAAAATTAAACCATATATAAAAATGTTCTAAAACTAATGATAATCTTTAAGAAAAACTTGCACCGGATTATGTGAACATTTTGACAGAAGTTTATTTGTATAAATTCATTTTTCTTTTTTTATCGAGTGAGGATGTTGACCGACAGCGGATGGTTTCATTCAATTAAACGTGTTACTTTCGAAAATACTTCAAGATAGGACAGACATGCTTTGTTCAGTAAAACCACTTTTTATGTGTAAATGATTAAATTAGATACGAGTCACAATAAATGCTTGTTCTCTTTAGATATGTTATTGTTTAAAAAGAGTTTTTAAGTAAAAATTAGGCATAAATAGTTTTTTTATAACAACTCACAATTTATTTAATCAATATAGAGCTTTTGATGTGTGAAAAGTTGATATTTTTTTATTCGGCTGGGAAAAGTTAATATTAACTAAACAATTATATTTAAATGATTAAAATGCTTTAATTCAAAAAATCAACCTTAAAACAAACATTCAGTTCATCAATTTGCCATTTAATAGTTATATATAAATGCACTGATCTTATGAATGAGTGAAAAATCGACTACATCAATTTCGGTACCCTCTTGGCTTGCATCTCTTGCATAATGTATTTCATCTTATGTTGGAAATCACATGTTGATTAATTATTCATGATATGATGAAAATATTGATATAAATAAGAGATAATTTATGAAATTAAATTAAACTTAAATATAAATTTTTTATATTACTTGTTGTTAGAGTTATATATTGAGTTTTAATTGTTGGGACATTATTAGACCACTCAAATGTCAAATCTTATAAACTTTATGTCCAAAATATTCATTCCTTAACATGAGATTATGAGTGTTTTTTTAATCAGTATATCCTATGATTGAAATTACGGATTAATCTCTCTAAATATTGAGACTCATTTAAAAAAATAATTTATTTTAATATATATTTTTTCTTACAAATGATCCGTTAGGAATTAAATCCATGATCACATATTTAAAGAATAAGATTATATATCAAGGAATAAGATTATATATCAATTATATCATATCACATTGATTTTCTTGTTCATTAATGATATAATTAAAATAATATATATAAATAAAACACAACTCTCTTTCTCATAAGTTTACCTCTTAGAGTTAAAGTGAAACCAAAAGCCAAACTCTAAGACATATGCCATGCAAATGCATTTGCTAGATAACAAGTGAGAAGTAACACCGGTTTAGGGGAAGCCTGCTTGGATTGGAAAAAAGTGTATTGATTTCTATTTACTGATGCATTTTTTTGTCGATTTCTGGACGTAGGATGAATAGGTATATATGCATATATAGGTCCCTTTTTCTAATATCCCTTTCTGTGTGGGTTTGGAAGAAAACGAAAGGAGTAGTTGGCATGGCACTATATAAGTAGTATATATGGCTGGAAATTAGCAGGTGGCATACAGGTGTATCCGTGCATGCATGGGTTTCATCTCCTATCACTTTCATCGTAGCATATAATTAATCGATTCCATCCCTTAGGCATTGGTGCATTACATTAAACTCTCCAATATGGCTCTTAAGTTATAGCTGTGGACCTGTAGTTATCAATATAAGTCAGACTAAAATAGTAACTACACATTAGTCTTCTTGTTTTCCGATACTATACCTTACGACCTGATCTGGCTATGCGAAATTCCTTGATCACTAGCTTGCTTAATTAGAGAATATATAGTTCGGTAGTAGCTGGAAACGATTAATACATAAAATATCATATAGCAGAGTGAATGAAAAAAAAAAAACAGCTACAAGATTATTTAATTTATCCATAGACAAGCAAATCAAGTCACTCCTATGGACATTAGATTGTGTTGAATTGTGTAATTTAAATTTTAAATTATTATTAGGATTTGTTAGGTTATTATAGTTTTTTATTATTAAATTTAAATAGGAATTAAGATAAGA
Source organism: Glycine tomentella (assembly GCA_007407185.1). Taxonomy (NCBI): domain Eukaryota; kingdom Viridiplantae; phylum Streptophyta; class Magnoliopsida; order Fabales; family Fabaceae; genus Glycine; species Glycine tomentella. The sequence continues at coordinate 40,564 of PYAF01005017.1, forward strand.
TCAATTTATTATTATTCCGTATTATTAATATTTTGTTGAATTTATCTCTTATATATAAGAATCTCATATTGAGGAAAAATATATGAAAAAGAACGGATGAATAAATGAATCGAATTAGGAATTATTATTTCGATTTATACATATTTGATTTTCTTTGTTAGTCAATCCACAAGTTTTTAATTCAGTTTCTCAATATATTCTTTAACTTCTTATGGTTGAATTAATGAGATGTTTTCCTTCAAAAATAAAGAACAACAGCTTCAAAAGTTTAATTACGGTACAATTTAATAGAAACAGTACCAATCCAAAAAATTAATAAATGGCCACAATACAATTTGACATAAATGGCCAAATTATGAAGTTAATTCCAATTTTTCTATGAATGCAGGTTTGATTCCTCTTAAATAGTCGCGAGTTTAATGACTATAATTGAATAGTCGCGAGTTTAGGAGCAAGATTGTTTGCAATTTAGATCTTGCAATAACTTTTAAGGTAGACCTCTATTAATAGTCTCAACATGTCGTTAGTATTACTATTTGCAGGAATGGAAATACTTCCTTCTACCATTTCTTGTAAAAAAAAAAAAAAAAAAAGGCCACAACACCAGTACTTTGATCCCGTGATGAGTCTTGTCACTATGTAAAATAGTGAGTACCATGGTGATCATGATCCTCCACTAAGAAAAACTTATACAAAACCGACAAAGTAAGTTTCTTTGCTACATGCCTTCGGTAAAAAAAATTAGGGGAAATAATTTTTTTAGACGAAATTAGGGGAAATACTAATCAGTATTATTAGCTAGGGTACTAATTAAATATTTAGAAACATAAAATATTAAATTAAAAATTGTTTGAAAATTTTAATTTAATTATTAAACATTACATTTTTTAAAGATTTTTTTTTCACAAGAGCTCTGTATTTCTTAATTAACACAACCCAATTCTAAAATTTACCAAACAGGACAAGTCAAAGAAGAGACGCAATGTTCAAATAGACCTGGCTTTAGATCACTTGCATCGTTTTAAGCTTTACAGCTCATCATTATCTGCAGGAAACCCACTTTGAGAAATAAAATGTCTTTTTCCCAGGACGCGGGAAAGTTATAGTATATATATATATGAACGCAATAGTTGCGAATGGTATCGATTCATGCTACAGACATATAAATTATTAACAAAAATAGCGTCATGTGTCTTAAGAAACAATATGCTAACTTGTGTTCATTTCAAAATTTGTTCTGGTCATAATCTTATTCCTAATTAATATGTGTTTTTTTTCCAACAAATAATTAAATTATCATATTATAATATAAAAAGATGAATTTTTGACCAACTTGCATTCATCAATCCTCCTGCCCCTCCACTCTAAATTTTCAAACAAATGGGGTGGTGCGAAACATCATGGATTCTACCAAGAAAGAAAAAAAACACATAACATAATCCCGTGGCGGTAGGATAAGAAACCATTAAACCAAAAACAATACATGCATTACACAATCTATGGTTAATTGATGCCGGTTGTTGGGATATGCAGAAATGATGCATATAAACTGAATAATGTGCTCTTATTATATTAATATTTTATGACAATTTTTCATTTGGGTATGTATATAATGTTTGTACCTTAAAATATGTATATAATGTATATGAAATTTAATTATAAGAAAAATATTATTTTCAGCCAAGTGCAAAATATTTACAAGTTAAATATGAGATATAGGGAGATATGATATTGACTAGATAGTTAAAAAAATTACAATTCAATCTTTTTGCAGCAACATTTACAAGACTCGTTGCCTGACCTACACATGCATGAACTCACTTGTCAGAAAGACTTTAAGTGAATTAGACACCACACTTTAATCCAAAACCTTAAGGCTCAAATTTATAGGTCTTCTACTCACTTATATGGTGTTAAATTTTTCTATTTTTATTCGATATGAGACTTTAACTCATATTTGTATTCCAACACTTTTATACGAACAAAAAATTAATAAATTAATAATTATTATTTATTGATAAAATAAAAATATGAGATAAAGGTTGATAAATAATGTGTTAACAAAAGGATCCACGGATTAGCGTAATAGCAATGTCTTAAGTAGATTTTATATATAATATGCCGTTCCTAAAATGAGTGTCACATATGAAGGGAGTAAAAGTACACTATAAATTCTTTAATGGAGTGGAGCCTTTGTGTTTTGATTAATTTGTTATGGCGGCAGGAGAGTACTTTCTTGTCATATGACTGAGGCATGGTCCCAAGATTGAAATGAAGATTGTGGATTTCGATCGGAGTCCAAAGAATCGGGGACCTCACACTGTCTCACTCTCACCTTTCTTATTGTTGACAAATGTTGGTACAAGTTAAAAAAACAAATAAACTATTTTCATGAAGAATGGTATTTTTTATATATATAGAAGTATACGAGAATTTAAAATAACTGATATAGTCAGTTTAATTATCTGAAATTTGTGTTGTTAAATTGGGTCTGATGATTATTAATTTGGTTGAGATATTATGTTATTGGATAAATAATTGATTCAATATATATTAAAAATTTAAAATTATATATGTATTTATTGTATATAAATATATAATAAACATTATTAAGTAAGAAAAATTTATTTATACTTCAAAATTTAAAATAATAATTAATGATCTGATTGTCGAATTTGATCGGATCATCTCAGATTAATTGTGCCAACTTGATTAGACTATTAAGCCTCGATCTGATTGATCAAGTTGAATCAAATTTTACAACTATTTATAAGATAAATCTCTTGACACATGAAGAATGATGTACTTTATTATATTTGAATTATAAGTTTCTTAAATAATTAGAAGCATATAGCATAAATGCATAATACGTTTAATTTTGTGCTATGTATATTTATTTAAGACACTTGTTAGAAAGGACTTTTATTCTTTACATCTTCTATTTATTTCTCAATTTTTTCTATTATATTTTGATTTTAAGATACAATTAATTACTATTTTTTTATAATTATGTTTTTTTGTCTAATTTTTGGATACTACTAGTACTATCTTATATCTTATTTTCATATAATATCGCTTTAAGTATTTTAGTTTGTCTCAAAATATTTTTCAATTTAACTTACTAAGAAATGTTAACTATTTTTTTAACAATATTTTCATTTATTTGCATCTCATTTAAACATTTAAATGGGTTTACAATTATATTTAAACTTTTCTAATAAAGAAATTTTGTTGGAGAATATCATTTCATAGTAATAATTTGTTTTAAAAAAATTCTATAATTGCGCAATGAAATTCGAACTTAGAATCTCATAAATTATATACATTTTTATCACTGAACGACCCAATAGACTTGTATAATTAATTTTTTAAGAAAGTGAACGGTGGGACTGTGTGATTGTAATTTGTTTAAAATATTACATATTTCTTAATTATAAACTATTTAAAAAAATAGAAATTGAGGAAATAAAAATGAATGCACTTCATCATATCTTAATTTACTATACTAAGAAAAGTCGGCAGTGAATGTTGACTGGTCTAACACATTTCTAGGCTTTTCCACATAAAAAGCAATGTATTATGCACCGAAAACAAATAAATAAACAAAAAATTCATTATTGTTTTCTTACACATTTGACATCGTAATCACTTAGCTCCTGGAATCATGAAAAGACCCAAAGATGGTTGGTGAGATTCTGTGAATGAGGATTACATTTGGCTCAATCCTTGAAAAGTGGCATGGTTGGTGCTCCACATGTTTTTGTGTTGTAACTCGAGCTTGAGACATGTGCCTTCAACTAAAGGTCATTAGAAACTTAGAAGCAAATGTACTCACGTTATCTGCCCCCATTGGATTCAAGTGGGCTTTCAATCACTGGGCCCAGTTGTGTTCGTTTGTCAGTAGAAGCCCAAACAAGCAACTCCATAGTATCCTTTCACTGTTTCAGCTCATAGCACATTGGGCTATGCTCAAAACCATGGTGTTGGAGTGATTGTTCTGGTGTCTTGTGAGACTATCTATGACTGTGTCCTCTTCGTGCTGTGTGACTTGGAAATTAGTTTCTCATCGGTGGTTGAAGAGATAACACTTGCAAGTGACACTGTTGTGGGAATCAAGTTTTGTTGATTAGAGGTTTAGTTTTTGGTCCTACTACTAGGACTATCTCGAGTGTTTCTGCTTACAAATTAGCCAAACCCAAATGTTGCTTGAGATAAATTGCATGATTGTTTAATTTATACATTAAATCAATAAACAAGGGAATGTTTACTTGTTTTTGGTTAGTGTAATAATGGAATGGATTGTTTTTAGTGATCACCATAATATAGGATCCCCAATTCCTTGGTGGATTTCGAGGTATTCTTACAATTACAAGTTTCCATCTTTTAAATCAATTATAAGATTAGTTATTGATCTAAAATTTAGTCATGTTTAAAGTTTATTATTTTTCTCTAATAATGTATGTTACGGAGATCGAATTCAAATTTTGTCCCAAAAACTCAACGTGTATTTACTTTGTGTGCATGGTTGCACGTATAGAAAAAACGTTATTAAATGTAAATAAAAACTAATTAATTAAGTATTTAATTTGGAATTATTTTTGGACACATTAAATCTTTTGGGGTTAAATTGGGATATCTCTCATTTGAGAGTCAAAACTAATCTGTTTAAAAGGTCAACCTCTCCGGAGAAGTGTACATATGTGTTGTGGTAAAAAAGTAAGAGTGTTGTGTATCATGACTAAGCGCAAATGCACAACATGTGGCACAAACATGTGCGTTGAGCATGCATGCTTGACAGATGCTGTAAAAGGGCAAGTGCATTAGCTGTTTCAAGTAGTGAATAAGGACTGAATTCAATTACAAATCTCTAAAGAGCTCAATAATTATGATGTAAAGTTTAATAAGTCAAAAACTGTAAGGATGAGTTCATCCGACTTTTATCCCAGTAACTTAAAATTTTAATTAAGTCCTAGATATGTAGCTGAAGATTTAATTTACTAATGTAATAAACAGTTTTTTTTTTTTTCCCATTGAATCACACTTTTTACCAACTGAGAACCCTAAATCCTTACAGATTCCTAATTAAGACAGCACTAGGTTAATGAATCCTAAAATCTCATAATTATTGATCTCCAATCTTAGAGTATCTCTAATCACATAGCTTTATCTCAAATCAGACTCCTATTCTGATTTTTCAATTATTATTAAATATCTATTATCTTTATCTCAAATCACATAGCTTTATCTCAACTCAGACTCCTATTCTAATTTTTCAATTATTATTAAATATCTATTATCAACTATAAGCGGCCAGCTTATAGAGACATTAAGATTGGAGACAAAATTAATTTAAAACAAATGAACTTGAATTAGAGATTAAATTCAAATTACATCAAGTTAGTTGAGATGTCCTATCTTCTAATTACAAAAATTTGATTGCACATAATGGAAATAAAGAGCTTTATTCATGGAAGTATCTTTTTCTTATATAGAAAATCTCATATAACAAGTGCATATCAACAAGAATAAGCTTTGTTAAGGGGATTGATTAAGTAGAATAAGATAGTCATGCATATCATAGCGTATGGGTTTGAGTCTCGACTTATCTTTTTAGAATGAGTTAAATTAATGTAATTTCTTACATAAAGTACTCTTTGAACATCAACATGTTTCTTTCAACAGCATTGGAAGAATCCAAAACACAAATATTACATATCTTGCTTTGTGCCTACATTCAGGCAACTGAAGACTAATTTCACACTTGCACATGGGCTACCAATCTGTATAAACCAATGTTTTAAATTGCAGTTGTTGTTGCAATTATGTCATAATCCTTGATATTGCAAAAAACTGCAGATAAATATGACTAATGTAGCTACAATTGTGAAACTCAATGCAGCTGTAAAGACAAAATCTTGATGTTGTGACTGCAATTGGGTTGCCAATCCTGGCATAACCTAACCATCCATGGCTAATCCAAAGCGCTGGAAATAGAAATTTATATTAGCAAGGAAAGTAGTAGAAATTCAATAACCCACACTAGCAGGGAAACAAAGACTAGATAACATTATCCAATGTAAAATAGACACAATAAACTAGTCATCTATCATGCAAGGCAAAATATATTTCACATCTTACAACTTGACTGGATATCCAGATTGCATTAGGTCATTTCCAGAAGAATGGAACACTTCTCAACCAAGTCAATTTTACAACAGCTAATCTCCAGGTACTAATATCAAGATTCGTTCATCCTAAGCTAATCATCCACCTCTATGAAGGCTATGATTTCCAGCCACGGCCAAATCAGAGTATGCAAACCATACATCAAGACAATGAAAGATAGGAAGAACTGGTCCCTGATTCATCCTCCCCTTCCTCATGTTTCACACTTAAGGATAAGGAAAGGTCTTCCATGTCATCATCCTCTGCTGCGTCTCCACCAGAGTTGTTCGGCAACATCATACACTCAGAACTCTCTAATATCACCAACGCAGAACCGGATTCTTTAGCAGCTGGAGAATTTCTTGACTGGTAAGCAGCAGCTGGAGAATTTCTAGATGATTCCTCGGAGAAAGTTGAAACTTCAACATTGGGAAAGTTGAGGCGTGCACAGGAACCATACATTGCCCTCGCTGCTTCATCATAAGCAAGAGCAGCGCTAATGGCAGTGGGAAAAGTACCCAACCAGAACCTACTTCCTCTGTTTGGCTCTCGGATTTCAGCAACCCATTTTCCCCAAGTCCTTTGCCTAACTCCTCTGTAATTACAGCGCGAGTTCTCAGGTCCTCCTTTGCCTTTCATACATCCTTTCTTTGATCCCTTGGCAGGGACCTTCCTAACTGGCTTCTCAGCTTCATTGTGAGACTCCAGCCAGGCATTATATTCTTTCCATTTCGCCAGTGTATCGGCCAGGGACTTAGATCCATCCCCCTTATTGTGGTTTTTCACTAACATGTGCATGCAAGTTGACCCTTACCGTCCAGGAAAAAAATGCTAAAATAGCACTTGAATCACAGACCTGCAAACTTGGAAACAAAACCAAAGGTTTGTACATGCAATATACTAATATTCATTTCAGAAGAGCACCTCCAATAAATAAGTTTAATTTTCATACACTACCAACGTAAAGATTTTTATATGCTCCATCAATCATAATCCATTATCTAAGTGATGATTTTTAAAATAATTACTATAAAAGTTAACAAATTTACCATTATGTGACAGAATAAATTGAGATTGCGAGACAGTATAAAAAAAACATATACACTTTCTCAGCATCCTAATTAAATTCTAAACAGATAACCAAAATTGCTAATCTGGACATGATGTTGATTAGTAAACATGCATAATTAAACGCTAACAACACCACTCCAAAGCCATTTCCATGTGTTAATATTATCAATATTCAATCCACTCATGATGTTTCACCTATGCAATTCTAGAGGTTCATCAATCCTAAAATGCAAATTTAAAGAAACATCACATGCAATGCAAATAACTGTAAGTTAATGTAGTCTGAAGGAAGTCAAAGGTTGAAACAAGTGACATTATTTTACCCAAAAATAAAAAGTAACCAAACATAAAAGCTCTCTCCTTTTTGAAAGTGTGCATAGAAATTTAAGTTATAGTTTGATAAATAAAGAAAACAAAAAAAAAAAAAGGTGGAATCATCAAGTGAATAAGTAACCTCACTGGCGACCGAAATCTTCGTAATCTGGATGGAAAGAAGATCGACCCAGAAGGCATTTGAGGAAGAAGTTTCCGTTTTTGCATTCAATTTGGAAACTTTGCGATACCCAGTTGGGGTTTGGAGAAAAGGGACCAATTAAGGGCACCGTCAATCATGGCATAATTCAATTGTGCCAAACCAAAGTAGGGTTCACCTGCCGTCGAGTTTGCTCAACATTTTACGGCGATACAAACAATAAACATCAAAACCTCTGTAAAGCATTAGCATGGGGTCAGGTATTTTTATATGGATACTTTTTAAAAATCTTCTAGCACTTGATTTTCTAATGCTAGATGTAAAAAATTGTTTACTATCAATTAATAAGAAATTAAATCTAGAAAAAAAAATATGCAGATCTCAACGATGATTAATTATTATTTTTAACGGAAGTACTCCATACTAATAGTCAGTAAAAATATAAAAAATTTATATTAAAAATAATTTTAAAATAATTATCATAAAAATCAATAAATTTATTATATATAAAAATTTGTAAGTAAAAAAATATATATAAAACAACAATGAAATATTTACTAAAAGAATATTAGAACAAATAATCTTTTACTAAATAAAAAAAATAACATAGTGTTTTCAAAATTATTAAAATATGACATTCATATTGAAATTTTATTCAAATATTTAAATTTGGGTTTAATTATTCATTTAGTTCTTATATTTGTCTATATTTTGTGTTTTATTTTTATATTTGCACATTCTCTATTTAGTCTTTGTACGAGTAATTTTTTTCTTTTAGTTATTCAGTAAGTTGCGATATAACACTATTAAAATTTGTGTGATGTGGGTTCTAGTTGTTTTTCATGTTGGCTTGCTGAGATGACTAGGTCGAAAATATAATTAGTTAATTACTCTTTTAGTTCCTACCAAGGGTGAGGATCAGATGCTTTGGGCCAAAAAAATCAATACTGAAACAACTCCAGAAGGAAATAATTTGGTCCGATTTCGTCCAAGAAGTATGGAATAACAAGATGAGATGCTCTTTTACATGTGGTTAATATGTGTGCTATTTTAGTAATAAATAACGATGATTTTACCATAAGTAACAATCGAGATAACGGGTGATCCTTTCTTAAAGAGTGTGATATTAGAGCTAAATAGGGATCCCCTTTCACATCCATTGTTTAGTGTTGTAAAAGGTTTTTGTGGCATAAAGGGAAGCTAGTTGGGCCTTCGAAGTACGTAAGAAATCCTATTATATTAGAAGAATTTCATTATTCCCCATGGAAATGGAATTTTGGAGTAATGAAAACTTACAAAATTATCCACAAATAATTTAAAAATACTCTCTTGTCTCTATGAAGTATTAATTCAAATAAAAATATATTTCGAAGCATAAATTCTTTATAAGCATATTTATATTATAAATTTTAATTATAATATAATTTATATGTTAAAAATTTTATTCACAACAAATGTTAAATTATATATTAATAATACATGTGAAATACACATTAAAAAAAATACTAGTTACACTTGATGAAACCGAAATAATAAAAAAAGAAGAAAAAACACAGATCTAAAATGCCGCATATCTAGAAGTAGAAGCAAGCCACCAATGTCTAATTAATCAAACCGACATTCTTCCTATGCAGACAAACAAACTAGGAGAAATCAGACGAACACAAAATGTCATGCTACAGGACCTACACTACACCGGATATGACGGAGGAGGAGCCAATAGCATCAACGGCGGCGGCGGTGGCGTCGGCGGTGGATACGGGTTGGAGTCAGCCGGAAGCGTAGTACTCGGGCTGAGGGGAGGAGAAATGTGTTTGCAGTCGGCATCGGAGCATTTGGCAGCGTTGTTATGGTGGTGGTTACGGCGTATGAGGCTGAATCCAAAGACGATGCCGACAACGACGAGGACGGTGACGATGAAGATGAAGATCTTTGTTGCTTTCCCCACGTAACACATTCTCTGAGATTGAAACGCCTTTTTTTGCTTTTTCTAATTTTTCTAGCACCGTCTTGCTTCGGCTATGAGTGGAAGAGGTTGGCTTGGCATGGGTCTCCCTGCTTCTTTTTCGTCTTCTTCTATGCCATCTTGGGGGAAGCACCGACGCGTTCACATCAATTGATTATTTATTTAAATTTTGGATAAACACACACTTTGGTTTTCAAAAGTGTAATACAATACACCTTTATTTTAATCTATCAAAGTATTAAAATTAAAACAAAATTAAAAAATATAATTTATCTATTACTTTAATGTTACGGTTGAAAGATTTTCCTTAAAGTTAATGTGTTTACTTACGGTGACATATTATATGTACCTGCTAGTATCATCATACTTGACAATTTGATATATCTTGAGTGATAATATAAATTAGAATTTTTAAATAAGTATTACGTTTAAAAATTATGTCTAATTAAATACCTACTAACGATAACATTGTATTTACAACGGATGAATCAGATGATAATAAATAAATGTCATGTTTTGAAAAGTATTTAAAATTGAGGTATTGCTTTTTTGTTATGTTATTCTGTTTGCAAAAAATGTTCCAACATCTTTAGTAGGACGTGTAAAAAAACAACTAATATCAGTCTCTCTTATCATTAAAAGACACGTCTATTGCTATATCTACTGTAATCAAACCTCTTTTATGCTAAACATGATGTGATACTAAAGTCAGCTGTAGAAGTGTCATTTAGAACAATAATTACTTGTCGAAGAAAACTCTAAATATGAAAAACTTTAAAGAGTTGAACTTAGAAGCAGATACTCAATTTGAAATTTTTATTCTTTTAATAAATAAATTTATGTTAAAAATAATATAATAAAAATTTAATTATTTAGTCAAGTTTTTTTATAAGCCAAAAATAAAGAATATATTAGAAAAAGAGTCAAAATTATTTTTTTAATTAGCATATAAATATTTTTAGAATTTACTTATTTATTTTACTTATTCTTTCGATTATCTAAATAAATGATGACAACTTTTTCTATTTTTTTTTTCTTTTTTGTCCTCATTTTTATCTATTCATTAATGCATTTTGTTGTTCTATTTTTTTTTTTCAGTTTTACCCTTCTTATTCTTTTTATATGATTTTTTTATTTCACTTCTCTTTCAGTAATTCCATTCCTCTTATAACCACTGGAAAAAAAGTCGGAGCACTAACCATTAGCACATGCACAGCCATCATGAAGCGGCGACGGGAAAAAGCTTCAGATATTTGCGTAATTAAGTAATTTGGAAGACCTGGTTTGTTTTACAACATATTTTGAGGTTAAGATTTGATTTTTATTGAATTTTTTAATAAAAAAAGTGGAGAAATATTCAATATAAAAAATAGGTTCTTGTATAAAATCTTTCAAGATTTACATATTATTCAAAAGAAAATAAATTTTTTCTCTTTTTTTCTCTTCTAAAATCTCAAAATGAGATTTATCATTAAAGAAAATAATTAGAAAAGTTTTAAAAGATCTTTAATCCTATATAATATTATAGAATTTATTAAAAAATGATTTAAGATTTCAATTTAAAATTTACCACTAAAAATGGAATTAAGTGTAAGGTCAGCTAGGAAAAGAATGAAAGAAGATACTTCTATAAATCCCACGTGTATTTTTTTTTTCCTTTTTAATTGCAATCGCTAATGGGTAAGTGATCTTAAATCAATCGCATTTCACCTCATCCAAAAACACGGAATGGGCTAGAATGATCCAAATCAATTTCATCTCATCTCATCCAAATACACGGTCATGTCTAGAATAATTATTGCACGATCTGGATTACTTTGGTCCAATAATTTCCATATATAGTATTTTTGATAAATAAATAAAAATATCATTTTCAGATAAAACATAATTGAGTTTTATTAATTCTGTCATCACCATTGTTAAGAATGAAAAGAAAAACTATATTCATAGATATGTATAGATAATACCTGCCATAGTTTGAAAATAAATAATTAAATAAATATATAATTATTAACAGGATTTTTAGAATATGATTGATGTGACTTAATTCTACAAAATTATTTACAAGGCAAGGAATGTTTCTCATTTTTTTTCTTGGTGAACAACATGGGCTAGGCCCCTGGAACAAAAACAACTAAAACGCTCTAGGAAAAATAATATTGACTACATCAGCCAACAAAACCGATATACTATAGAAAAATCATATTTTACAAGCATATTTGCCACTTGATTAGGTTTCTTGAAAACATGCATCCAAGATCAGTAAATCTCATTTATATTTTCTATTTTGATATTATTTTAAATTAATTTTTTTTCAATACATCCCTCATACCAATAACTTTGAACTTAAAGCATGAATAATATGGTTGGTGTGTATTATTTAATAGCTATATGATAAAATCTAATATCATATTAAAATATAAGTTATGGGTCTAATTTAATTCTACAAAATAGATTTATAGAGTATATTGACACTTTTTAAATCGATATAAGACTTGAGTAATATTTCCATTAGAAACAAAAAAGATTAGCAAATATACTTGTATTTGCAAGTATTCTCATACTTCAAAATTATTCAAATATTCTTAATTATATATAAAATAAATATTTCTATTTTATTTTAGTATAAATATATTTTAAATTACTGTTTTATGATACAAATATATGTAACAAAATTAATTTTTAGTGTATATATATATATGCTACAAATATTCAAAAATATAAGGTACCTTTTGTTTAAATTTATATTTTACAAATATCTATAGATACTTGTAGATATATAAAATTTGAAGAAAACAAAAAGTATTCAACCCCGTTGAACTTTATCCATTTTACAAATAGATATCCTAAACCTTAATTTTGTACCAATTGATACTTAAACTTTATTTCTTATGCAAATTGATACCATAAATTTAATTTAATTTTAACTAATTATTAAACTTTACCTCTTTTTGCACGTAGACACATAAATTTTAATTTCGTCTTAATTAATTCTTAAAAACTTACCCATTTATAAATAATATACGTCTTATATTAAATTACTAAAAAAGAAGAAATCACAATTAATAAAAAATATTATTTGTAAAAAAGATGAATTTTAAAGATCAATTGGAATCCAATTAAAGTTCAAGGTACCTATTTATTAAAAAAAAAAGTTTAAAGATCAATGATGAATTCAAAGTCATTGTGTCTATTTGAAAAAGAGATAAATTATAAGAATTCATTAAAACAAAATTAACGTTTAGGATGTCTATTTACAAAAGAATTAAAGTTTAGAGGAGTGGATAATATTTTCCGTATAAAATTCATGAATATTTGTCTAACGATACCTATATAAGTAGGGACTATTATTAGAGGACTACCACTTGTACCCATCATGCCTCATCGCCAATCCTACCTGATCCTAATAATAGTTTATGGTTGAATGGTCGTAACTCACCGGCAACTAAGAAACTCAAGTCATATATCTTTTAGTAGAATTCTAAACTTGAGAGTAACTTGAGGTACACAAGGATCATCACCTAAATGGACACTCGAAATCCATAGGCCAAAGGGACATGAGCCTAGTCAAGGAAATTCTAGACCTCCCAAGAACCTCTCAACATACAAATACGCATAGCAGTTTCAGAGGACAAAATCTCCTTTTGACATGTTGGGCACACAAGCACCATTATTATATTACTGCATTTGATTTAGAGAATGAAGATATAAAAGATAAAAATAAAAAGAATATTTTTTAAAATAAAGTAGAGTACAAAAGGTGTAAATTTTATTTAAAAAAGTACAAAATTTTTCTATAATAATATTTCCATCTTTCATTTCAAACACATCCTACAAGTACAATGGACCAAAGTTGTGCGACCTTGTGACATGTTGCAAGGGATGGTCTCCACTACCATGCCAAAAAGATCATTATAAGACACTATAATATAAATAGGTGTGATACCCTCGTCACACCAAGGTCATGCACATGATTAAACTCGTTGAAGTTTTTTTTAACCCCTTTCTTAACTTTAGGACTCCTTAATGAGTAATATTTGTTGGAAATATTGTTGAAGGTCCCGAATTATATCAGTAATATCGCATGCGCAAGAAAAATTGATGAATTTGCACTACAATAAGTCCATATAACTCAAGATCACATATACAAGACTTCCATATTTTGTTTTTGAAAGTTCATATCACAAAATTATATATAGATACACGAACCAAAAATATTCCAAAATAATATGAGACTTGGTCTTTTCTGATATCCTTCAAACTACAACAATATTCTCTACCATAAACACTATCTTATAAATTAAAAACTCAACTACACATCGCATAAATATTAACGGGCCGGACAACTCTTAAAAATATATATTAACAAAAGATGAATATGTACTTACAGAGTAATAACTTCGTATCATTTAATAATTACTTCAAACCCCTTACGTCTAATTTTATTTTCTCTTATTTATTAAAGATATCCAACTTCTTTAGTTTAACAATGTTTGAGTCATTGTAAATTTTTAATACTGGTTTTTAATTTTTATGGTTAGAAAAAAAATTCTCTTACCTTTGAACATTGGTACATGTACCACCTTTATCGTACTATCCCTTCCCCATCAATCCTTCTTAATTGCAATGTATGGGTCCATTAAAAATTTGTCATAATTGTTTGTCACAATGATCGTTAATTGTGGTTCTAGTCCATTTGAAAATAAAAATTAGCTAGAATAAATAGGTTAAACAGCAACTCGAGATCAAGACCAATACTTGCTAATGAAATATATTTTACACTAACATAAAAAATGCAAGAGAAGAGGGAAAAATTTCCGACCGTTAGAAATGAAGGTGGGTCTAGGTTTGCTTGCATTGAAATGAAAACCGATAGAGAAAATGGAAGACGACAATGGGTGTTTTCAGTGACGGAGACTTGGGTGAAGCTAATAATGGTGATCTTAAGGTGAAAGAAAGGACACGAGTAAAGGTGGTATATGTTGCTGTAAGGTTACCTTTATGTCCATTGATTTTTATTTAACTTTGTTTTGAAATGTGACTTAAAATTAAAAAGAAAGATAAAGGATTTAGAGTTATATAAGATATAGCAATGGGACCTGGATGTTCTACGTTTTCTAAGAACTATAAACGATCTCTATACCTTTAAACATCATTTGTTTTGGAGCAAGAGTTTTGCTTACTAATGTTAGGTTTTTATGAAATATATATAGTGATTTTATAATTTTGTAATAGGTTGATCTTATGAGAGACTAATTTAATAAATAAGATAATTAAAATAGTGAATTTAAAAAAAAATAGGAGGAAAAAATTATATTTTAAAATGCTTTCTATATTAAAAAATTATTTACAATTTAAAAAATAAAAATTTTCAATTTTTTCAAATTCCAAAATAAAATTGAAATTTTTTATTAAATAAAATATTATATTAAAAATTAGTTATATGAAAATCCAAAAAATATTAAACAAAACCATATAAAAATTTAGAAATTCTATTAAATAAAATAATATATTAAAAATTAGATATATCAAAAATCCAGAATATATTAAATAAATCATATAAAATTAAAAAAAAATACTAAATAAAACAATATTAAAAAAAGTAAAAAAGATCATATCTATGAAGATCGGTCTAAAAATACTTTAAAATTAGATAAAAATAACAATAAATAATATTAAATAATATTTTAAGTCAAAAATTAAAACACGCCAATTTGGTCTTTATCTCAGTCGTTAACATTTTTTATGATTGAATACTGTAGTCACAAACATAAAAAAACAAAAAATCATAATATTCCGTTGCAAAAACTGTTAGCGACCGAATTAGAGACCAATTTAGAGACAGATTTAGTCACGCCCAATTTAGTCGTGACTCAAGGGGGTGTTACGCCCAAATTTGACATGATCAATTACGTCCAATTTGGACGTGTCTTCCTATACCAAATTTATAATATATTTCAAAACAGTCTCAAATTAATCATTTTTTTATTAAAAAAGTATTATTAGGATTTTTTTTTCCCATTCATTATATAATCTTTAGTAGTCTAAGTATAAAGAGTTTACGTGCTATAAAAATAGTACAAAGAGTTTACTTCATTAAAAAAAAAAAGTAAAAAGTCTACTCTCAATTAAGCTGGTGAATTAATAACTAATATATGTGCATGAATAGTTCACTACTTGGCTTGCATGCTTACAATAATAATAATAATAATAATAATAATAATAATAAATTTACCAAATGCTCACATACTGCATAATCCTTCACTGAAACTCTAACCCAATATTGTTACTGCTGATGCTTTGTTTATTTCAGTGAAAATGGAAAACATCTTCATGATATTTAGTTCATCCATCCTTTGGAATAACATGAGGGAAAAAGAATGGAAGCTTGCATGGGAGTCTCGTGTCAAATTCATGTCGCGAGTTCGTCGTATATGTAAACTTTTTACTTAGCTCAATCAATCAAAGGTTAACTAAAGGAAGTGAGGACACGTCTAGTATCAAATTGCGAGCCCTATAAGTTAATTGTTACACGTGGCATTTTTTATTTCTTAACATGATGATTGATGTGACAATTTTTTTTAAATAATCTTATTTTATATAGTCCAAATAAGTTCTTGAGAATATATCATGTCTAAGTTAAAAAGCCACGACCATTTGGTATGGTGTCCACATATTTTTTTTAGCTATGATATTCATAAAATAATTTCTTAAAATATTTTTTTTTATTATATCATTTAACCCATGCGTGCACACACATTTATAATATATATGTATAATATAAAAATTATCATTAGTTAAAATAATCTTAATTATATTATAAATTATCTACCATAAATTCAAAATATAATTTATATATCTAAAAATATTTATTTATTTTAATTATAATGTAATTTATATATTTAAAAGTATTTATTTTTACAAGTTTTAGTTATATGAAATAAATATTTATCTTATATTTATATAATCTATAAATTAATCGTTAACGTTTAAAATGTGTAAATAACATTGTTATAATTATTACAAAAAAAATAATTAAATGGAAAAACTTCAATGACGAGTGTTTAGCAGAAATTCATTCTATAATATGGATTTTATGTAATAATGTTGCAATATATAGAGAAAAATCTCATGTTGATAGATTTGTTGTGGGAGAAGGAAAAAGAAAAGAAGCAATAAATTCGTTGATAGAACATCTATGCAATTCATCTTAAATTTTGTACACTAATATTTATAAATATATCGTGTGAGATAAATAAAATATTGATGGATGCCGTAGTATTTATTATAATTAATAGTAGACGTAGGTTAATATGGACCACTATTAATAGTAGACGTAGGGTATAAGTAATTCATAATACACTGTAAATTTTAGTTTATAGATTAACTTAAACTCCACATTACTATAATATACTTTTCATAACCTCTTATGTTCAACGTCCTTACTCCTCATTGTCATGTCATCCTACGTTTAATGCCTATGCTCCCTCCAACCACCACAACCTCTTTCTTTCCTCCCTCATTTTTCATGTTAAAGCCTTTGACACAAACTCTGACAAAAACTTCTAAATGGATCAACCTCCAGATTCCACCTTCGTGATTCCAAAACGTAAATTTAGGTCTAAGAATCTAGGGCTACCACTACATCCTCTACCTTCAATCAAGAACTTGATCTTAGTAAATTGAGAAGAAGAAAAAACTCAAATCAACACAAAACTTAAATAATGCTTTGTGATGGGTTCAAATTTATTAAAAATAATGAAATTATTGTTAATTTTTACAAAACAAAAAGTAAAATTTATGTGGTTTTGAAAATCTAAAAAAATAATTAACCCAAAAATTATAATTAAGAGGGATAATCAAATGTGCCAAAGTTCATGTAAAATGCACTGCACACCAGGCTCGGGCACTTGCTCGGCATGCCTGTAGGCCCGCATCATTGTGAGTATATCGTTGGCAAATCTGCAGACCAATTAGGTGGCAAATGAGTGCCCTATCTAAACACAGTCTATGAACAATTAAGTTTAAGTAGAATTTTTGAATTTTAGGTTTGCCAAAATCGAATTTATTCTGCCTAGCACAATACGTCTAATAATTAAGGGTCCATTTGTTTAAAAGCAAAAAAATGTTTTTTAAATAAAAATAATAATTTAAACAAACACATAAAAATATATATAACTTCTTATTTTTTTATTATTAAAAAACACTTTTTTTAACAAATAAATTTAAACAAACCTATCCTTCCTAAGTCAAACTCAAAATATATGCTCGAAAACCATTTGATCTTTCAATCATTAATAAAATAGTGACAATTGAATTTGTACTAATAAATACCTGCAAAAATTATTTATAATGAATAAAACTTTTGTTTACTAAACTAAGCTTAAGTTTATCATGATATCTATCTTGTATTAACGTAAATGTATAATATTTTTTTAAGGTTAAATATGTTATTAGTCTTTTTTAAATATTAATATATTTGCTGATGTTTTATTGTTTTTATTATAATTTGTTTCTTATTTATGAAAATTTATCAGGTATGGTTATTATTTTTTACAAAAATTATCCAATTTTAGTACTTTATTTATGAAAATAATTATATCTCAGCATGCATGACTCTCATTTTTAGTTTGTTAGACTATATTTAGTAAAATTAACTGGAAAATTAATTGAAAGTTTATAAGTTATAAGTTATGAGTTAAAAAGCTAAAAGTTATCTGAAAGGTTATAAGTTAGTTAATTTAATTGAAAATATTTAATAAAATTAAATGATAAATGTCAAATGACTTAAAATAATATATTTAATATTTTTTAAATTTTGAATTTTTTTCTCATAATTTATATTCTTAAAAAGTAGGATAATAATTTTTAAATTTTGTATTATAAGAAAATGATAAAGATTTGGTGATTTTACTCATATTTAAACTCAAATCTTTCATATTTTTTTTTCAAAAAAGTAAACTTAAACGAAATAAATTTTATTGGAATTATATTGTTTAAAATATTTTTCATTTAAATACTTTATTATTAATAATATTTTAAAACAAAAATAAAGTGTTTTTTCTTTATAATTTTCTTAAACATCTATTTTTCTATTATACAAGAATAACTTAGATGTATATGTTTCTCATAAGGATGAAACATGATACAAATTAGATTTTCTATTTAAAACTAATCATATATATATTTAAAATTTTGTTTAAATTAGGTCATATAATTTTAAAAAATTAGAAAATAATTGTAAAATTGATATGATTTAAATGATTTATAACCTTGAAGAGTTTTATGATGATGATAATTGACGAGTTGAATATGATCTACATGTAACAATGACAAATAGATAAGAGAAATTTTGTAAATAATAAAAAGATAAGAAGATTTTTAAATTGAATAAAAGGATAAAAAATTTCAAATAAAATAATAAAAATAAAATTAAGAGAAAAAAATTAATCAAAATAACTTTAAATTAATTAGAGGAAGTTATAAATTTCTCAAATGCCTTACCAAAGATAATAAATAGTAACCTGTGCTAACTCATATAAAGGGAAGTAATAATAGCAGAAAGAAAAAGGAAAGATATAGCAATCACTGCCTTGGATAAGGCAAAAACAATGAATCTGCTAACGATAAATATTTCAGCTCAAGTGGAGGAACTTCCATTTCCATACATCTGTGACCCGATCCTGGCCCAAGCTTTGCCAAAAAATCAGCACTATAATTACATTATCTGAAAGTGTGGACGAATTAATTCTAAGTTCCAATCCTCCATCATGAAATCACGGTCCACGCGCCGGCGGTTCTGTATGGGAGCCAGGCATATGTATTCGGTGAATTCAATTAGTATTTTTCCTAACATAATATATTTTGTATCTTATAATTTTATATTTTACACTCTTTGATTTTATATATTTAAATTTTATTATCAGTTCAATGTAAGAATAAATAAATATATCATCTTATTTTAATAAAATACAAAAAAATATTATATTTTGCATTCCATAATTTTATATTTTGAATCTCCTAATTTTATATATTTGAACATCCTTATCAGTTCACATGTAAGACAAGGTAAATGCACTTTATTATTTTAATAAAATGCAAATATTTATCTTAAAATTTTATATTTTATATCTCTTATCTTCGTGTTTGAATCTAATTATCTCATATGATAATGATAATTATCAATTTTTATTTTTTAAATAAATTATTCCCACTAATTCAGAGTCCTAAATTCGCCACTGAGTCCACGTCCATGATAGACTCAATAATGGTGGCAAACTTGAGGAGCAGATAATGAACAAAAGGAAAAAAAAATAAAAATTAGTTATTAAATTGAAATTTTGTATTTAATATCCGTAGTATCATATAATTAACAAACAAAATTGAAAGATGATATAAGAATAAATTTGAAACAACTTTTGAAGCATGATGATGGAAATAAAGACAAAAATGAAATTTTAAAAAATTACAGTTCGATGTGTTTGGAGAAAATATATTAATAACTTATTTAAAAAAACAAATGTTATATTATTTTAATCAATTTTGAAAAAACACACACTATATTTGCCACGTCAAACAAAAGTTAACATGTTTGTGAGAATTCTATAAAAATAGACTAAAAATATTTTTTTTTAATGTAAAATGACTAAATTAGATGATGTAATAATGCTTCATTGTTTATTTATATACGTGCTAAAATTCATATCATCGCACCTATTTTATCATATTTTTGGTCATTTTAGACATTATTAAGAAATAATAAGTAATATTATGAAATGATTATTTCACGGAATTTTATTGGATTTAAAAAAAAAATCTCATATTAATTAGAAGATGATAAAAAAAAAATTCTTAGACATAATTCATTCTCAAAAATCTATATTGTACTTGCGTTTCCACCTTCATATTCTCATGAAAAGGGATGAGAATGTTTAAAATAACTTCTCACTTCTTATTCAACCTTATTTATTTATTTAATTAATTATATTTTTAAATTAAAACAAATTTAAAAATATTCTTAGAAATTAGAAATATGTACTAAACATCTTTGATGAGAATAATATTCTCATAAATATCATTCCTGAATATTCCTTAAAATATATTCAAATTTGTGAAATAAACATCGTCTTAGACTTAATGATGCAATCATAATTATATAATCTCCCAATCTAAGTAAACCATTTTCCCCTGCTATGTGATTGTAAGGTTTTGTATGATTGCACAATGGCCACTGGATCTTGTGTTTTTTTTTTTTTTTTAAATCAGTAAATGAGTAAATGTTAGTTGTTAGAATATTAACTTTTATTAGTAGAAGAAATTAAATTTATAATCTTTTTTTTTTCTTTTCCCTTAATCATCAAATACACATTATATCTCCGCCACTTGATCTTGTGTGACCCGGACAGTAAATTTTATGAATATGATCTCTCCATGATTGCATAATGGCCGCTTGATCTTGATGTGACTCACGTAATAGGTTTTCTGAATTTGTTTTCCCCATAATATATTATTGATTTTTTTATTTTTTATTTATAAGAATAAAAAATGAATATGAAAGGATTTATTAGAAAGTGAGTATTAAAGGATTTATTATAACTGACATTCTATTTCGCAACCTGAACATAAAAAAAAATATTACATAATGTGATATTTAATATAATTATCTTTATCCTTTATTTACATTTTCTTTTATAGATACTTCCATTTTATTTTGTTATATACAATTATATAAAACATATGCACTAAAATCAAAGGTAAACAATGTTTTATTTTTTCATTAAAAAAATATTTTTTTATTGAAAAAATGTTTTTTTTTCCATTAAAAAATGTTTTTTTTTCTCAAAAAAGTTCTAAAATATACCCCATAGCATAACGCCTCACGAACCCACTGTCATATTTGTTAATATTGTGCTAGGGGCAAAAAATGCAGCTAGCAACGGCAAGTTCCGTATTATTACGTTATACTTTTCTCTTTTTTAAGTGTACAATTATTCTTTCTTTTTCATCTATAAAAAGCCCCTTCTATCGTAACTTCAAACAAGCAAGGAACTTCTACGTAGCATCTCCTTTTCCATCTTTCTAGATATCAGAGAACTTTGCAGCTCGCTTAGGTTTAAAAAAACACCAGGCAAACGGCAAGATGGCCACTTCCGACAAAAACATGTTACTAAATTATGTTCCAGTTTATGTGATGCTCCCAGTAAGTCATGCACATAACATAAGACATAAAAACAAATAACTCCACTTGTATCTACACATGCTGATTATCTTGCTTTGTTGTTTTTCTTTCAAATTACTTTAGCTCGGAGTTGTCACTGCTGACAATGTTTTTGAAGACCCAGATGGCCTTAAAGAACAGCTCTTGCAGCTTCGAGCCGCAGGTGTTGATGGGGTTATGGTTGATGTGTGGTGGGGGATCATAGAACTGACGGGGCCTAAGCAGTATGATTGGAGTGCCTACAGGAGTTTGTTTCAGCTGGTTCAGGAATGTGGCTTGACACTCCAAGCTATTATGTCATTCCATCAATGTGGTGGGAACGTAGGAGATGTAGTTAACATCCCAATTCCCCAGTGGGTGCTTGACATTGGAGAATCAAATCCTGATATCTTCTACACCAACCGCTCAGGAACCAGGAACAAGGAATATCTAACTGTTGGTGTGGACAACGAGCCTATATTCCATGGAAGAACAGCCATCGAGGTGAACTATATAAATCATAATTAACTTTTGTATAACTAATGTTTATTTTTTCAACTCGATCTCCAAGCAAAAAATGACAACACTATTGAACGTATCATCTGTAGATTTGCCTTTCTTAAATGCATGTGACCATAAGGTGCTGATCTTATCTGCCTCATAATCCAGTTTTCGCCAACATGCTGCATTACAATTAAGGATAGTATTATTGATATTAATATACTAAATAAACAAGAGAAACTGATTCAGTCTATCAGGTAGATCGTGTCAGGTGTAGGTTTAACTTCAATAATCCTACCCCATAAAGATGCTAACTAAATCAGGCTTGTTACTTTACCCTCTCTTCATCAATATATCACATCAATCACATGTATAAGAAGTATAATATCAAATATCAAATAATAAAACAAGAAACAGATTCATTCTCAGTCATTGAACAACCATTTACTGTGTAACAGGCTAGATATGTTACAAACTTCAACATGTACACTACAAGAACAATGATCTTCGTTACTAAAGCATGTTTAAACTTGTTGCTGTATGCAGATATACAGCGACTACATGAAGAGTTTCAGAGAAAACATGTCAGATTTTTTAGAATCTGGACTTATTATAGACATTGAAGTTGGGCTTGGCCCAGCAGGAGAGCTTAGATACCCCTCTTATCCACAAAGCCAAGGATGGGAATTTCCTGGTATAGGAGAATTTCAGGTGAGTCTGGTCTCAGCTTTCAAACAATTGTTTCTCATCCAAACTGGAATTTGATTATATGAATACCTAAGGGATCATAAAAATGAAATTCTGCAGTGCTATGACAAATATTTGAAGGCAGATTTCAAAGCAGCTGTAGCAAGGGCTGGCCATCCTGAATGGGAACTGCCAGATGACGCAGGCAAATACAATGATGTCCCAGAATCTACTGGATTCTTCAAATCAAATGGCACGTATGTCACTGAAAAAGGGAAGTTCTTCTTGACCTGGTATTCTAACAAATTGCTGAACCATGGTGATCAAATACTAGAAGAAGCCAATAAAGCTTTCCGGAGCTGTAAAGTCAAATTAGCAATCAAAGTAAACTTCATAACACCTCAAACAACAGTCCCCTTCATTTTCTGTCAGATTATTAGCCTCTAACCATGATCAACAGGTATCTGGAATTCACTGGTGGTACAAAGTTGAAAATCATGCTGCTGAGCTTACAGCTGGATATTACAACCTTAATAATAGAGACGGATACCGTCCCATTGCAAGATTGCTGTCTCGCCATCATGCCATTTTGAACTTTACATGTCTTGAGATGAGGGACTCAGAACAACCCTCAGATGCCAAAAGTGGACCACAGGAGCTTGTTCAGCAGGTAATGCATTACAATTTTCTCAAGTTTAAAGCTTGTTCTGCTTATTAAAGATGATGCCAAGTTTAAATGCTGTATTATAGCGTTTAAATTGCCAAACATGAACACACACACAGGTATTGAGTGGAGGTTGGAGAGAAGACATTCAAGTTGCTGGAGAAAATGCACTTCCAAGGTATGATGCTACAGCTTACAACCAAATCATACTGAATGCAAGACCACAAGGTGTCAACAACAACGGCCCTCCAAAACTAAGCATGTTCGGAGTAACATACCTTCGTCTATCAGATGATCTACTGCAAAAATCAAATTTTAATATATTCAAAAAATTTGTGCTAAAGATGCATGCAGATCAGGTGAGCAGCCGTCATGCATGCACTTGAAAAGATAATATTTTTTAACTTTCTTCAGTTTCATAATTACCTTGTTGCCTCCTAATCATGTCCCTCAAATTGCAGGATTATTGTGCAAACCCTCAAAAGTACAATCATGCCATAACACCATTGAAGCCATCTGCACCAAAGATTCCCCTTGAGGTTCTTCTGGAAGCGACTAAACCAACACCGACATTCCCCTGGCTTCCAGAGACAGACATGAAAGTTGATGGTTGATTTCCCAATTTGGTGCCAAGAGTAATTAAAGAATCTGCTGGAAATAATATCTACCAATATAAATAAAGCATCCAGCCACTGTAATCTGCTATGCTAATAATAATGCCATGAAGTAGCACTGCCTAAACATCTACACAGTACTCTCTTGTGTACTTTTTATGTGTGTATTCCTATCTACAAAGTTAATAAACTATTCTATCAAACTTGCATCAATCCTGAATATCGCAATACGAAAATCTCCATCTCTAAATGGTGAAACTAGCTCACATAGCATATTTTGAGAATCAACTTACTGGAGCGTATAATCTTGTACCCTTATTATCCAAATGCAATTAAGTGTTTAAAGAATTGAGCCAAGTCATATGAAGTGAAAGCAAATTCTAAAACATTTAAAAATTATATGGCCCAATCCAAATGACTGTAAATTACATCACAAGTACCTTACCCAGGGAAAATATCTTATTACAAGTTAGCTTTCCATGATAAATATAGAAATAACAAAATATCTAACATATGAGAAGAATAATTAACTTCTGTAGACAGATCTTTAATTAAAGGCAAATCCAAATTTTATGACATATATTAGGAATGACTCTTTGGCATACCGCATACCTATGTTATAACGCATATAGGATCAGGTTTTATGGAATTTGGGTTTTATCCTATATTGATTATTCCATTGAAGTATTTAAGCTTTAACAGACATTATTTTCTTAAATTCCTTGTCTTGCACAAGTTTTTTGCATGAGAACTAAAATCACATGACTAGTTAAAATAAAAGCTTCACGTTCATTTGCAGAAAACTATCAGGTAAAAACATTTCCAGGTTGGTCAAGGTAGGGGATAGATAAAATGATTTTGGCCTTCAATTGCAATTCATTACATAAGTTTGAGTCCACTTATCTAATATATACTTGAATTTCTTAGCTGTATTTCATTGTCATCTTATTTTAGCTCTCCCTTCACTCCATTCTTTAACCTATAATTATATGTCATTCTTCCTCTTTCTCTCCTGACTCCTCTGCTCTTTCTAACATGTCTCTGGTATTCTAAAATCCTTCCATTCTTTGGTCTTTCCATCTCAGTTGTCACTATAATCAGGTATACTATATACTTAGGAAGCATTTGGTTTGTGAATATGTTCCTCTTTACATTTTCTACTTCACAAAAATTTACAACATGTCACATTGTTTTCACTTTATTTCCTGTTAAAATAGAAGAAGGCACAAAAAGAAAAGTTGGTATGGAAAAAACAAAATAACAACTAATGGAGTTAGAGAACTTACTTGGCGATGGCTATTAGGATTCACAAAGAAACACATCTAGAAAATGATACAGTAAATGTATATACTATATCCATCTATTTGAGCACAAGACAAAACGGTTGGTATGTTAAGGCATGGTGTCTGGTGAAAGTGAATTTGGCAACCTTGGTACGACAAGCAGGAGGAGTTCACTTCCTGTGTAAAAGTACTAGGAAACTAGGGCTTGTCATATAATGAGAAAGCATATCCTAATATTGGCATATTAAGGCAAAACAAGATACTCCAGATTACAGTTATAGTCTGGTTGCATCTGCAATGTGCTAACGATGTGTGGCAATTCAAATTTAAACATCCTAAGGTATATGTTCATGTCAGATAAAAAATCATCAACTTTATATACAGTAGCTTCTCTTTCTAGCTACCAAATTTCCATTTAACAATTTTTTTGTATTTTCATCATTTTCTAATTTTATCTACTACTCCATCAAACTTCCATCAGCTCACCAATATCCACCACATGAGCATAAGCCATCTCTAAAATGGTGAAACCTAAACATATCTCGCATAATAATCTCCCGCTTTGTGAGCTTAGAAATCATTTTTATTACCGTGTGGCAGTCTCCACACACACGAAGATTCTTGGTTATTCTGATAGTGGTCCCCGGACCAGTATTAATAAGAGCAAAAGCAAGTGCCAACCTCTCGCTATGATCCCAAAGCATCTTCTCCTTTATTTCTTCCTCAACATCGTAGAGAACTAAACTGGTGTCAGGTTTGTATCCAGCTTTCTTCAGCTGCTCATTCAAGTCTTTCAATTTGGCATAAATATCATCCGACTGTTCATGGGAAGTATCCCCAACAAAAAATTGATGAACCATCTTATTTAGCTCAACAAAACTGTAACTAGGTGGCTTCCTCAATCTTCTTTTGGCCACCAATGCCCTCACGTTTTCAACATCTTTCCACTGTCTCTCAGCAGCATAGATGTTGGAAAGGCAAACATAGCCACTCACTCCATCTGGATTCAATTCAAAAAGCTTTTGTGCCGAGATCACAGCTAACTTGACATTCCGATGTAATCTGCATGCAGAAAGAAGAGCAGTCCACACATCCTCATTAGGTTTCAATTTCATATTCTCTATAACTGCATATGCTTCATCTAAGTACCCTGCTCTGCCGAGTAGATCCACTAAACATGAATAATGAGTTGGTCTAGGCTCCACACCATAGTCTCTAGTCATTTTGTAGAAAATCTCTTTACCCTCATCCACTAATCCAGAATGACTACAAGCTGACAAAACTGCAGTGAAAATGCCCTCATCTGGTGTCACACCTTTACCTAGCATTTCATAAAAAATGGAGATGGCCTCTCTCCCCCTCCCATGAATTCCAAATCCAGTAACCATAACCGTACAAGCAGCCAAATTTTTCTCAGGCATCTCATCAAACACACGACAAGCACAAGCTAAACTTCCACAGTTAGCATACATGCCAATAAGTGCCGTTCCCACAACAACATTCACTACATAGCCCCTCTTAACAACATATGACTGCACAGTCGCGCCCAACCGCAAGGCCGAGATTTGATTACAAGCCCCAAGCACAGAAATAACAGTCACCTCATCCGGCACTGCACCTACTACAACCATCCGACCGAAAAGCTCAAGAGCTTGAAAAGCGTCCCCGCACTTCTCATACCCCGAAATCAAAGAATTCCACGACACAACATCCTTCACTCTCAACCCTTCAAACAACTTCCTTGCACAAGACACAGACTCACAATTGCAGTACATGTCAATAATTGAATTCATCAGAAACCCATTACAGACTCTCCCACTCCCACCATTCCTAACAACATAACCATGAATCTCTTTCCCCACCTTCAAATCCATAACATCCCCACAAGCAGAGAGAAGAGCAAGCAAGGTGGTCCCATCTCCCACAAAACCATCCCTTCTCATGTCCCCAAAAACCTTAAAAGCACCCCTTGCCTCCCCATTCTTCACACACCCCGACATCATAGTGTTCCAAGAAGTCAAGTCCCTCACAAGCATTCTATCAAACACCACCCGCGCAGCTTCCACGTCACCAAACTTAAAGTACATCGAAAGTATCGAGTTGCCCACATAAACATCCTCCTCCAACCCACCAACCACCACCAAAGCATGAACCTTTCTACCCATTTCGCGAAGCAGAAGGTCCCCACATGCCTTGAGGACAAAAGGGTAGGTGAAATTATCAGGCTTTTGGCCAAAATGCCGCATTTCGGGGTATAGAGCAAGGGCCCTCGAGGGAGAGTTGTTGCAGGCGTAGCCCCTGATCATGGAGTTCCAGAGAAACGAGTTCTTGAGGACGATTTGGTCGAAGATGTGTTGGGCATAGGGCATCTGGCCGCAGGCGGCGTAGCATGCGGCGAGCTTGGTGGCGAGGTAGGTGTTGCGGCGGAGGGTGCCGCTGGTGGTGACGTGAGCGTGGAGTTGTAGGGCTTGGGTTAAGGATTTGGAGTTGGTGAGGGATTGGAGTAAGGTTCCACATTGTAGAGAATCGAAAGTAGTGGTGGAAGAAGGTTTGGGAAGAAGGGTTGCTGTTGTCTTAAGGAGTGACATTGAGGTTGAGGGTGTCTTCCATGGATCATAGACGTGGAGTCAGAGGAAAGAGTTCATTACATACATAAATAAATACATATTCTTCTGAATTTAAGCAGTGTTTTGTGTGGGGAAAAAAATATAAATATTACAATTTAAAAAAAAATTATCAATTTGTTACAATTTGAAAAATATTTATGCATTTATAGCAATTAGTCACACTTCAACAAGACGCAATCGAACACGTCCCAGCGACGCAGCCAAACACGCCCCAGCACGACGCCACCGAACACGCCCCAGCATGACGCAATCGAACATGCCTCATCATGCGTGACTGGCACGCCTCATTCAGGTGCGACTCAGTCGGTGGTGACACGTGTCATTTGGAGACACGTGTCATTTTGCGGCACTATGTATATAAACTTTGGAAAGTCATAACTTTTGACTGAAATGTCTGATTGAGACGAAACCGTTAGTCACACATTCAAAATTGAGAGAAGAAGTTCTAGACAACTCCCAAAAGAGACTTGGTCAAATTTTTTTCCCAAAAGATGTCTCTGAGATGCGACTAATTATTATAGGTACATAAATATTTTTCAAACTACAACAAATTGATAATTTTTTTTTAAAATTATAATATTTATATTTTTTTGCCATTTGATATGTAATGTAGCAAGTTGTCATTGAAGAGAAAATAATATATAAATGTACAAACCATATACTATATAGGTGGTTGAGAAATTGTGTATAGTAAAAAAATAAAGATTCAAGTGTTGTTCCCGCCAATTATTTATAGTGGACTTCTTCTAATAATCTCTTAGTTTGTCCTGCTATGTTACAAAAGGTGATGCATTTTGGTGTTGTGTCTAATCAACATGTCAGAGGTTGGTGAAACCCTTGACGATGTTCACTTGTTTTGTCGAGTGTTAGGGGTTGTTTGGAAGGTACTAGAATCATCTTAGCAAGATTGAGAGTCTTCTGCGGTAATCCAGGACCTATATCATTGTGCTCCTACGAGTGTTTCATCAAGATAGGATCAACTCATAGTACTATGTAACTCTCAATCAACCTTGTAGGCCAGTGATGAACGGTCATATGTAATTTAGTTACTCAACCTTTCATGGGGTTACTTGTGGTCGTCCTAGTAAGACCAAGCCAAATTATTATGTTTAATGATAATTTTTCGAATCAAACATATCAAAGAATCTGACGAGATTAATATTATATCCTCTTAATTATTGCAACCTTGTGTCATATTGATGCTTTCTTCCATCAAAACAAAACACTGTGATATTTAATCTTTTATTACGAAAGTTGTTATGTATGGAAATGAATTTAGAGAATTTAAAATTTTTTAATTAATAATTATTGGATTAATTAGAATTTTTTTATATACTAGCAATTGCCAAGGAAAGAATGGCTAGATAGTTTTCTTTTCACTTCCAGCAAAAAAAAAAAGATAGTTTTCTTTTCAAATATAGGAGATAAAGAAATTGTATTAAAAAGTGTTTATGTTCCCAAGATTCACTTAACACATCATTTACTATGGAATTGTTTCCTCCACCAATGACTTACCTTCTAGTCTTATTTACTAGCTTTTACCTTTTATCTTGGTGAAACCTTAGATTGTGGTGGGAAGAATATTGCATACACCATAATTATTAATCAATATGGTAAAGTAACATTCAAAACAATTCAAGCTGCCATTAATTCTATAAGAAGCAAAAATATCGATGGATCAAGGTTGGGTAAGCTCACTTATGTTGAAGTGGACTATATTAGAGGATGATACTCCGAAGTGTGTTGTTACATGGAGGAAGAAATGACAAAAATTAATAAATAATATAATTTTATTTTAAAATTAGTAAAATGGGGTAAAGGGACCAATATTTAGGCATTTGGGATAGCCAAACACGTCCTGCTTAGGCGTGTTTAAACACGCCCAAGCTAGGCGTGTTTAAACACGCCCTGACTAGGCGTGTTTGGGTCACTCAATGCCTATATATAGCCCCTGAAAATGACATTTTACCATTCCACCTTCTCTCTAGAAATTACTCTACCTTCTCTCTAGAACTTAGGTGTTGATTTCCTCTGAAGTGAAGTCTTGCCGAATTCGAAGCTCTGCCGACAAGTAAGTCGATTTAACTGATTGTGCATATTATTTAGTTTGTTATATTTTTAAATTAGAAAACTGTTAGGGCCATATGAACTTGTTAGCGACATAGATATTAGGTTAGTGACTAGGGTTGTAGGTATTCCGGTTTAGTTTAGGGTTTACAGTGTGATTAGGGTTTAGGGCCTGGGCTAGTGATTAGGGTTACGTAATCCGGTTTAGGTTAAGGGTTTACATTGTTATTAGGGTTTATGGCTTGGGGTACAGACATAGGGTTTATGGGTGTCGGTTTAGGGCTTATGGTGTGATTAGGGTTGATGGTTTGGGGTAGTGATTAGGGTTTACGTATTCTGGTTTAGGAATTAGGATTTACATGGTGATTAGGGTTTATGGCTTGGGGTATAGACCTAGGGTTTAGGGGTTCCGGTTTAGGGTTTAGGTCGTATGCTGTGATTAGGGTTTAGGGCCTGGGCTAGTGATTAGGGTTACGTAATCCAGTTTAGGTTTAGGGTTTACATTGTGATTAGGGTTTATGGCTTGGGGTACATACCTAGGGTTTATGGGTGTCGATTTAGGGTTTAGGGCTTATGTTGTGATTAGGGTTGATGGTCGGGGGTAGCGATTAGGGTTTATGTAATCCGGTTTAGGTTTAGGGTTTACGTATTCCGGTTTAGGGTTTAGGATTTACATGGTGATTAGGATTTTTGGCTTAGGGTACAAACCTAGGGTTTAGGGGTTTCGGTTTAGGGTTAGGTCTTATGTGGTGATTAATGTTGAGGGTCTGGGGTTGTGAGTAGGGTTTACGTATTCTGGTTTAGGGTTTGGGGCTTATGTCATGATTAGGGTTTAGGTCTTCGGTTACAGACCTAGGGTTTATGGATTCCGGTCTAGGGTTTAGGTCTCATGTTGTGATGAGGGTATAGAGCTTGGGTTACAGATCTAGGATTTATGGATCCCGGTTTAGGGTTTAGGTTTTATGTTGTGATTAGGGTTTAGGTCTTCGGTTACAGATTTAGGGGTTATGGATTCCGGTTTAGGGTTTATGGCAGTGAATAACCTAATGAGTATTACACACACTTCACTAATATTGAGTAATTAGTTTTCTAATTCAAGTTTTGCCTTGGCAAGCACTTCCTTAGCTGTAATTTTTTTTTGCTTTTCTCTCTTCACTTTACTTCCTTGCCACTTCTGTTTTCTCAGCTCTTTCCTTGAACGTTGTATCAGTGTTCAATATATTCCTTTTGAAATGACGAAGATGAGTCTCTATCTTCAAGGTGTCCAACTCACGATGTTTTAATTGCTTTTGTATTTCATTGAGCATGGCCTTGACATTAGAGACCTGTTCACATAGCAATTGTCTATGCCGATATGATGCTTCAAGCAAAGCTTCAGTCTTGACATAGTCATCTTGGAGTTGAGCAAATCTCATTTTCTCCTCCTCAAAGACATCTCAGTTTTACCATTTGAAAGTTGGGTCTGTTGATTATCTCTGCTGATAGCAAGCTGGTTACATTGAACAGGACCATTAGGAATACTTGTCTGTTCAGAAACAATTATTGGATTATAGGATGGGAAAATGCCTGTGATGATGACAGATAGAATCAACCAGAATAATACTAAATCAAAGTGGACACAAACACATAAAACAATTGAAATCATACTCACAATAGAAAAAGGGCTGAGGTGTGGGGTGTTTCAAGCTTTGTGTTGGATTATGGCTTAGTTTGAGTGCTTATGTTGTGATTAGGGTTTAGGGCTTATGTTTTTTTACTTAGGGTTTATGGATTCCGGTTTAGCTTTAGGGCTTATGTTGTGTTAGGGTTTTTGGTTTAATGTTTTTGATATATAAGAAAATTTTGTTTGAATGATTTGTTAATCGTTAATATTTTGTTTACCATGGTTTTAAATTTTTAT
This sequence comes from Glycine tomentella, assembly GCA_007407185.1. NCBI lineage: Eukaryota > Viridiplantae > Streptophyta > Magnoliopsida > Fabales > Fabaceae > Glycine > Glycine tomentella. The sequence continues at coordinate 72,777 of PYAF01005017.1, forward strand.
ACATGAAGATACTGATTAGATGGCTGATTCATCCTCCATATCTTCATCGCGATCTGCATCCGATCATGAGTGTGAGCCCATGGGTCCGACTGCCTATGTTGTCCCTACCCCATACAAGTTGGGCGCTTTGCATAGGCGTATTCAGAGCATGCACGTTTCACAAGTTGTGTGGAACGGTGGCCCACCTTGAGTATTGAAGACTCGACGTGGTAAACTGACTGGTGGACCAGATGCGGACGATATACCCGATGTCGTTTGTGACATGTCGCGCGAAGCTGGGTTTCTTCATGTCGCACGCATGTGACATATTCAGGTATGCAACCATGCAATTATGAAATGAGTAAAGACTGGTTAATTTCATAAATGAACTTGTTTAATAATTATTATTTTTTTAGATGGATGCTGCGCTTATTACTGCTCTGGTTGAACAATGGAGGCCAGAGACTCACACCTTCCACATGCCGTAGGGTGAGATGATCATCACGTTGGAAGACGTGACTGGTATTCTGGGATTGCCCACGGAGGACAATGTGGTTACTGGAGTGACGGTTGCCGATTGGGCGACCGTCATTGAGGAGGTGTTTGGTCACGAACCTGAGGAGGACACCGAGTTGAGAAATGGATATTTGCGCCTGTCTTTCTTTGATAGACATTTTGCGCATTGGGGTGAGGTGGTTCCCGAATTGGTTCACGTGACGCGGTTCACGAAGGCCCACATTGCACGGTTTATTGGATCATGGCTGTTGAGCGACCGATCTGGAGGTAGCATGATCGCAGCACGATATATGTCGTTGCTTGTAGGGGATTTCGTGGACATCGGTCGATATAGCTGGGGCTCAACTGTCCTTGCACATTTGTTTAGACAATTGTGTGAGTGTACAAATCCAGCCAGGAGTGACATTGGTGGGTGTCATATGCTTCTTCAGGTGTGGGCGTGGCTGAGATTCCCACCAATTGCTCCAGCTATTCCGCTGCCTACACAGTTGAATTGACATTTGGGACACCGGTATGTGTGACTATATGTTGTTTTTGTTTACAATTGTAACAATGAAGTCTTATAGTATACTAACATTAGTTATTTTGAAATTAGGTTTAACGTTTTAGGTCGGTTTAAACCGCATGACTTGGTCTTGTATAGGATGGCATTGGACTCCCTTACTCGAAACGAGGTACATATAGTAGTTTTTCAATTATTGTATGTTTGCATTTGTGGAACATGCTGTTACATAATGATGTGTTATTTTGTTCTGTGCAGGTCGTATGGCAACCATATGGGGACTACGAATTTCTTGGTGCATCTGAGCATCAGCGACTGCTGTGGATGGCAACTACTCCTATTATATGCTTCCATACAGTTGAATATTCCCAGCCAGATAGATGCATGCGCCAATTCGGGAGGGATCAGCCAATCCCACGTGCTCCCAGGAAGCTGAAGGGTGTGCATGACCTTTTGCTTCACCGTAAACGAGAAGACAACTGGATTCGTAAACTTAGACCGTTTATTATGCGATGGGAGACTAGGGACCAGCACATTGAGCTTCCCCCCTTGATTCAGGGGTTGCTGTCACCACACCATGAGTACATGGTTTGGTACAGAGAAAACGGGAAGCGGTTCATCACAAAGAAGGGCGCGAAGACCGGTCGTGGTGTAAGTTTTTTTCACATCCTCATTTGTCTATTTAAATTAATTATGGTACATGACATACTTGACACTTATGTGTGTATATTTAAAATTGTAGGTTGATGGGCTGGAGGTGTTGTACTTCGCGACAACTAGCCCCAATAGGGAGGAGGACTTCGACTTCGATTGGGCGAGTGAGGAGGTCGGTCGCTTAATGTCTGTCTTTGCCGAGAGCTGTCGCGTGGAGGAGGCAGGCCCACTTGCTCCCGAATCCCAACTTCAGGAGGACCCAGAACTTTCAGTTGCAGTTGGCCGTCGAAGAAAAGAGGGTCGTTGGCTAGAGCGTCGATGGAGACCGCTGCAGCAGGTTCCTGAGCCCATTGTTCGATCCATGCCGCACACCGAGGGTTACTATAGGTCTCCTGTTATTGCATCGACATATGGGACACAGCTCGTACATTACGAGGCTACTGCGCAGGGGGGGCATGAGGGCATGGGGGCATGGACTACACCGATTTCAGTACCGAAGCCCAAATGACTCCACCGGGCCACTCGCAGACCCATGCCGCATATATTACTACTGCAATGACATGTGCAGATGTAGATGTTGGGTTCAGTGATGGGGTAAACATTGATCCCAACTGGACTAATACAAACATCGACGACATGCTCTCGCAGATGGATTATAGTGCATCAGCCTATGTGGATTGGCAACCACATTCACCATATGTCATCGAAGCTACTGAGCATCCTATGCCGGTATATACAGAGCAGGGCACAGCATGTCGATCTCCTTATGTCCAACCGTATGAGGCAGACCCTTCTTATGCAGGCCCGTCTCAGCCAGACCCTTATCAGGCAGGCCCTTCTCAGGTAGCCCCGTCCGAGCTAGGCAGTTCTCAGCGACCACGAAGACGAAGGCAACCTGATCGTCAGGCACGTCATTTGCCGTGGCCACCACCGTCACTATGATTTATTCGCAATTAGTTTTTTTTATTTTTTTTGTTGTATTGTAATCGATTGTATTTCATAAACTACACTTGTTTGTGACATTTATGTTAAGCATGCTCGGTCTAACTATTATTTAACGACGTTAACCCCGCAAACCCTAACAATTACATACACCGTCAACACCACGAATTCATAACAAATTTTTAATTATAAGGATAATTAAAAAACAACATCTTCGGCGTACATGTCTTATTCCATCTGGATTTGTGGTTTGTTAAAAATGGCTAAAATTTCAATTGGACAAAGACGTTTCCAGTAGTTGGATTCCGCTAGCATCCTCAAAACGTCTTCATCGCTTACCAACTCTTTTATGTCATACTGGATTGTGGTGTCTGAGTATTGTGCATGTGTTGGATGACAAAAAAACATTTTTCTTACCACCTGTGACATGTGAATTCATTAGGAGGAATCCCAACAGGCGCAACTTGCTTGATGACGGCCTTCAGTGTTTCAATGGTGCATGCAGAAGGAATTTCAAATTGGATTGGGTTTGTTCCAGTAAAGGAATAACCCACAAAATTTCCTCTTCGTGTTTTGTTCCAACTTCCGTTGTAATATAACATTGCATCATGTGTGAGGACGATGGTCGACTGAAGTAGGTTGATTATCCCATCGGTTGTTCTGTTTATGGTGCATAATATTTCTATAGGACCAGCAGTCTACATTTGGTCGTGACACCCTTAACATTCTGTAAACATCATCATCATTTGTTAGTGCGATAGAATGAAAAAAATAGTGTTGACCTGCATCTAGGGATGGTTGTTGATAGTAGATGTTATCCACGAAATAGTCATCGGTTAGTAGAAGGGTGTGGTGCATCCTACTCTTAAGCGTCTGAAACGAACACTCATTAGGAACTTGCATCGCTATTGGAGTAGCACACTGAAAACAAACACCTGTCTCGTTGTGCTTCGTTGATCCATTTGGATAAATGAATGCTAATTTGGAGTTACCAACGGTTTGGCTGCTTGTTTCTCCTAAGAATGCCATGGTATGCGAAATCAAATTTGCGGGGCGAGACATGTTGTGTCCGAGCATCTACCTTATATAGAGGTTAATCGTGCCCAAGTTGGGCGTGTCCAGTCACGCCTAAAGAATTCTTAGGCGTGTTTAGTGACGCTGTAGTTACGCGTGTTCAACAATGTCCTAGTTGGGCGTGTTCAATCACGCCCTTGTTAGGCGTCTTCAGTTAGGTGTGTTCAATTAACGTCGTACGTGTAACATATAAATCATGATAAATAAATAATTAGTAACAAATGGAAATTGATGTGCACCACAACCAAAACATATCGTCATACATGTTACGCAACATTTTTTATAAATCAAATACATTTAACGTACCACTTATCAAGCAAACATAATAACAAAATCATGAAACACCACCCCGAGTAGGACAAGCTGTATGATTATGTCCAACTTGCTTGCACAGACCGCATCTACAAGGTCCTTGAGATGTTTCGACTTCGTCCATCTCGTTACATATTCTAGTTGACCTTGGACGACCCTTCGCACGCAACATTGCCCTGTCAGGGATGATAGCTGGATCTTCACTCGGGGGAATAACAAGTTCATTACCAATAGGCTGCCAAGGTAATGAATAAGCCTCAACCAAGTTGGTTACCAGGAACACATCATCCACATATTGCAAAGGATTCTAACGGATGTATAAAGCAGCAGCTACGGCACAAGGATATTTGAAGGCCTTAAACTTCCCACACTGACAAAAACACTCAGTTAGGTTTACTGAATATGACCTTTCCCAGCCATCGGCCACCTCAAACGACGTTTGCTCAAGGTTATAGGTGCGTACATTGTGCCCTGTAGCAACGTTCTGATTATGCCTCATAGCATCAACCACATTTTTACAATGTTGTTGTGATTGCCGCAGTTGTGAAGTAGCCGCCTGACCCCTTCTCACAAAATATTCAACCAATCGACTGTATGTGTGCTTCACCAAAGCAGTGATAGGCATATTCCTTGCTCCCTTGAACACCTTGTTCACTGATTCAGCCAAATTTGTTGTCATATGGTCATATCTTCTCCACTCGACATCATATGCACAAGTCCACTTTTCCTTAAGAATGCTATCAATCCATTCTGCAACCTCAACACTGGTATCGCGGAATCGTTCATACGCTATGTCAAATTTGGCCATACAGAGAGTATAACTTGCACAATTATAATACCATTAACGTTAGGTGGGTAAGACATTTTTGAATCTTACTAAATTACAAATAATTATGAACATACCCAAAGTCATGAGGCTCTTCTTCAATCTTGCACTCTTGAATCTTTGATTGAAATTACTGGCAATGTGACGAAGGCAGAAAACGTGATGCGCAAAAGGTGGTTGCAAATCGGCATGATTCTGCACTGCAGATATAATGCTCCAGTGCCGATATGAAATGAGGCATATATTTTGCATTTGGATTACGTGGAAGCAAATGTTAGCAAGGAAATATTCCCAAGCTTCCAACGTCTCCCCCTCAACAATGGCAAATGCCAGTGGCAGGCATTCATTATTCCCATCTTGAGTCGTGGCGATCAACAATTTTCCTTTATACTTGCCATATAAGTGAGTCCCATCAATTTGAATGACGGGTTTGCAAAATTTAAAAGCCTTGCAACACTGTCTAAAAGTCCAAAACATTCGCTGAAACACACGCTTCCCTCAGACCAATCGATGTGCCACAAAATAATCATTGGTTTGAATATCAAAAAAAGAACCTGGTGAAAAACGAAGCATGTAGTTGCACCACCTCGGCAAATATGCATAAGATTCTTCCTAATCTCCATAAATCATTGCCATCGCTCTCTGCTTCGCATACCATGCCTTACAATAGGAAACTTTAAATCCAAAGTTGTTGGTGATCCTCTCCTGAACCAATGCAATTGACATACCCGGTTCCTCCTTAACCATTTCTGAAAATGACATTGTAACATAGACATTAACAACAAACCTTAACACAAATTAATATTTTTCATATAAAGCACAAATTCTGAGTTCATACCTACTACAAGTGAAGCAATGATATCAACATCAAGTTGTCTATGATCCTGTGATATACGGTCATTGAGGCAATTGTGTTTTCCACCCCATCTTGAAACCACCCACTTCTCACCGTACATTGGTTTATACACCCTCACCCTCTAAGGGCAACCATCCTTGTAAGCAACACACTTCATGGCAAACCTGTCAGGCTTGCTCTCAACCACAAATGCTTCTTGATGCTCCCTCATTAGGTTCCGCTTAATTGCAATTTGTGCCTCCTTTTTGGATAGAAATTCCTGTTCAACAAATAAATCGTCCCCTATTTGCCAGGGACCTTGGACTGAACCCGATCCTGAAGCTGAACCAGCAATAGAATCTTCTTCGCTTGGGTGATTCCAATTGATATATGTGTAATGTGGAATTCCGTCCCAAAAAGGAATTACTGCACCGCCTTTAAATACAAGACACATGAATAAGCATGGGTTTGCAAACTAAAATACTATAATATATAGATGAACAACTATTATACGAAATCACTTAGGGTTTAAGTCATGTAACTTACCTTCAACATGTTGTTCTGATTGTGTTAGTCCAACACCCACACGGTACCGCATTTCAGACGACCCCACATCAGTGTGTTGTTGGAATGCATTCGCATCCACACCAGCATCTTCATCATTATCGGACGCACTGGCATTCTCCTGAAGAAGACGATCTTCCATCGCTATATTTTCATCATCGTCATCATCTTCATCGTCATCCATAACCCAAGTTGGGCCATGTAAATCTTCCTGAGACATGTTTGCACCTACAACACCATATGATGATGCAATATGTGCAGAATTACAAGCAACGGACCTCCTGGGTAAAACAACTTCCTGTACTACGGTGTAATCCACATACAACTCTAAAAAATTCTTCCGTGCCTGATTAAAAAATTCTTCAATCACCATTTCCAATTCTTCATCATCCTGTATTGGAAACCCCATGTATTGATCTTGCTGCCATATTCTTGCCGTTAGCAAAGTGATACAAGTGTTGTCATCCAGACCTAATTTTGGACGTATCTTCTTATGCAAATCACCCAATGTTGCATTTCGGTTGATTCGTGTCATCCTTTTCTCCCCTTCAAAGACAACACCTCTTCCCCCTTCAATTTTCCTTCCATTGAAAAATAGCACAATACGAACAACCTCCGCATCACTTGAACTCATTTCCTACCATCAACATAAATAAACGTCTGAAGCACACAAACACCCGAAACCCTAAATTATGAAACACAAACCCTAAACCCTAAACACACCCTAAACCCTATACCAACAGCCATAATACAACCACCACACACCTTAACCCACATAACCGCACATCCTAAACCCTATCCCACCTATCAACACACCCTAAACCCTAGCCCATATATCCACACACCCTAACAACTGAACACTAACACACTAAACCCTAAAACTAAACCGAATTCCGTAGACCATACATCTTTAACCCAAACTGGTAAAACTGAGATTTCTAGAGATGTAGTTAGTCCTAGTAAATCACCAGATAGTGAAAGAAAGTCAATATTGTTAAAGGCACAAAAGCATAAAGAAGTGGTCTTGTTTACACAGCAAACTAAACCCTAGGTCTATACCCCAAGCCATAAACCCTAATCACCACATACGACCTAAACCCTACGCCGGAACTCTTAAACCCTAGGTATGTACCCCAAGCCCTAAACCCTAATCACCACATACGACCTAAACCCTAAGCCAGAACCCCTAAACCATATGTCTGTTCCCCAAGCCATAAACCCCAATCACAATGTCAACCCTAAACCTAAACCCAAAAATGTAAACACAACACACTAAACCAAGCCCCAAACCACATTAAACATAACATGTATGTCGCTAACAAGTTCATATGACCCTAACATAATTCTAACTAAAAAAATTTAACTCACTAAATAATATGTAAAATTGTTTAATGAACAACTTACTTCTTTGCAGCGCTTCACTTCACTATTTGGCTTTATATAGACAAACTGGTGCCCCAAACAGTGCTTCACCTCAGAGAAAGCAGCATCACTTTTACACAGACGTTTGTTGGTACGCACTCTGTCAAATTTTTGGGGCTATATATAGGCAACTTGGTGACCCAAATACCCCTAGCCAAGGCGTGTTTAAACACGCCTAGGCAGGTCGTATTTGTGTGCACCAGATGCCTAAATATTAGCCCCATTGCACCATTTTGCTAATTTTAAAATAAAATTATATTATTTATTAATTTTTGCTAGGAAGAAACTAAATCATCTGTAATTTGAAGATTTTTATTTAATGTCTTTTATCAACAAAGATTGACAACTTACCAACTATCTCCTAAAATTTTATTTTTTCTAACTTGGGTTAAGATTGTTCGCGTGATTAAGCTTAGTTGGGCAAACTTTATATTGTTAATATATTTATAATAGACTAAGAAATGTAGTAATTTGTCATGTGAACAATATTTTTTACTTTTAATAAATAACGTGAATGTGTCCGTTACTTTTGTTATAAAACTCATCTTATGTTTAGTTGAATTTTTAAGAATGTTTTTTATGGTTTGCAAAAAAAAAAAAAAATCCATGTTTGAAGAAAAATTTGTGATTAGTTAATTCGTTGCAGGATCGAAAGTAAAATCGCCAAGATTGTAACTTGTGGGATACGTTGAATTAGCAATTTTGAGATCAAATTCTTTGATGTACATTCTATTTACTTAAATTGGGAGCGAGAAAGTGAGATTTTTTTCGCACATATACACCTAAGAACACGCGTGCACACGCACATACTCCTTTATCTAACAATTATTTTTCTTTAATTATAATTATATATATATATATAAATCCATATGAAAATTCATACATATTATAAACATGTATTATATTTATCATCCACACACGTGCACGTACACACACTATGTTATTTAATACTTTGTCATGAAAGATATTAATTATTTAGCTAATTTAATTTAGAAATTCAATATTTTTCAATTAATAATTACTGACTTAGAACTTTTTGTTTATGGTTTTTGCAATGGAAAGAAGTTAAAGATTTTTTTCTTCTCAAATATAAGAATAAATACATTTTTTTATTATTAAAAAAGGTGCTTATGTTCTCAAAATTCATTTAAACTCTAATCTCAACACCATAAGAGAGTATAACATCATAGATTTATTATTTACATATTCATCACAAACATGAATCCACCTATAGTTCAATAAACCTAATAAGACATTCTAACATCTTGAATTCTTGCAACAACTCCCCCAAAGCTCATACAAATGTGAATCTCATGATCTCAATATAAAGTCAACTCTAATCATAAAACAACTTCATATCAACCACATATCATATCATCATAAATTTATTAATATCTCAAAACAAATAATTTACACAAAGAAAACAAACATGAATCATATTCACATCAATAACTGATTTTCTGAACTCAAAACTAATCATTAGACTCAAAAATATTCACTAGATTCAAAACTGGCCATTAGACTCAAAACTCACCAATAGACTTGAAATTGATCACTAGACTCAAAATTGGTCAATGGACTCGAAACTGGTCATTAGATGTGAAACTAGTTAGTGGACGCGAATTCTACAGAATTTCAAAATTCTATAGAATTGCTTCTCAACTTCCAAATCATCCTAAAAAAACTCAAATCCTTTTCTATCAATTTCAATAAATAACATCAAAACTCTTTACAAATAAGAATATTTAATCAATATTCATCGAATAATCAAAAACCCCAATTTCAAAACTCAAATGCTCAAACTTTCATTTTTAAACAACATGAATAATTTTCCAACAACATTGAACCTAATCCATAACAGCCTAAGCATAGAAAAAGGATAAAGTTTTCCTTACCTCTATAGAACCAAAAGGGAGCTTTGTGAAGATGAAGGAGAAAAGGATGAACTTTGGATCCAAGGAAGGAGCTTTCCTCCACTCCAACAACAAGTCCATCTCAGCAACATCACCACAAACCTAAAAACTACCTAAAACGAAATCAAAACCCCAATCAAGTTTTTTCATGAACTCATTTTTTTCCACTCACGACATGTAGATACAAATAAGTATCATTCGGTTAGTTGGATATCCTACTTTTTTTCCTTTCCTTTTTAAATTTCAAAGCTGGAAAGCACATTTGTCTGAATCATGATTTCCTTAACAGTACTTAAGACTGATAGATTCCATAGACTAACCCATTTGATTGTTTGGATAAGAGCCATAATTCTTGTACACGTACATCATTTGGATTAAACTAAACCTTAGACCCTCTGTGCTTTTACGAGATATAAAAATTATGTATTAGGAAGGTGGAACTATAATGTAGTAGTTGAAAAACAAATTTGTTTGTTTGAACTTTGAAGCATGATAGATGGGCAAGCACATGGTGCTGTTCATTTAATTGAAAATGCTGAGAGTTTGGTGGTTGTGCACATTTGGAAGTTTCTCTTTTGGGAGTTTGTGAAATTCCATGTTCTTATAAAACTCTTTGTTTATGACTTATATGTTGAGAAATCAGGGGTCTAGTTAAGTTTTGTTTAAAAGGAAAAATATAAAATCAAATTAGGTGGTTCTTTTGGAGATATCTGTCACAATAGATACTTTTAAGTAGGGAGTCACTGCCAAGCAACCAAAATTCATTTACCGTTTACCTTGACATAGTAGTGTTGGCTTGGGATTTTGTTATGAAGGGCTATTACAGTTCATTTTCGTTTACTGCCTCTATTCATATAAATTACTTGTTATATAATTTTGTCCAAAGGACACGCGGAAGTATAAACGTAATTACAAAGATGAAGGATAGAAAGTTACACCAGATTTTACTTGGTTCATTAACTTGCTATCAACAAGTTAACTAATCCAAGGACAAAGGGATAATCTCCCAGTTCTCACTCAATTTATTCACTTCAGAAATCTTTATACAAACATTACAAGAATTCAACTATAGTAATACATAGGTAACATAACCTATACATCCTCTTCTACTTTATACAGAATATTACAAATATCCTAACACAATGAAACTAAAACACAGAACGAAGAACATGCATCAAGGTATTAATCTGAAACCTAAACAGGCAGAATTTCAAATACCTAGCAGATACAATCAGTAAATCAAAGAAGACAAAATCAATCCTCTTCTCCTTCGTTCAATAGCATGAGAAAAAAATCTCTCGTTCAA